>JAWWMS010000105.1:569441-582236 GCA_035048045.1 Chlorospingus semifuscus
CCCTTCCCTGTGGCACGGAGGCAAATCCCATCCTCTCCTTGTCCTTCCTCCCCCAGACCAGGAGCTGAGGATGGAGAGCAGGGAGGACAAATCCCCACAGCAGAACCTCGTGGAAGAGGCCATTTTGAGCGGCTCCACAGCACAGGAATCCAACGGGGAGGAAAAGCCCCTGAGATCCCTCATGAGGAGGGGCTGCAAATGCAGATCACGGGGATCTGAGGAGGAAAGACCCACCGGGGGCCGGGGAGGCGGCCGGAGCTCAGAGCTGGGGGACCATGAGCAGCTTCAGGGAAAGGAGAAGCCCCACAAGTGCTTGAAATGTGGGAAGAGCTTCAGGCAGAGATCCAACCTGATCTGCCACATGAGAACCCACATGGGGCAGAGGCCCTATATATGCAAGGAGTGTGGGAAGAGCTTCAGCCAGATCTCCTGCCTGATTGTCCACATGAGGAGCCACACCAGGGAGAAACCCTACAAGTGTGATAAATGCAGAAAGGGGTTTCAGACCAGCTCTGATCTCCTCAGGCACCAGGGCACTCACACAGAGGAGAGACCCTTCCTCTGCCCCGACTGCGGGAAAGGCTTCAAGTACAACTCCTCCCTTGTCAGCCACCAGCACATGCACACCCGGGAGAGGCCCTGTGAGTGTCCCAAGGGTGGGAAAAGATTCACCCAGAAGTCAAACCTGATTGTCCACAAGAGGATCCACACTGGCAAGAGGTCTTATGAGTGTGAGGAGTGTGGGAAGAGCTTCTGCCAGCGCTCCCACCTGATCTACCACCTGAGGAGCCACACTGGGGAGAAGCCCCATGAGTGTGATAAATGCAGGAGGAGGTTTCAGACCAGCTCTCATCTTGTCAGACGCCTGCGGATTCACATGGAGGAGAGGCCCTTTCGCTGTTCTGAGTGCGGGAAGGGCTTCAGGGACAACTCCACCCTTGTGACCCACCGGCACATCCACACCGGGGAGAGGCCCTATGAGTGTCCAGAGTGTGGGAAGAGCTTCTCACAGAGCTCTGACTTGAGCAGACACCAACAGAGCCAGCATGAAGGGAAGCCCTGCAAGTGCCCCGCATGCAGGGAGAGTTTCATGTGCTCCTCCAGCTCCATCCCCCACGGGATCCACACTGGATGATCCCCAGTGACCCCCAGTGGGCAGAGCCCTGGTGATCCATGGTGCTGATGATCCGTGTTGGGAAGACACCTGGCTGGGGGTCTCCACATCCTCCTGGTTCCCCATGGGCACCTGCACACATCCACAGCCCAACATCAGAAATCCCTTGTGGAGAGCTGATTTGTTGACCTCTGACCCCAGAAAAATCTCCCTTTTTGCATCTTCTGGTTTCATCAAGAAATACTGGATGACCTTGGAGGTCATCTCCAACATAAATCCATCCTTTTAATTCTGTCTGGCCCACGGGCATCTTCCACAACTAAATGGGGACAGACTGGGGCAAAACCCATGGTTTTGGAGATGGTGGGGTGTAAACCCATCCAATAAAGGTTCTTCCCACCCACCCAAGCATGTGCATGCTCTGTTGGCAGGACACGTAAATCCTTTTGTTTTGGTCTTGAAATGAAAAGGTTTCCCTTTGAAAGCCCAGAAACTGGGGTAGAAATAAAGGTGTTGAACTAAGGCATAGAGGGGGACCTGTGGGGGACAATGACATGGATGGGGACATGGGGGGACATGGCCATGGATGGGGATGTGGGGAACATGGATGAGGACACGAACTGAGACATCATCAATGCCACCACCTGTGCCACCACAGTGCCACCAGTACTGTCATCTCAGCCATGGCCAAGCGCTGTCCAATGCAGTTCCTGCCACTCTATCTCCACTGTCACCACTGAGGTGTCCTAGCTGAATGTCACCCCTCTACCAAGGCAGGATGGGAACTTGTTCAGCAGGTGACAAGTGGCCCAGAAGTGAGTGACAGCTCCCAGGGTGTCCCAAGGCCATCGTGCTCTGGGGACCGCAAGCACCCCTTGAGACAGGCTGGGGAAAGGGCAAGGGTCAGTGTCACCCATGGGGTCATGTGGCCCCATGCTCGGTGTCACTGGAGGCGTCCTGCTGGCAGTGTCCCCTGATGTGTGTCCTGGTGGCATCGTGTCCCCTCCCCTTCATATGTCCCAATCCCCCACTGTGGCTCCCTGTGACCCCTCTGTGCGCCCCTGTCCTGCCCTGTGTCTCCCTGTTTCCCATTTGAGTCCCTGTCCCCATCTCCCCTATGTGTCCCTGTCCCCTTCCATGTGTCCCCCTCCCTCCTCCTATGCCTCTGTCCCCTGCCCCCAGCAGGTTCAAATTCTTTGAGGTCCCGGGGCTGCGTCTTTCAGGGTATCCCTGTGTCCCACAGACCCCGTGGCCCTCAAGGCGTCACCGTGTCCCTCTGAATGTGTTGTATTGCACTAAATAGTTTATTTAGTTGTTGTTTTGCACTGGGTGATTGGAAATTTGTGCTGAGTATGATATGTCATGTAGATTGTTATTTCCCCTCTCCCATCACATGGTCTTTCCCTCATTCACCCCTCTGCTATGTCACCTGGTGGTCTGGTCCCTGGTCACCCCTTCCCTCGCCCCTCCTCAATGGTATCCCATTGGCTGTGGTCCTCTTCCCCCGCCCCCATCCCCTCGGGTATAAAAGTCCATTGCAAGAATGTCACGCCTTCTTTCCCACAGAAGTGTCCCGTCCCAAGCCAATAAACAGGACACTCGTCCCCACGTGGAGAAGAGCGTTTCTCATCTTTTACTTTTGTCCATGTAAGACCATGTGGGCCAGAGTCCAGAGCTAGTCAGGTTGGACTCATACAGAAGCCCGAGATACACGGATTCTTTCAGGTGGCACCCCACGTGGTCATCTCCCATGACGGTCACAAAGGAGCTGGTAATTCCCACAAGTGGATTATGTTAGCTTTTGGGACTTTCACCTTCCTCTGACTTCTTCGTCACGTTTTTGTTGGCAAGAAGGCTAGAGGGTGGAATCAGTTTATCCAGCAGAATGTTAATTCTGTCTTTGCCTGGGACAAAATTGGAGCTTTGTTAATGGTGAAAGCAGAACAAGGAGATGGGACAGTGTCTCAATTTTTCCCGGCGTTCCTGGTGATTCGGAAAGAAGTCCTAAAGCGGGACTTGAAAGGACAGCCAGAGCAAATCTCCCCTGCCGCAGCTTCTCCTGCCCCTCCTCCCAAACCCTCTGCCCCTGAACTGAGAGAGATGAGCGAGGCTCCCCGGCAATCACAGGGTACCTGTGGCAGGGTACTGCCACTGCTTCCCTGGCCTCCCACCTCCCTCTCAGTACCCTGGCTCTGACAGTTGTGCGCAGGCTGACAGAGCACCTTCCCTGCACCCCTCTAACATAGCTTCTGTTACCCCAATTTCACGTTCTGACCCCCTCATCCCCAAAATGGCTACGACCACATGGTTGGCAATCAGGATACTGCTGACCGTATGGTCGGAGCCCAAAATGGTGGCATCCACGTGTTTCAGCCCTCCACTTACCCCTCTTCTCCTCACAATCCCTTCTGCCCACCGGTCCCCTCCCCCAACCCCTTCTGGTCTCACAACCCCTTCCTTCCCTTGGATGCTCCTCCCCCTCCCTTCATGTCCCCGCCCCCATTACATCATCCTGTGATCCCGCCCCTGGTTCCCACGGTTGCCCCGCCCTCCTGCCTTTTCCTATTTCCCACGCCCCCTTGCCCGGATGCCAAGAGGGTGGGGCCGAGGGCCGGGGGGGTGGGGCCGAGGGCCGGCGGGGTGGGGCCATGCCTGGTTCCCACGGGGGTGGGGCAGGGGGAGGGGATGTCCCCCCTCTCAGTTACCAAGGCACCGGGGTGGGGGGACAGAGGCAGGGGGTGTACCTTCTCCCAGTCCCCATGGGGGTGGAGTGAAGGGTGTTTCCCCACCTGCTTCCCAAGGCAGTGGGGCTGGGGTGGGGGTTATTCCTTTGTCAGGTTCCCATGAGGGTGGGACTGGGGGAGGAGGTGGTCCCCCTGCCGGGTCCCACGGGGGTGGGGCTGAAAGGGGAAACCCTGGGGTTCAAAACCAGGAGGAAGAAGTAATTCCCTTGGTAGCCCCTGTTCAATACACAGGTGGTAGGGCCGGCCTTAGAACCTACCAAGCCCTTCTCATACCAGACAAAGCATGAGTTATGTAAAAGTCAATTAGAATTTGGGAGAAATAGTGAAATTTTAGAAGCATGATGAGAGCTACGTTAACATCCCTTGAATTTGTTCCTGCTGACCTCCTAGATCTTTTCCGGTGCCTGCTTGCCCAGTCAGAGTTTGATCTATGGGAAAGCTCCTGGAAGAGATCTCTCAGGGATCTCTTGGAGGAACTTAAGCAAACCCCCCAGGGTGCCAAAGATTTAGAAAATAATAACATTACTTATGAACATCTGTGTGGCAACGGGGAGTGGGCTAAGCCTGAGGACCAAGCTCGGGTGTTGTCAAAATTCATTCTAGATAAGATTTCAAAGGCTGTGGATAAGGCTTTTAACCAGCTACCGACTGTTGAAGCTAGTGGTAGTTTCCTTGATATTAAACAGTCTCCTTCAGAAAGTTTCTTGCCGTTTCTTGCAACTGGCTCCGTGCACAGGTTGAGAGAAAAGTACAGGACCTCAAGACACAAGTGGAGATAGTGAAAGAGATGGCGCAGAGGAATGCCAATGAAGTCTGCAGCAGGGTGCTCCTGGGACTGCCTCTCAACCCCCCGCCTACACTGGCAGAGATGATGGAAGCCTGTGCTAGGAAGGTGGAACTGTTTGCTGCACGAGAGGCGTGGTCAAGGCCGACAGACCCAGAGACAGTGGCAGCTGTATCTCCAGGAATGAGGAGGCAACAGATGTCACCAGAGCAACTTCAACAGGTCATTTGCTTCAGATGCAAAAAACCAGGACACTTTGCCCAAGACTGCCCCCAAAGCCAGCAACAAAAGACACCCTTCACACCAAAAAACTACGAATTTGTGGGGATTGGGCATGGGCAGGAATCCCCTCTCGGCTTTTAGGAGGGCCATGTACTATCGGGCGGTTGTCCCTGTTGACACCCAACCAAACCATGATTGGCAAATGGACTCAAAAGAACAATTTGGACAGCAAAATTCAAAAGAGAAGCGTACACAATTTGGACCCAAATTGTGATGCAGAAATCTTCCATTGGGCCAAGTCAAAAAGAGTTGCTGTATCCCTGTTCCTTCCATGGGTTGCAGCAGCCAAGGCTCTAGGTGAATTGGGCCACCTATAGTGCTGGGTAGTCAAACAGGCAAACTTCACATCCACAGCCATCAGCTCCCTCCTAGAAGACGAGGAGATTACCAGGCAGGCCACACTCCAAAATCGTGCAGCCATAGATTTCCTCCTGCTGCTGCATGGACACGAGTGCCAGGAATTTGAAGGACTGTGCTGCCTGAACCTAGCATCAATGGCACTCAACGTCCAGGCAGCTCTCCAAGAAGTGAAAAGCCTGATCGGACGAGTCAAGCAGGAATCCGAGGACTGGTTCAGCAGGCGGTTCAAGGACTGGGGACTCTCGGGGTGGTGGACTTCTATAATTAGGACAATTTTGTTGTTTTTTGCTGTTCTTTTTCTAGTCATGTTAGTGTTTGGGATTCTACGTCGCATGCTTTTAAAGGCTATCAATGGTTTGGTCTGCAGTACCGCAGAAGTCAACCGCACAGAGTTTGTGGACCTAAAGCAAATTGACAGGCCCGCGAATCATGAGTGGTGGACAAATTCATAATCTGCAGCAGAAACAGTCCAATGCATTTCCTTTTATTTTTGTTAACAGAAAAGGGGGAGGTGTTGTATTGCACTAAATAGTTTATTTAGTTGTTGTTTTGCACTGGGTGATTGGAAATCTGTACTGAGTATGTTATGTCACGTAGATTGTTATTTCTCTTCTCCCTTCCCTCATGCACCCCTCTGCTATACTCCATGGTGGTTTGGTCCCTGGTTACCCCTCCCCTCACCCCTCCTCAATGGTATCCCATTGGCTGTGGTCCTCTTCCCCCCCTCCCATCCTCGGGTATAAAGGTCCCCTGCAAGAATGCCACGCCCTCTTTTCCACTTGGGAGGTCTCGAGAGCCTGAGGTGTGTCTTCCCAATGCAATAAACAGGACACTCGTCCCCATGTGCAGAAGAGCGTTTCTCTTCTTTTGATTTGTCCATGTAAGACCGTGTGGGCCAGGGTCCAGAGCTAGCCGGAGTGGACTCATACAGCAGCCCGAGAGACACAGATTCTTACAAGTGCCCCTTTCAGCTTCAGGGGGCTTGGAGCCCACTCATCTCCAGCCTCCCCTATTCCTCCAGGCTGCCGGAGGTCCACCAGCTCTGGGATCGCTCCTCTTGCTGTCCCTACTTCAGGGCTCCCATGTTCCACCCCGGTTCTCCTGGGGATCCCCAACCCAGTATCACCCCTCTGCCTGCTGGTACCAGGCAATCACCACATGGCATCCCCCAAAGTCCTTTTAGGGATATTTCCGTCTCAGCTTTGGAGTTCTGCAATATCCAAACATCCCCTGCCCCACAAAAAAACACTCCCTAAGACCCCCCAGTGGATTTGGGCGAGGTCCCTCTCCTCGCTCACCTGCGGGTTCTGGGACAGGGTGGTAGGGCCATGCTTCTAGAGCCGGGGGAGCTATGGCCTGAGCAGGCAGGTGGGGGAGCTGTATGGTTCTGCTGCTGCTTTTCCTCCCACTCCACCTCTTCCTCCTGTTCCTCCCAGTCATTTTTTCCATTTCCCTTTTCTCCTCCTCTCTTCTTCCTCTTTCCTTCTTCTTCTTCCTGCTCCTTTTCTCCTCCTGCTCCTTCCCTGCTCCCAGCCCTGCCCAGGCTAGTGCCAGCAGGCAAAAGCAGCCATGCTCTGCCCTGGGGTAGGTTCCAAAGCAAGTACAGCCCCTGCAGCACGGGGAGCAATACTGGGTGCACTGGGAGCCATAGTGAGTGTACCAGGGGCGATCCTGAAAGCAATGTGAAGGATCTGGGAGCGCTTTCCGGAGCACTTTTACTGGGAGCATTGGGAGGAAACAGCGCCCGGACACGGACACGGCTCCAGCCGGTGCTGGGCGTGGCCAAACTGATGGGCGTGGTTATGCAAATATAGAAAACATGGCACACGGTGATTGGGTGGCGTTGTGGAGAGCCCTGCGCAGTCGGTTGCGTGCAGTTGTGACCTTGGTTATTGAAATGTTTTGTTTCACGTGAGCTTTGGAATCCTGTGAGCGGGACTATGCAAATGAAATTCCGTCCTCTGATGTTTTTTTGGAGGGGGTGGGCGGGGTTATGCAAATAACTCTGCAGTTCTTGGGTGGTGCTTTGGTGGGAATCTGCATGAGCACCCCCATGGATGGGTCGGAGGCTTGAGGACCTCCAGTTTCGGGTCCTCTCCTCCCGCAAAGCCTCAGCGAATCGCTGCAGGGCTCAAGTGCCCACCTGGGGCTCAGGGACACCCCTGAAGTTTTGGGAATCCCCCCTGAAATTTTGTGATCCCACCTCCAAAAAATCCTCAGGACCCTCGAAATCCACCCTGGACCCCCCAGTTCACCCTTGTCAGAGGTCTGTGGGGACCCTGAACTTTCTCCCCACCTTGTGGGGTCTCTTGGGGACCCCAAATTTCCCTCCCTGGGGATAATTTTTGAGTTAGGGCTGGGCATAGGGATCCCCCCGCGGGTACCTGCCAGGACCAGGTGTGGGGCACATGCTGAGGCCATGGGGGGAGTCCTGGGGGAACCGGGTGTCCTTGGTGCTCAGTACCAGTGCTCAGAGCCTGCTCTGTGTGGTCCTGGTGTCTGGTCCCGGAGCTTGGAGCTCGCTCTGACTGCATGGAGAGGGAAAGATTTGGGGTCCCCAGAGTCCTGTAGGGTAGGGAAGGGGCAGATTCGAAATCTTCAGGTGATGGAGGGTGAAACTTCGGGGCCCCCAAGGTCCACTGAGATGGGAAGGAGGGGGAGATTGAGGGTCCCCAGGTGAAGGGGGGTATAGCCATGATGTTTTCTGAAAAATCCTTTCCTTAGGATTTTTTCTCCTGAGAAAGTATCAGAAGCTGAGAAGCTGAGAAGTATCAGAAACAAAATGTAAACAATGGTTACTTGCTGCTGTGGAATGCAACAGGTGGATCTGTGATTGGTCTCATGTGGTTGTTTCTAATTAATGGCCAATCACAGTCAGCTGGCTCTCTCTCTCTGTCCGAGCCACAAGCCTTTGTTATCATTCTTTCCTATTCTATTCTTAGCTAGCCTTCTGATGAAATCCTTTCTTCTGTTCTTTTAGTATGGTTTTAATGTAATATATATCCTAAAATAATAAATCAAGCCTTCTGAAACATGGAGTCAGATGTTCGTCTCTTCCCCAATCCAAGAACCCCTGTGAACACAGTCACAGTGAAGTTCTACCTGTTTGTTATTATAATCACCAGTCGTTTTAGTTAATCGCTCCTTTTGTATCGGGATGGCCCTGCCTGAGGCTAAATTGATGGCCCTTCTCTCCAAACAGTGAGAGGACGGGACATGGGGCGGGGCGGGGGGGCATCAGGGAAAATGCAAAATAACCTCGGGAGGAGCATGCCATGGGAAGCAACCCCACCAAACTTACGGAAAAAACCCCCAAAACAACGAGCCAATACAGAATTAAGAAATCAGAGTGATGTCTGGACGTGAGGAACAAAGTAGCGAGCCTGCAGAGATGCTGAGAACCTTTGTTGCCTCTCACCCTGAGCAAAGACCTCAGCTGCCACGCTGTCACAGCCCAGCTCGGTGATGGCACAGCGGGGATGGACAGAGGGGTCAGGGGTGTTATAAATAAAAAATCTGCCAATTTTTTGGGGAAAAAAGGGTTGAAGAGTGAACCAGTTATACCAGTTGCTGCCAAGGTGAAGTGTTGCAGACATCTTTTCATGAAAAATCCTTTCCTCAGGATTTTTCCTCCTGAGAAGCTAAGAGGCCTCAGGAACAAAATGTAAACATTGATTATCTGTTGCTGTGGAATGCAACAGGTGGATCTGTCATTGGTCTCATGGAGTTGTTTCTAATTAATGGCCAATCACAGACAGCTGGCTCAGACTCTGTCCGAGACACAAACCCTTGTTATCATTCTTTCCTATTCTATTCTTAGCTAGCCTTCTGATGAAACCTTTTCTTCTATCCTTTTAGTATAGTTTTAATGTAATATATATCACAAAATAAAAAATCAAGTCTTCTGAAACATGGAGTCAGATCATTGTCTCTTCCCTCATCCAAGAACCCCTGTGAACACCGTCACAGGTGGGACCCCCAGCTCTGCCCTTTAGTGGACAAAGCTGCACTTTCCTCCTCCGAGTCACCCTGGGAGCAGTTTCGGACCCGTCAAGCTTCCCAACCTTGAGCTGATCACTTTTAATAAAGGCATTAAAAAGGAGAAAAAGTCTCCTGCCGTGTTTATTTCACCCGGTGTCACCCACCCACCCAGCCCCAGGGGCCACACAGCGCCTGAGGCGTCTCCTCCTGTGCCACCCGGTCGGTGACACGGCCCGTGAATTAGGGGGCGGCCACCTCACCGGCGGGGACACAGCATCAGGGTCACCATGACGGGTGGTGACCCCTGAATTGAGGGAAGAGGACTGGAAATTGTATCCTGACACTGCCAAAACTGTGTGTTGAACCCCAAAATCAGATCCTGATTTCCCAAACTGGGTGCTCAAAACCTCTAAATTGGGTCCTGACCCCTCAAATTGGCCTTGCAACCCCCCACGGCATCCTGTCCCCCCCAGTTATGTCCAAAAAGCCTCCAAATCAGATACCAAAGCCTCTCAAAGGGGTCCTGTTATGTCCAAACCCTCCACATTGGATCCCAAATCCCCTCAAATCGATCCTGACCATTCCCAAAACTGCGTGTCGAACCCCAAAACTGGATCCTGATTCCCCAAACCGGGTGCTCAAAACCTCTAAATTGGGTCCTGACCCCTCAAATTGGTTTCTGACCTCGCTCAAATCAGATTCTGCCTCCCCCAAATTGGGTCCTGACCCCTCAAATTGGCCTTGCAACCCCCCACAGCATCCTGTCCCCCTCCAGTTATGTCCAAAAAGCCTCCAAATCAGATCCCAAAGCCTCTCAAAGGGGTCCTGTTATGTCCAAATCGGATCCCAAAGCCCCTCAAAGGTTTCCTGCTATGTCCAAACCCACAAATCGGATCCCAAAGCCCCTCAAAGGGGTCCTGTTATGTCCAAACCCACAAATCGGATCCCAAAGCCCCTCAAAGGGGTCCTGCCCCCCCGGTCGGGGTCCCCCTGTACCGAGAGCAGAAGCCGACATCAGCTCCCCACCAGCGTCCATCGCCCGCGCTCGGGGCCCAGCAGGGCCAGGAGCCGGCGAATGGGGAGAGACAGCATCGGGGACACGGGGACCGGTGGGTTCTGCTGTGTCCGGTGGGTCTCGGTCTGTCCTGCTGGCTCCCGGTCCTGCTCCCGGTCCTGCTCCCGGTTCTTCCCGCCGGTGGTTCCGGGCAGTCCCGGGGGCCCGTGCGGGCCCCGGTGCTGCTCGCAGCGTGTCCCGGTCCGGACCGTGTCGCCCTCGGACGGTCCCGGTGTGGTCCCGATGCCGCCCCGGTCCCTTCCCGGCAGCCGCCGCCGTTTCCCGGAACGCGCGCGCGGGAATCCCCGGGAATCCCGGCCTGACACGCCCACGCCTGAAATAGAGTCTGTGATTGGTCAAAGCGGAGGTGACATCATCGGTTGCCAGGCAGAGGGGGCTGGAGCGCGTTGAGGGGCGAAGGAGGCGACGCCTGGAGGGGGCGGGGTCTGGGCGGGAGGGGGCGGGGTCTGGGCGGGGATGGGGGCGGGGCAGAGCGGGATGGGCGGGGGTCGAAAGCGAAACCTTAACGGAGCTTTTGGGAGCTGAACTGGGAGCACTGGTGTGGACTGGGGAGTGCCCCAGGCTGGACTGGGAGCACTGGTGTGAACTGGTGAGTGCCCCAAGCTGGACTGGAGACATTGATGTGGACTGGGGAGCTGAGAGGGCTGAACTGGGAGCACCGTAGTCTAGACTGGGAGCACTGGTGTGGACAGGGGAGCGCCCCAGGCTAGACTGGGAGCACTGGTGTGGGCTGGTGAGTGCCTTGTCTGGACTGGAGAGTGCGCCAGGCTGAACTGGGAGCACTGGTGTGGACTGGCAAGTGCCCCGAGCTGGACTGGGACCACTGGTGTGGACTGGAGAGTGCCCCAGGCTGAATTTGGAGCACTGGTGTGGACTGCTGAGCTCAGGGGTCTGAGCTGGGAGCACTGGTGTGGACTGCTGAGCTCAGGGGGCCAGACTGGTAGCACCGTAGTCTAGACTGGGAGCACCGGTGTGGACAGGGGAGTGCCCCAGGCTGGACTCAGGAGCGCCCCAGGTTGAACTGGGAGCACTGGTGTGGGCTGGTGAGTGCCTTGTCTGGACTGGAGACCAACCCAGGCTGAACTGGGAGCACTGGTGTGGACTGCTGAGCTCAGGGGGGCAGACTGGTATCATCGTACTCTAGACTGGGACCACTGGCATGGACAGGGGAGCACCCCAGGCTGAACTGGGAGCACTGGTGTGGACTGGTGAGTGCCTTGTCTGGACTGGGAAGTGCCTTGTCCAGACTGGGGAGCACCCCAGGCTGAACTGGGAGCACTGGTGTGGACTGGTGAGTGCCCCAAGCTGGACTGGAAACATTGATATGGCCTGGGGAGCTGAGAGGGCTGGACTGGGAGCACTGGTGTGGACTGCTGAGCTCAGGGGGCCAGACTGGGAGCACTGTAGTCTAGACTGGGAGCACTGGTGTGCACAGGGGAGCGCCCCAGTCCTAAGTGGTTTTAACTGGTGTCTCCACAGGCTGTTGCTCATTCCCGGGAGCCCCACAGGGAGCACTGTCCGTACTGGTCCCACCATGGCGCTGCCACCCGCCACTCTCTCCTGCCAGGTGTGCTGCTGGTGGCCGACGCCCTGGCACTGGTGTTACTGGTGCCGCTGGTGCCGCTGCTGGCGCCGCTGGGCGTGCTGGGCGTGTGGCTCGAGGCCGCCCTGCGCTTGCCCATCCTGGCCGCGGCCACCCGGCTGCCGGCCCCTCGCCGTCCCTCCAGAGCCACCGTGGCCGCTGTCACGGCTGCTGCCACCCCCGCAGTGTTTGGAACCTTCCGGAGCCTCCTGGGGCCGCCCGGGGCCGGCCCAGGGCTGTTGGCGGCCGCGGTGCCCGCCTGGCTCCGGGTCACCTACGCCACTGCCGCCCTGGCCGTGCTGACCTGGGCCACGCCCCCGGCCCCCGGCAGTGTCCCCGAGACCCCCGGAGGTGTCCCCAAGGCTCCCGGCAGCGTCCGGCACACTCTGGCATTGACCTGGGAGCAGCGGAACGTCCTTGGAGCTGCCGTGCTCTGCCTTGTGCTGGCTGTCGTTGGTGGGTGACCGTCCTGGTTTGGGGCAAATTTGGGAGAAAACCTCCAAAGGGGCCCCTCCAGAAAGCAAACCCACACAGCCCCTCCCCACAAATGGCTGGCCCAGTCAGTAGGGCATGAGACGCTTAATCTCAGGGTCATGGGTTCAAGCCCCACGTTGGGTGCCAAATTTTGTCCTGGTTTAGGGCAAATTTGGGAGAAAATCTCCAAAGGGGGGCCCTCCAGAAAGCAAACCCACATGGTCTCTCCCCAAACCAGTTCAGGAAAGATTCCTTGGAGAGAAGTGGAAAGAACCTCTTTATTTAACAGGCAAAGCACCCCCAGCACACAAAATGAACAATGCCAGGTGACAACACTCTGAAAAAGATGACAAATTCAGAAAGTCTCTCTTGGGGGTGGTCGCTCTGTTATCAGTCCCT
>JAWWMS010000105.1:660718-675502 GCA_035048045.1 Chlorospingus semifuscus
CCAGTGTGGGCCTGGCTGGCCCCAGGCTGTGCCCCTGGGCCTGGGCAGGACACAGAGTGTGTTGGGAACAGCCTCTGACCCCAGGGCAGGGGCAGCTGAGGAACAATCGGCCTTCCCTGCCCTGAGTCCTGTTCTTGCTGCAGTGCAGCCAGCAAAGCCAGGGCAAGGAGCAGCCCAGGAGGGTCCAGGGAAACCCCTGCAAGTCCTGCTGGCTCAACCAACTGTGGGCTTGGAATGAAGTGTGTGGCCCACTTTTCAAAGCTGGGGCTCTTTATTTATTGGGCTACAGAAAGCACAAATGAGATATTGAAAATGGGTGAAGATTTGCTCAGGGTTTCTTGGGCCCTCCCTGCTTAAAGTGCAAGGGTAAAAAGAAAACCATTTTCAGATTGTGCCTTCATGGCCAAATGGACTTTCTGTGAGGTGAGGATTCCTAAGGGGGAATGAGGAAGGAAAAATCCACCCACAGGAGAGCCCTGAGGAGAAACCCACTGTCAGGGATATTGTATCAGAGCCTTTGGGCATGCTTGTGTTAGACAGCTGGTCTGCTGCTCAAGGAGGAATCATCAGTGACCCAGTTGTATTGTTCTTTAATCACAGGAAAGAAGGAGGATGAACGGTCAATGGCTCTGCAGTGCAGCATGGATATGTTACTCCAGCAGGTCTCCCAAGGATTTCAAACTCTGGAACAAACGTTGCAGTGGAGACAGGAGGCCCCATATCTTGTGTTCCAGCTTTTCCAAGCATACCTGGAGAACAACCAAGGTGGGTAGGGTTATCATTAAGAAAACTTTAATCTCTCTGAGTGTTGAAGCTGCTCTACAGGGTAACCACCCTGTGAGCTCATGTTGCTCAGCCCCTCAGAGAGGGTAGGGAGGCACAGTCCTTACGTGGGTAGAGGCCCAAAGAAGCTGACTGTAGTCATGAGATACACCACCACAATCCATCCTATGACTAAAGTCAGCTTTTCTGAGCCTCTCAGCTTTTGTGATCTATGGCACTGAATATCCTCTTTGCTGAAGCATTCTCTGCTGGTGCTCAAAGCCTCTCTTGGCTCTCTTGTCTTTGAAGAGTGTGTGTAGGTATGGCCTGACATGTGGTAAAAGTGTCCAAATCCACCGGCCTACTCACCTTTCTCATGACAGTATTGTCTCCCACAGCCAGACAGATGCTGTCTGGGGAGATGCAGAGAGATGATCCCCGTTCTCCATCCTGCCCCCCAGGCCTTTGCCAAGCCCTCAGGAATAGCCGCAGCTCTCCTGCAGTCCATCCATCCAAAGCAATTCAAAGAACCTGGAAAGGAATAAGCCCAGTCACCCACCCAGGCTCAGGGCTGACCTGCTGGAAAGCAGCTCTGCAGAGAAGGACCTGGGGATTCTGCTAGACAAAGAGGTGTCCAAGAGTCAGCAATGTGTCTTTGTGGCCAAGAGGGCCAGTGGCTACCTGGGCTGCCTTAGGAAGAGCTTTGCCAGCCTCCGAGGGAGGGGCAGCCCTAGAGGGGCACATCTGGAGTTCTGTGTCCCATGCTGGGTCCTCAGTACAGGAGAAACCTGGAGCTCTTGGGACGGGCCCAACTGAGGAACTACAAAGATGATCAGAGACCTGGAGCATCTCTCTGGTGAGGAGAGGCTGAGTGAGCCAGGCCTGTTTGATCTGGAGAAAAAAAGGCTAAGAGGAGATCCCATCAATGGGCAGAAGCGTTTGAAGGGCGGTGTCTGGAGGATGGAGCTGGGCTGTTCTTGGTGGTGCCGAGTAATGGGATGAGGGGCAATGGACAGAAACAGAAACAAAGCATTTCCTCTTACCCATTTGGTGATTTGTGAGGGTAGGAGGAGTTTTTTAATCCTCTCTCCTCTCTCATGACTGCACCTGAGGGAACAGCTGAAACTGTGCCAGGATGGGGTTGGGCTGGATATCTGGAAAAGGTTCTTTTCCCGGAGGGTGCTGAGGGACTGGACAGACTCTCCTTGGTCATGGGCCCAAGGCTGCCAAAGCTCCAGGAGCGTTTGGAGAACACCCCCAGGCACAGGATGGGATTATTGGGGTGTCCTGGGTGAGCCAGGAGCTGGAATCAGTGATCCCCTGTGTGTCCCTTGCAGCTCAGGATATTCTGTGATCCTGTGATTCTTTCCAGAGCCCATGTGCCCTGGAGCCTTGGGAGGTGGACGCTTCAGGGAGAGAAGGACCACAGGATTGTGAGAGCCCTAGAGGAAGAGCTTAAGGGAATCTTGGGCTCAGGCCTTGGGCAAGGCCTTGTCCCCATCCACTGGCTCAGAGGTGCTCAGTCTGTCGTGGTGTGGCTTCTGTTCCGTCAACCCCACTTTGCCACGAACTGTGTCCCTTTCCTGGGCAAAGCAGCTCAGGACCTGGATCATTTATACTCCACTGTGCTTTGAGGTTGGGTCCTCTTTGGCAGGGAAAGGACATCAGAGACTTCTTGGTCTTTTTGAAGTGCAAAGACTCAGTGTCATTACTGGGACAAGGGGTCCCTTCAGGGCAGGCAAGGTCATTGTCCCAGTGATGCTGGTCCTTCCTCTCAGGAAGGACAGTGGAGCCTGCCAAGTGTCCTCATGGGTAACTGGTGCACAAAAGTGGCCTTTGTTCCCTTGGAGTTCCTCTGTGAAATCCCATCTCCTTTTTAGTCCATGGTCTGGCTGTTCCCCAGCCTCTCTTTCCCATCTGAAAATGAAGGAGAGGCTGAGCTCATCTCTCAGCAGCTTTTAGTCCTCCTTGGACCTCAGAGAAATTTGAGCCAGGAGCTGTGTCTGGAAAACAAAATCATCACACACCCTGATGTACTGTTTCCTTTTGGAAACATGAGAGCAGAACTAGTTAAGAGAACAGAGTGGGGAGGAGGGGAGTGTGAGAGTGGCCTCAGAGCAGATAGCTGGTAACTCTGTTTGGATCCCCCTCCAGTGTGTATTAGGGGACACATCCTGAGAAGAATCAAAACCTGGAAATTCCTGTGGACAATGAGCAGATTTCAAGGCACTCTGAAAATATTGCAATGGGGAAGTTTCAGGTGGCACCAGGAAATAGTCAAGGAGCAGCTGGGCTGTGGTGGGGAAGGAGCATCCCTACAGCAGATGGGACCAGTGAAGAGCCCTTCAGCTACAGCCCCTCCCACTGTGTGGCAAACCAGAGAGGTCTCCTGGAGGGAAATTCATCTCCTTTGTTCCCTATCCCTTCTCCCCTGCCATCAGCGTGGCATCTTTCTCCTCAAGAATGCCCGCCTGGATTTCAGGTCTGGTTGGAGTTCTTGCTGGTGAACAACCAAGCATCCCAGTGCCTCAGGCTTTGCTCCCTTTGGCGGATGGTCCAGGACTGCTGGGTGTTTCCCCACTCTAAGAAGCAGCGTTTCATTTCAGGAGAACGTCATCATTTTGGGCAGAGGCTTGGGCTGTGTCTGAGCACATGGGGACCTAGCAAGCCTCGGAAAATCCATCTATTGCCTGCTTTTCCCTTTTTCCTGGAGAGAGTTTAGAAATACAACTCTACAGCTCTTCCCTATGCTATGAGGAAGCACAGGGAAGATGATGGAGGTGAGTCTTGAGTGCAGCTCTGGAAAGCACATTCCACCCCGTCAGAGAGCTGCTTGGGGAAGAACACGCTCAGGAAAGGGTGATTTGATGATGTTTTTCACTGTAATGTGCTGCCCAAGGCCCTGCCTGTGCTTGTCAGGAGCCCTCACAGCTCTGGGCAGCCACCTAGCACTGCCACTGCAGCCCCAGCTCCCACTCCACCTTTGACCTCTTGAGCCTCTCAGGAAAAGTGTCTGGAGCTCGTCTTCCTCTAGGTGACCCCAGCAGCTGGTTCTTCTTTCAGTCTGAGCTGAGCTGGAGGACCTCAGCTGATGCCATTGCACCTTGCTCGAGTCCTGCCAGGGATGAACCCTTTGCTGATGAGTGTGGAAATCTGAGGCAAGAAATCTTCCCTTATCCTTGTGGGAGTGTATCACTCTTCCACTCCAATCCGTGTGGAACCATTATGCTAGAGTGGTGCTGTGCTGTTACTGAGGAGTAGCTGCTTAAAGCTTGAAAATCACTTTCTTCAGACTTTGCTAAGGAGTTGGTCCTGACAGCTGTTGTGGTTTAACCCCATCCAGCAGCCAAGCCCCACACTTGGGGCCGCTCACTGACTCCCCCACCAGCAGGATCAGGGTGTGAATTGGACAGGTAAAAGTGAGAACACTCATGGGTTGGGGTAAAGACAGTTTAGTAGGGAAAGCAAAAGTCAGGCACTCAAGCAAAGCAAAACATCCATTCCCATGGGCTGGCAGGAGCTCAGCACCTCCAGGAGAGCAGGGCCCCATCCCATGGAACTTGGGAAGACAAACACCATCGCTCTAAATGTTCCCCACTTTCCATACCGAGCATGTTGTCTTATGGTCTGGAATATCCCTTGGGTACACTGGGGTCATCTGTCCTGGCTGTGTCCTCCCAGCACCTCATCTCCCTAGCATGGTCATAAGAGAAGCAGAAAAGGCCTTGGCCCTGTGTGGCCACTGCTCAGCGATAACAAAAACATCTCCAATGTCATCCCTATGTTCATCACAAATCCCAAAGACAGCCCCACACCAGGCACTGGGAAGAAAATTAACCCAGTCCAAACCACCACACAGGACTGATAGAGAGTTGTGGCTAAATCTGTAATTAACTAACGAAATGTTTTTAAGACCTTTTTGCCTGTAGTGGTTTTGGTTCGCTAATTTAAGATTTCCCGGTCAGTGCACCAATTAGTGTGGTGGGTTCAGTGCTTGCTAATCACCAGTGCACTCACTAGAATGTACTTACTCATTTTCCGCTGTGAGAGAGGATTAGGAGACAGGCAAAGCAGGCTCAAAACTTTAAAAGGATATAAAGAAAAGTTTATTAACAGTAACTAAGAGTACTAAGAATCAAAACAAAACTTTCAGAACACTTTTTCTGTCCCTACAACTTTTCCTTTTCTGCTGGCAATGTAAAGAGACAAAACTTAAAATTCTCAGTCAGTTTCCCACATCTAGAACAGTCTTCTTTCGGTTCACTTAGGGAGAGAAGTCGCTCTTGTTAATGTTATGGAGACTTCTCAACATGATAAGCAGCTGTCTCATGGCTCTCAATTTCTACGAATAGCAGCTGCCCAGGGAAATCTGCAATCGTGAAGTCCCTCCCATTTTCCACAAGCTTTCCCTCAGCTGTGTTTGTGGGCCATGTTAGCTTATGGGGTGCTGTTTTAAAGATGAGCTCTTCAGAAGCAAATGTTCTCTATCTATCTCTAAAATCATCTTCATCTCCGGGAACAGAGATCTTCTTCTCTCCCTGGGGTTACAGGGTCTTCATCACTCTTCTCTCTCTCTCTCTCTCTGTTCAAATTCTCATAGAATAACAACTCCTTCAGCATTTGCTTGCTTTAGCATGAAAGCTTTTGCCGAACAAGTTATCTCCCTATACTTGCTAATGTGTTATAGGGAAAAAAGTCTGAATGTATCAATTGCATTCATCTCTATAGCTTTACAAGACGATTTCAGCTCCAAGATCAAAGCATCTCCTCAGCCCTCCTATCTGGGACTGGACTCTTTCTTCATTGACCTTGATGTCTTTGTGTTGCTGCTCTACGTTGCCTGCACTTTGTTGTTTTGTCCCTTTCTCTCACTCGAGGGAGAAGTGAAGCACTGAAAGAGTCAATATCTCACTCGGGCCTACAAATGGCCACCTGACCCTGGCTGGGCTTGGTGCTTGCGGGTCGGAGCTGCGGTCTGGGCTGGGCTGGGGGAACAGCCTGGATCCCAGCAGCCAGGCCAGAACTCAGCACCGGCGGGGCCCGATGGCTTCTCCTCCCCCTGCCCGGGGGTTGTGGGTGAATCTCAATGGTGGCAGAACCTTGGCCAGGCCAACCTGGCTGGGGCTGCTGTGGGGCCTGGTGGACCCAGCTCAGCCCGGGATGGTGGTGGGGCAGGGCTTATAACAAGCAGTAAGATGTTAGAAATGGCAGCCATGGCCCAGCCGGCCTCTGCCCCGTGGCGCTCCCCTCTCCCTGCCTGACAGCCGATGGGGGCCCACTGGGTGTCCCAGGAAGGGGCCCAGCCCCGCAGCAGAGGCTGCCAGGCCCGGTCCGGCCCTTGCCACCTCTTTGCCGATTGGAAAAGAAAGAGATTTCCTGGGATTTTCCGTCTTTAACGTGATTTTTGGTAGAAGCATGTACAGCTTTTAGTGGTTGAACGGATTGTCAAAGCTATTACTGATGGGTTCTCTTTGTCAGACATGGAGGAAACTGATAGCAGCTTCTCTTAAATCATCACTTCTGTGCTGCAAAACTAGGACACTGCCCTATGGCATAGCAAAAATACAGGGAACAATGGTTAAAAATCAGGAGCTATGGATTATGTTTAACCAGGAATGAATAACTGCTCAGGAAACATATGAACATATGTTGAGTAATTACTTTTTTCAGAGATGGCACCCCAACAGAGTTGGCTGTAGTAGTAAAGAGGCAACCTTCAAAATTTGTAATTAACATTGGAGCTTAAAATCTCTTTGATTACCCCCACAGAAGCCAAAACCCGAAATTTTTAATTTGAGATAAAAATAGAAATTGTTTAACTGGCTTTAATAGAAAAAACATTATCTGTTACTCTGCTGAAATGCGTTGCAATGTAATTAAAAATTTAAAACCAAGAGGTGTTATAATAGGATGCATTCTGCTTACAATTCTCTTGTTTGGCTAGTGAAAAAAGCAGACAGGAGGTGGCATTCAACAATTGATTATCAAATGTGAAATGTTAACATGAGACATTTCATCACAGCTGTCCCAAATATTGCAAATCTCACTGCTACACTTTATGTGCAGTGCATCTGCACATAAACTAATGGGAGTTTTGGATATAAAGTATTGGGTACTCTGGGATACCAGAGAAATCGTGTTCCTGGATTTTCTAGAATAGCAAGACCTTTGTACACATTAATGATACATACATCTCAGTTGGTCACAGATCAAATGGATGTCACTGAAGGGCCAGCAAAACCTACAAAGTTACAGGTAGCTGTGACTCCAGTTGTGTTAGCTCTACAACACCCACATAAGCCATGTTCTGCACTGAGTGCTCCTGCGTTCACTTCAGACTCTGAAGGCAAAGCTGTGCGGTTCACTGATGCCACAGCCAAACACACTGATTGGAAATCAAAGTACAGAGCAGTTGCTTTCCACATTGAAACAGGAGTGGAAGTAGTAGAAGAAGAAATGGGAAATGCACAAGTAGGAGAGCTGAAAGCTGTATTGCTGGCGGTAAAGGAGAAAACAAGATCAAGAATTATTGAGAACTCCCGCTGAGCTGAGGGACCCAGAGATACACCCAGCCCAAATACAGGAGAATCAGAGCGCTTATTGTAGAGAAATAGGACGTAGGAAAAGGAATTGTCCTAGGTTATGGATTACAAATTCAGATTCTTAGGGCATCAGGATACCCTTATGACACAGACAAGGGGTTAATTCTCAGCCTGCAATGATGGTAGAAGTCGAATTATGGGGAGTGGGAAGATCTACACTAGCAGACCCAATGGTTGCAATTAGGTTAGAGAATCAAGAAAAAGAAACTGAATTTCTGGTCAAAACAGCTGCTTCACATTCAGTGTTAAATCAAGAACTAATACAAGTGGATAAAGATTTTGTAAAAGTAATAGGAGCCACTGGCCTACAAAAGCAAGTGTACTTTTTGCAGCCAATTAAGTATCAAATAAGTAAACAAACTGGGATACATGAATTTTTATGCATGCTGGAATCCCCAGAATCATTATTGGGATGATACTTGTTAGAACTGTTAGGAGTTGGAGTAACTTTTAGGCAAGGAAAAAAAAACCTAAAAGAAAGGAAGATCAATTAATCAGAAATACTAAGCTTGGCATTGATGCAACTTGAAGTGAGGAGTAAAATGCCTCAAGAAGTCCTGGATCAAGTATATTCAGGAGTGTGGGCAGCAGAGACACCAGTGCGAGCTAAAATGCAACTCCAATAGAAGTAAGATTGAAACCAAAAGCCAACCTTGTTAGAATTAAGCAATATCCATTGAAAGCAGAGGATCAAAAAGAGATAAAAGAAATAATTAATACTTCTTTGAAATTGGATTGGATTACTCATAGAATGTGAATCAGAATATAATACTCCCATTCTTCCAGTTAAAAAACCTGATGGTAAGAGGTATAGATTAGTGCAAGATTTAAAAGCAGTAAACAAAATTGTGGAGGATTTTTACCCAGTGGTAGCAAACCCCTACACCCTGTTAACCAAGTTAAAAACTAATCAGGTGTGGTTTATGGTACTGTATTTAAAAGATGCCTTTCCCCATTTGGCTTTAGCCAGGATAGTCAGAAGCTATTTGCTTTCAAATGGGAAAATCCAGACACAGAGTGGAAAACCCCGTTAAGCTGGACAGTGTTACGCCTAGATTTCAAGAACAGCCCTACCATAAGCCCAACAACTGGGACCTTACAAGAGAGCTGTATGCTTACTTCTCTAAGCCATGGGATGAGGTAAGCAAGGCTCGGCCTGGGTGCTTGTGAGCCATTGCAGCCATTATTCTTAATATTCAAGAGACCTGCAAATTCACTATGGGCCGGAAAATGACTTGGACTCTGTGGTGTTAGAGCAGAAGGGGAGTCACTGGCTCTCCCCTCCTCCTTTCCTGAAGTATCAAGCTGTGCTGGTAGAACAAAATGATGATAATTTTGTAACCACTAATACTGTAACACAGCATCTTTTCTCAGTGGAGCTACTTTGGCACCTGTAGCCTCTGACTGTTTGGAAATCGTGCAGTTTAGTCCAGCAGACCTGACCTGAAGGAGGAACCTCTGGAGGATGCTGGGAACTCCTGGTCCACAGACAGAAGTGGCATTATAAAGTCAGGAACTCATAAGGCAGGATATGCAGCGACCACTGCCCACAAGGTAATCAAGGCAAAACCTTTACTTGCAGGGATAGCCATGCCGCGAGAAGAGATAATTCACCGACGAGTCCTGGAATTGGCAGGAGGGGAGAGGATTAATAATATATGCACCGACTCCAGATCTGCATTTGGCATAGGGCCTGCTCAGGGTGATGTCTGGAACAGAAGATTGCGTGAAGCTCGAGGTAAGTAAATTAAAACATGCTGAAGAAATTTTATGTCTATTGGAAACTGTAAATTTAGAGGAACAGGTGGCAGTCATGCACTGTAGAGGTCACCAAAGGGTAAGACTGAACAGGAATTAGGAAACAGATTGGCAGACCATGAGGCTAAATGGGCGGCAGAAGGGGCTCAGACTGGGGCACTGGCTTTGATACTGGGTGGTAAAGCCATGGGTACAGAGAGAGAATACCAGCGCTCGGGTGGTATGAAGAGGATATGAAGCTGGCGAAGGACTTAGAAGCAAACAAGCATGGAACTGTGCTCATTACACCTGACAGTCTGGTTCTCATACCTTCAAACATATTGTGGAAGGTAGTCCTAGAGGAACATAATAAAACTCATTGGGGAGCAAATGCATTGTAAGCAGATTTGACTAAATGTGTAGCAGGCCATAATCTGTATACCATTACCGAACGGATCACTCAGCAGTGTGCAATTTGCCAGGTAAATAATACAAACACTACAAATCGCATAAAATTGATACAACTGGAAAAAGGAAATATACCAGGCCAGCAGTGGCAAAGTGACTTTTCTGAAGTCCCAAGAAAAGGGGGCTACAGGTACCCATTGGTACTGATAGACACCTTCACTTGTTGGCTGGCAGCTTTCCCATGCAGAACAAATAAATGTATTTATAGATGATACTGAAGTACTTTTAACAAAACTATACCTCAGTCTGGGGTGCCAGCTACAGTATCTTGTGACAGCCGTGCACATTTCTGTGCACAAATAGTTCAACGAATCAGTAAGGCCTTAGGGATAGACTGGCAATTACATACCTTATCATCCACAGGGCAGTGGACAAGTAGAGAAAATGAACCATTTAATCAAACAGCAATTAGTAAAGATCTGTCAAGAAACAAATTTGCATCGGAAACGGGACTGCTACTTGCTCTCCTCAGAATTAGTGTCAAACCATGGTCTAAGGAAGGCCTAAGGCCATTTGAAATGTTATATGAGAGGCCTTATCAAACTCAGTATCGGGGAGAACACATCAGCCAAATAGGAGAAGGATACTTGAGATGGTATATAATAAGTCTGGGAAAACAATTGAACAAAATTCAGAAGAGGGTTTTTGAAACCAGGGCTAATGGTTTGGATCAAGCAATTAATTGGTTTAAACCTGGAGACTGGGTATTTGTTAAGGCTTTTTCAGGTCAGTGTCTGGAGGAGAAGTGCAACAGATCACACCAGGTTCTTCTGACAACCTTCATGCCAATCAAGATCAAAGAACAGCCTGCCTGGGTTCACTATGCAGAAGTATAGAGGGCATCCAAAGGAGCATGGACATCAGAGCCAGTAGGACCAACAATCTTCAAGTTCTGATGCTGATCCTTGGGGTTCTGATCAGTATCGTAATTCTGGCTCGAATCTTTACCTTACCCTGGCCATGGTCCCCACACTCACATCATCTGTTGCTGTGATATTTTCTGAAAAATCCCTTCACCAGGATTTCATCTCCTGGGAAGCTGAGGCCTCGGACAGGAATGAAAATAATAATTATCTGATTGCTTCTCCCTGTTTTGCTGCTTTGGAATGTGGTCTGGAGATAGTCTGTCCAACAGGTGGTTATTTGATTGGTCTCATGCAAATTGTTTTTACTTAATGACCAATCACCATCCAGCTGTGTCAGACTGAGTCAGTTACGAGTTTTCATTATCGTTCTTGTTAAGCCTTCTGTCTCTATCGTTCTCTATCATTTAGTATAGTTTTAGTATAGCATTCTTTAATATCATATGTAGTAAACCCCTCGGGTTTAGCTGGGGCCCCTTGGAGAATAGAATGCTGACACAGCAGCAAAGAAGTTTCCTGTCTCCAGGGACATCCGCCTTGTACCCTATCCCTATATCATGTAAGGCAATATTGTGTTACCCCTACTATTGGTCACTTATGGTCATTCTAACACCTTTGCCATTGGTCAGGATTGGATCCAGGCCAAGGGTATAAAAGTAGCATACTGTACCCCTACTAACTCGGAAGAAGAAGAGCTGAGACCCTTCACGGAACCCCTACAATAAAGCCATACACGTGGAACAGCCAGCGTCTTCTGCTTCTCCTCTCTCTACCGTCTGCGGGAGCCTTAGGCCAAGGGAAAAGCTACCTAGCAAGCAAAGAGCTTGAAATCACAAGAGCTGCCTAATCACTAAGAGCTGAATATTCCCTGCTTGCTAGGGCTGTCCCGCGGCCTTGGTCTGAGAGCGAGCTGGCTTCTGGCACCCAGTCCCCTTGGGGACTGAGCTCTGGAGCTGTAACAGCTTGCATAGGATAAGACCAAGCAAGGCTCATTTAATCATATCAATCATATCATGTCATATCATATCATATGTCATATTAGCCTTCTAAGAACATGGAGTCAGATTCAATGATTTCTGCTTCATCCTGGGGACCCCAGAAACTACCACAGATGGTGACCCCGAGTGTGTCGCATTGATCACCCCTTTGTGGAGTCGCAGGACGAATGGTGACCACAGAAATAGGTTCTAGCCTGGAGCTGAAGAACCGGGACCCTGAATTCAGGCAAAGTTCATAGCCAAGGCTGAACACAGAAAAATCTCCTGAAGTTTCCCAGACATTGTGTCCAGAGACCTTAGCAGAGCAGAATTCCTGAGCAGCTGCTGAAGTTGGACACTGTCACAAGGTACTGTTTACTCTTCCCCTCCTGAAAATACTGCCCTTCACAAAATGTGGGCTGACGGTTGGGAAGACGTGCCTTCGGAAACCAAGGTTCAATTTTCTCCTTCAAAGGAGGACATTATTTTACTATGTAGATTTTGGGGTCTGCAGGACAGCATTCATATGGTGAAGATGACATTTCTGTGAGTTTTTCAGATGGGCAAAGTTCCATGGGCTTTTTACAGATCTGACTTGCTTCCTGGACCTAAAGGTCTGGGAGTTCATGGATTCCTGGTTTTGGGAGAAATATGGCTGGGGGTTTGGTCTGCCCTGAATTTATCCAGCATTTCTCTCTGTTTTGAAGAGGACAGCCCCCATGATGGGGCTCTTTGTCTCTTGCGGGGACTTACCAGCCCCCCCGTCAGGGCCGGCAGGACAAGGATCTGTCCAAGGACACAAACTGCTGGTTCTCAGCCCTGCTACATTGTGGGCGAGGGGGCTGTTTTGCCCACAGATGAGGAGAAGTTTTTTTCTGTCTCTGGAGCATGCGCAAAAGCAGCTGCTTTCCCCCCCGCCCCCTTTCCCCCGGTGGGGGGGTGTGAGTCAGCCCTGCGGGCGCTGCCGCCTTCACTGGCCCCACCCGCGGCCGCGCCTCCAGCACAGTTTGTCATCGTTCGGATCACGGCGGCCACGCCTCTCGCTGCTTCGCCCGGGTTGCCAGGCAGCACAATGGACAGCAGCAGTGAGCGACAGCAGCCTGTGTCCCTGAGGGACAGTGTCTCCGCCGCTGTCCGCCAGCCTGGAAACGCTGCGGCGGGGCTGAGCGAGCCGCCTGCGGCCCTGCCCACGAGCTCACCACCTCCCGGGCCAGCTCCGCTGACTGCATCTGCGCTGCAGTTCCCGGAACCAGGAGAAAGAGGGGCTGCTGCCTCTGTGCCTGCTCTCTCTGCATCAAGCCCGGCGGGAGAAGCACCCCCGCCACCCCCACCGGCCCCTGGCGCTTCCGCCGCCTTCAGGGACTCCGTCCTCTGCGTCAGCGTCGGACCCTGCGACCAGCCTGTCCCGCAGTGGAGGTGGCCCAGCTTGATTGCTCACAGCCGGTGCTGCAAGAGTGAACACTTTGAAACTCTGTTTTTCTGGGACACGGTGTTTTTCGCGGGCTGGTTTGTGTTTGGTCGGGGGCTTCTCGCTGGGGTTTGGAATGCCTGCTTCCCCCCGTGTGCCCCAGCTGCATGCGGGGATGGCTCCTGGAGGTTCTGCCTCCGGTCCCAAGCCCAGAGGGATATGGGGGTGGTGCCGAGGGGCAGAAAGTGGGAACACTATTGTTTGCACCACAGGGGCGAGAGAAACAGTGGAAAGCAAGCATTGCTCACTTGCTCTGGGGACAGAAGACCCCCAGATCCGGGATGAAGATTCCCAGGAAAACTTCCCCTCCCCAGCTGCCGGTAAGCACTGGTGGTTCTGGGGGTACGGGGAGGAGACGTTCGATCGCTCCTGTTGCCAAGGCACTGGTAGCATGGTGGGGGCGGGCTGTGAGAACAAAGAGCCCACCCTGCGGGCTGGGTCTGGGCCATTTGGCCTGCCCACCGCCGGGCTTGGGGACTTTGCCGCCCCCACCCCACCCCACCCCACCTGGACCACCATTCTATGGGTTGGGTCTGGGGTCATTGGTCCACCCACCTGGACCAGGGCCAGGGACTCCGTCCCGTCCAGCACCACAGGGTCCAAAAGGCCCTCTGCTGCTGCTGTTCTTTCAAAAAAGAAAAAAAAGATATAAAATAAAATTTTTAAAAGTGGAAAGAGCTAGCAGCTTAAAGGTATTGGCAAGCCACAAATTAGCCTCAGCCAAAGTGGTTCAATTAAGAGCTGTGGCCAGGACATTCCAGAAATTTTCTCAAAATTGTTTGATAATTATCAATGAATTTTTGTAATAGTTAGTGATTTTTCTTTAGCAGTTCTTTGTTTCAGAATTCTGCAAGTCTGTTTCAGGACCAAAAGGAATCAAAAGGGATGTCAGAGAGTAATATCTCCAGTCATGGACTTTCTCCTGAAACTCAGCTGTTTGGACTTGAAACAATGAACTTTCTTTGCATTGTTTTTTGCATTTACTTATATTGTAAGCCTTGTTTTAGTGATATGATAGAAGTTGATGTTCTGCAGGAAAGAATCTCCTTGATTGTTCCACATCAGCACTTGATTGAGGTTTTGATTGGCAACAGATAAACCTCTTGAGACGTGTTTGTTCTCTCTTCTGCATGGGCCCAGCAGAAGGGTTGCAAACACAGGTTTTTTAATTTTAATTATATAAAGAGGGTGAACTGTCACCATGATATTTTCTGAAAAATCCCTTCACCAGGATTTCATCTCCTGGGAAGCTGAGAGGCCTCGGAGAGGAATGAAAATAATAATTATCTGATTGCTTCTCCCTGTTTTGCTGCTTTGGAATGTGGTCTGGAGATTGTTTCTTGGTGGTTGTTTGATTGGTCTCATGTTACTTGCTTTTACTTAATGACCAATCACCATCCAGCTGTGTCAGACTCTGAGTCAGTCACGAGTTTTCATTATCGTTCTTGTTAAGCCTTCTATCATTCTCTATAGTTTAGTATAGTTTCAGTATAGCATGCTTTAATATCATATCATACCATATCATATCATATATCATATATCATATATCATATTAGCCTTCTAAGGACATGGAGTCAGATTCAATGATTCCTCCTTCATCCTGCAGACCCCAGTAACTGCCACAATCAGCTGTTCCAGTATGGCTGGGAAAGATCTCTCAAATTTTAATTCAGCCACTGTGATTAAGCACAGAAATGAAACATACTCGAAACATGATGGGAAGAAGAAAAATGGGACTAGTATTCTAACTGGATAATTGGGGAAGAAATACAGATAGGTGTGGTAGATAGGGACAGGCGATCGGAAGATCACGCGATGTGATGGAAAGCGGCAGGACTCCTTTTCCCCTAATCCCTTAAGATAAGAGATCACCCTAGGAATGTAACTAGGAATGTAGCCCCCCTAAC
>JAWWMS010000105.1:708764-719393 GCA_035048045.1 Chlorospingus semifuscus
ATATATAAAATAAAATAATAAATCAGCCTTCTGAAACATGGAGTCAAGATTCTCATCTCTTCCCTGGTCTTGGGACCCCTGTGAACCCCACCACAACTACGGCCTGAGGAAACTGTAACAAGTCATGAGAATATTCTTGCTTTTGGAGTTTACAAAAGAACATGTTACTGATAGCACAACAAGGGCACTGTTCTGAACGGTGCCTGATCCCAGGAGCTGGGTGAAGCAGGAAAGGGCTGAGTCTCTCCTGCTGCCCCTGCCACATTCCTTACCCTGAGTGAAGTCAGAACACGGATTGTACTGGCACCACAGTTCTGGATCAGCGTCCGGGGAATGACCTCCAGGGCCTGGGCCACTGCACGGTAGGGCCACTGCTCCACTCCTGTCATGCCCTTGGACTTCTCTGTCAGTGCATGGGCCACGGCCATCTCAGTGGCTCCCCCACCAGGCACCAGCTGCGGATCCATGAGGACATTGCGGCACACCTGCATGGCGTCCTGCAGGTTGCGCTCCACCTCCTGCAACAGGGACACAATCACAACATTTTTGAGGCTGGAAAGCTCTCTAACATAATGAAGTTCAAATATTCAAGTATTCCCCCAGCACTGCCAAGGCCGCCACCAACCCAAGTCCCAAGGTGCCACATCCATACATTTGCTAAATCCATCCAGGGATGGTGACTCCAATACTGCCCTGAGTAACCTGTGCCAGGGTCTGCCCACACTTTCCATGAAGAAATTTCCCCTAATATGTAGTCTAAACCTCTTGCCTTGCAACTTGTTTCTAGGATGAAGAGCCTGACGCCCAGTGGGCTAGACCCTTCTGTCAGGTAGTACTAAACAGGGAGCAATAAGGTCCTTGCTGAGTCCCCATAGCTCCTCCTTGTGCTCCAGACGCTTCCTCAGCTCCACTGCCCTTCTCATTATTACCTGGAGCACCACACCAGCTGAAAGCCCAGCCCACAGTCTGCTGGCCACGACTCACCACGAAGGTGGCTGGCACAGGAGGTGAAGCAGCCCATGCACTCACTCACCGCTAGGATTTCCTTGCTGGCTCCCCTCAGGATGATGGTGCAAGCTTTAGGATCTTTGCAATCAGTGATGAAAGCAAAATATTCATCTCCTATTTTTTTCACTTCAAAGAGCCTGGCACCAGTTCCCACGTCCTCCTCCCGGAGCTCATCGGTGCGACTGACGATGCGAGCCCCACAGGCCCTGGCACAGGAAAGCACAGCATCAGACACTCAAAATCAGAGCTGAGAGAGTGAGAGCACAACAATTCTGTGTCAGGCACAGTGGGAATGGGTTCCAGACGGGAGCCAACACCCACCTGGCAATCCGGTTGTTGTCAGTCTTCCTCACCCTGCGGATGGCGGTGATGTTGGCTCTCATCAGGTAGTGCTGGGCCAGGTCTGAAACCAGGTTTGTGGAATTTCAGTAATGAATCAGCAATATCATGTCAAATTTAATCTTTTTATCAGTTATCAATCCAGCTATTTTAATTCCAGTCTTTAAAGCAAAAAGGGTTATACAGGAGAAAAGCACCCAAATGTAGCTTTTTAAACCAGACTGCAAGGCAAAATGGTAGCACAGCTCTCCAGGGGTTAAGACTCAGCTTCACTTGTATTTTGGTATCTTTCCCAAATGCTGGAAAAGCAAAATATTATTGTAGGAGCCTACTTTCACAAAGCAACATCAAGGATGAACTTCAATGCTCTATCTGCTGGTGTACACCAGGTTTGGGAGGAGTTGTATTAAATTGTTGTTGTGTTTCTAGTTTTGGTTGGGTTTTTTCTAAGTTCCTGAGCAGTGCATTTAACACAATGAACCTCACTGAGATGAATTCAACACAAAGGATCACGTGTGTCATTACCAGAAACTCCTTTTTCTGTGATGACCAGATCTGGCTTGACTCTTATCAGATCCTCACACATCTGCTGAATGTACTCTTCCTCCATCTGCAGGATTCGGGCAAAGTCTTCCTCCCGAGTAATTTCAATGTCAGTCTGTACAAAAGAGGTGTAAACAGCTGAGGTGCTCATTCCAACCTTCACAGTATTAGACACACTTTCCCCAGCTTCAAGCAGCTCAGCTCCTCCAGTATGACCAGGGAAAGAGGCAGAGATGAAAACCACTGATTAAATAAACTGTGACACTGTGCCAGTTGAGTATTAACCTTAGTTCAAGTTCAGAAATATTTCTTTTGCTCTTGACCAGCACTTAGATACACAAATCACTGTAGCTGCTTCAATGAGTCAAAATGCTGTAGCCTCACTCCTATTTTTCTAGAGCCCACAGCAGAATTAGCCCCCACATTCAACAGACCTCTGAAAAGTAGAACACAGAAAGCCTTTCCCCACCTGCAGTTTTAAAAATCCATCTGCATTTGTTTGTTTTACTCACTCTAAACCAAGACCTGCAGATGTCTCTTACCTGGCTCTCTCCTTTCTTGTACTCCAGTGAGCAATCCAGAAGGACGATGCGCGGATTCTTAATAAGGCGACGCATTCTGGGATGGGTCACGTCTTTATTCACCATAATTCCACGCAAAACACACGAGTCTTCACTAAAACCACCTGGGATCTGACAGACACAAGGCAGAAAATCAGGTAAGTCTGTTTAGTCTACAAAAACATCTCCCAAGTAACCCCACTGCATCCAGATCACTATACAAGTTTAATTTTAAGCACACACTGATTTAGATTTTAAGTGGGAAGCCACAAAAGAACTTAAGAATTTTTAAACATTCTACTCTCTGACAACATGTTTCATTTTCCACCTTCCAAATCCAACTGAAATTTTATTTTTGACAGGTACTCTTTTTAAGAGTTGAAAGAGCAGCCCCTGTTGACATTGTAAATGAGCATGGCTCACAACACTGACTAAAATGTCTTCAAGGATTATGTCTGCAGACATAAAATTCTCTAACACAAAATTCTTCCCAACACACCCTACAATAAACTAGTCTAAAACAAGAAAGGAGCACGAGGATAAGAAACAGTTCAGGACAAGCTCACCTTTTCTACTTTTGCATATTTTTTAATATCAATTTCTTTTCTGCCATTTTCTTCAAACTCCACAGTCTTAACAGCATCAAGAGCAATGCTGCAGGCCAAGTCAGACCAGCGGTTTATTGCCTTGGTGTTTATTGCACTCTTAATTATTTTAAGCATCATCTCTTTATTGTTCACATCCACTGGAGTGCTGAGATAAAGGAAAAACCAAAGAGCAAACTTGAGTGTTAATTCCAAGCAACAATCTAACCCTTCTGACTCCCTCTCCAGTTTTGCTAAGTTGTGTTTGATTGACACAACTGCCTGAAGGAGCAGCTCGAAGCAGTACAGAAAGTTCACATCCCTCCTCTCTAACTTCCACCAGCCCACACTTACCCAATTTTCTTCAGAATACTGATCATGTCATCCAGAGCCTTACGATAAGCCCAGATGATCACAGTTGGGTGCATCTGCTGCTCAAGAAAGTGTTCAGCAACAGAGAGCATCTCTCCAGCTAAAAAAAAATTAAAAATAAATCAAAATCCCCCAAGTGAGTTAGTAGGACAATCAACAGTCAAGAAAGGAGAGCACATACCAGAAAAAATATCTCTTCTATCCACAGAGAGAGCTTTAACATCACCTATACCTTTCTTTACACTTAACTGTAGTTATCATGGGGAAAGAACAACTTTCCAAAGTGTGGAGCTGATCACATTAGGGTGTCATCAACCTAGCATGCTCTTGCACAGTAAAAACCCCTCTCCATGTCAAGATTAGTAAATAATTAGGATGTGTCTCATCATGGGCTCTGCTTACAAAAAAGGGTGAACTTTAACCTTTATGCAGTGTTTGAGTCTGTCTCCTTACCAAGAATAATGACAGATGTGGTCCCATCTCCAACTTCTTCATCCTGAGTGCGGCTGATCTCTATCATCGATTTTGCAGCTGGATGCTGGACTTGAATCTAGGTAGGAGCAAGGATGGGGCATGGATTTGTCCCAGAATATTAAAGCAGAAATGTCTCATGTCACTCAATGGAACAAATACCACACCTTTAATACAATCACAGGCATTCTGTCCAACAACAGCAAGGCTTTTTCTTCCTTTTTGAGACCAAAACCAAGCCCTTGTATTTGACAGGATTGTCTCTCTTCACTGTTTTTCAGGCATTTCAGTTTTTAGTATGTTCTTTTAACAGCTCTTGCACCAGACACACAATAATGATTTCTAGCTCTCATCATGTGGCATTGTGAACACCATCTACTCAAAAAGTCTCAATGCAGTTTATAATAGCTCCAATTACCAAAGAATTTGCATCAGTCTTGTAAATACTCCATGAAAACTTCCCACTCTAGGATCAAATCTACATTTCTGTAGAGCAAGAATACCTGCTGGGTATATTTCATTTCTCCCCAGTGAGAACCTTTCCTGGAGCAGCTGGTTAGCACTTGCTGGCTCTCAGGAGAGGTGGGGAGATCACACAGCTCCATTGTCACCCAAGATTCAGGCACACACTGACTTAATGTTAAGCAAGAAAATCGTTTAGGAGAAACTTACTTCTCTAAGAATAGCATTGCCATCATTGGTCATCACAATTCCACCCATGGGGTCCAAAAGCATCTGCAACAAGAGAATCAACACTTGACTGCTCTGTCCCACGTGTGTGTCACTTCTAATCAGCTGCAGCACAAATTCTTACCTTCATCATTGCTCTCGGTCCCAAACATGTTCGGATAATGTCAGCAATAGTCTGGGAGAAATCACAGAAATGAGGTAAAATACAGGACGGCATCAAAAAGTCTAAAAAACCCCAATAGTGAAATCAGCAGCCCCTGCAAAACTGAAGTCATCCAACAACTCTGCTGTGGAGTTGATTGAGTTGTTGAGATGTAGGTTAAGAATTGTATGGAAATGAGAATATGGGGATTATAAACACACTGGAATCAGTCTAAATTATTATCTCAGTCAGATGTCAAAACTGAGAGACCTTCAGACTTTGCAGAGAAAAGGGGTTTGGTTGGCTAAATCCCTCCATGGTTATTCATAGGGTACCCATTACACGAACAATGCAGATATTTTGGTTTGATACAGAATTTTAATGTAATAGTACAGAAGTCTTCTGCTAACATAGAAAATTATTTTCTATGTTGCTTCTTCTTCTACTCTACATTAATATCAAATAGAGAAAATATGTTCCACATTCAGTTTTCCCTCTGAAATATATGAACATACACACAGCCTGAGAATTTGGTACCTTTGCAGCAGTGATGTTTCCTGTCTGGACTTTTCTTCCAGACTCACGTTTTGTATTCTGACCTAAAGAATACAGAAAAAATAATATTAATCAAGTACAAAACATCAGGGATGCAGTCTCCTCTCAGTCACACATTCAACATGTGACCAGACTGAAATTCAGAGTTTACAATACAAATAGTGCAGTCATGATGAGAAATACATTGATAGAAAACTGTCAGTGAAAACCAACATTCCCTATTATAACAGAACTCCCTGTTAGTATCCTGAGACAAAGCTTTGCAACCCCAAAACAGAACCTATTACCCCAGAAAATCAAACTGCAGTGACTCACTAGGATCTGCCAGCTCTCACAAGGCTGAGGAGCTGCTGTTGTCCAATAGTGCTCAGTCAAGAAAAATTACAGAGGTTCATGTACAGTAAGCAGAACTGAGTGATGTAAAGTTAATCCATCAATGTTACTTCGGCACATGAGGGTGAGCAGCAGCTGGAGTTCACAACCTCAGCTGGAGAGCAGCTATCAACAAACTCAGCCCTGGGGCATATTTGGGCCCAGGGATGCTTTTCTGCTATTGCAAGCCTGGCCCGAGCATGCCCAGATTTATTCAGGAGCAGATGCATGTGCACAGGGAGGTGTAAGACAGAACAAAAGGAAACAGCAGCAGAACAGCACGATGTTTCAGGCAAGCAGGCTTATAGAAAAGGGGCGGTGGTCTCAGGCAAGCAGGCTTCTAGAAAAGGGGCGGTGGGCTATGACAGTCTGCCTATTGCTGCCTATTGGGTTAACAGAAAACAGAATGGGTGCAGTAGAGAATGAGATACCCAAACAGAAAAAAAAAACCCCTCTGGGAACACCTCATGTTGGTGGATGGTGAGAGAATCACAGAATGGTTTGGGCTGGAGTGGACCTTAAAGACTATCTCATTCCAAAACCCTTTCATGGGCAGGGATACCTACTAGAGTAAAGCTCCAAGCTCTGTCCAACCTGGCCTTGGACATTTCCAGGCATGGGGAAGCCACATCTTCTCTGAGCAATGTGTGCCAAGGCCCTACCACTGTCACAAGGAAGAATTTCTTCCCACTGTCCCACATAACCCTGCCCTCTGGCAGTGAGAAACCATCCCCTCCTATCCTATCACTACATGCCCTTGTCCCAAGTCCCTTTCCAGCCCTCTTGGAGCCTCTTTAGGCTCTGGAAGGGGCTCTGAGGTCTCCCTGGAGCTTTTACTTCTGCAGGCTCAACACCCACAGCTCTCCCAGCCGGTGTCCAGAGCAGAGGGGCTGCAGCCCCTGGATGATCTCGGTGGCCTCCTCTGGACTGACTCCCCAAGAACTGGGGTTCACATGGGGTTCAGACGGGGCAGGACAAAGCAACGTGCTGAGAAAGACGCGAGGACGGAACGCTGCCAGAAAAGGTCTGAGGGCAGCGGGCTCCGGGCTGTGGGCAGGGAGCTGTGAGGGGGAGCTCGGGCCACGCCGGGGACGGTAGCGATTCCCGGAGGGGCTGCAGCCCTCGGAGCATCTCTGTGGCCTTCTCTAGACTGACTCCAGCAGCTCCGGAGGCCCAAGAACTGGGGTTCACATGGGGTTCAGACGGGGCAGGACAAAGCAACGCGCTGAGGAAGACACGAGGACAGCCAAGAGCACGGAACGCTGCCAGAAAAGGTCTGAGGGCAGCGGGGCTCCGGGATCCTGCTCCTGCCGGCACAGGATTCCAGCGGCTGTGGGCAGGGAGCTGCGAGGGGGAGCTCGGGCCGCGCCGAGCGGCAGCGATTCCCGGAGGGGCTGCAGCCCTTGGAGCCTCTCCGTGGAGTCCTCTAGACCCGCTCCAGCAGCTCCGGAGGCCCAAGAGCTGGATCCCCGGCAGGACAGGTGGGCCCGGCCAGAACGGGCCGTGAAAGGGAGCCCGGCCATGAGGAGCCGCAACATGGCGGCACGGCGGGGCGGGGGTCCGGACCGGCCATCCCCGCGCCCTCCGCCCCGGCAGTGCGGGCCGGGCCCGCTCTATTGTTAGAGCGTCTAAACGCCGGCATTTACTTTCTATTCTACACACTCGACAGCTAACTCTCGTTGCTAACTGCCATCCTCCACCTCCACAACCAAATCGGTGCATTACAGTTCCAAATATTTAAACTCTTCACATCGCACATTAAACCTCTTGATCAAGCCTAGTCGCAAACCTAGCCCCACTCCTAGCCTTCATAGTTAAAGCCCCCCTATACGGCTTACACCTATGACTCCCGAAAGCCCATGGAGAAGCCCCCATTGCCGGCTCCATGCTACTGGCTGCCCCTCTCCTAAAGCTCGGAGGCTACGGCAACATACCAATCACTATCCTAATAAACCCAGCACCAAATAACCTCCACTACCCCTTCACCACCTTAGCTACGAGGTGCACTAATAACCAGCGCTCTCTGCGCACGACAAACCGATCGGAACTTACTGAGAACCAGGACGGGGCGCGGGCCCATCATCGCGGCGGAACCTTCTGGAGCCTCGCGGAGCCGCCACACCGCCCCTCCCCGCCGCCGTCAATGGCGCGCTCGGCTGGGAAGTGACGCTGAGTGCAGGGGGCGGAGAGCCCGCCGCACCCAAGGCCGTGCTGAGGGGAGGAGAGGAACGGAACCTCTCCCGCCGGCGGAGAAGCGGCGGGTCCCGCGGGGTTGGGCGCGGAGTGTACGTTTCGCTGCCGCCTCCCCGTTGCATGCGGAAGGCAGCGGGTCCGAGATGTCATGGGCGAACTCGACTCGTAGAGGCAGAGCTCAGTGAGCCCCCCTCGCTCAGCAGGGTGGTCTCGCCCAGCCCGCCCTGCAGGAGCCCAGCGGAAGAACGGAGGGTGAGGCAGCCCCGCCTGTCCGACCGCGCCGGCCGCGCCCGGGACCGCCGGATCCTCTAAGCCCCTTCGGGGCTCTGCCTGCCATAACCCTCGCCGTGGACCAGCCGGGTGACCCCGGCCCCAGTTTTGTCAGGACCAAAGTAATTTTTATTAATATTATTTGGCTGGGTGGGTGCGGTGCCGCTGCGCCCACCCCACCGCCCCAATAAACGGATCCTCTTCTTTCCAGGCCTGGATGGTCGTGATTTGGGGCTCGGGGAGGACAGGGGGCTCCTGCTGGGTTACAAGGGGGGGGAACCCCGGACTGGGGGTGCAGAGACCCCACGGCCGCGTGGAGGGGCGGGGCCACATCTGGGGGCGTGGTTTGGGCGGAGTCAGGAGGGACTGGGTGGGGCAACGAGAGAGGCGGGGCTGGGGTGGAGAGGCAGAGCTGAGCTGAGGGGCGGGGCTTGAAAGGGCGGGGTAAAGATAAGGGGTGGGGCTTATGGGGAGGGGCGGTGCCGTCACTGGTGACTCTCCGACGTTCCCCAGGGAGGGGGGGAGGACACAGCTCTGCCAAGCCCCGCCTATTTCAGCATAAGCCCCGCCCCCCGCCTGAGGCACCACCCCCAATTCCCCACCCCGGCCCGTCACGCCCTGCGAGCTGTTGGGGCGTTGCCATGGCAACAGTCCGTCCCGACACATCGCGACAGTGGTTTTGGACACGCTGTCACTGTCGGTTCAGACACATCCTAGCCGTCGGTTCCACCACATTGTGAAGGTCGACTCCAGGACAACAGGAAAAAAACCACCGACAGCCCCGGCAGTGGCAGCGCGATGGCAGCCGTGACTGCCGGCACAGGATCCCGGTCCCTCCGTTCCCGGGGCTCCTCCCGGAGGTCCCTCCTCGCCCGCCGTCTCCAGCTTTCGCCGCCGGGATTTCAGTCCGTCCGTCCCGATGGCTCCCCAGACCCCCACACCCCGCAGGATGTCCAGCTCCTCCCGCTGACCCCCAGCCCCTCTGTCCCCTCCGGACGTGCCCCCGACACCCCGCGGCCGATCCCGGCAGAGGGCCCAGAGCTTCCGCTGGGATCCCTCGGTGTCCGGGGAGCGCCAGGAGAGGGAAGGGGTTCGGATCCCTCAAACTTTTCTATTCTGCAGGTGACGGGCTCCAGCGACCCTGTGGTGATCTCTAAGGATGTGCCAAAACATCCTCGAGAGCTGCTCTCCTTCAAGCCCAAGCTCAAGACCGTCCAAGTGATCACCAAGGACCTGATCCGGGAGCTCATGTAAGGCTGTGCCCCAGCCCTGAGGGGTTTTTGGGGCCCAGCAGGTGTCAGTGCAGCATCCCAAAATCTCTAGGGAGCAGGGATTGGCAGTGTGCTCTGACCACCCCCGGGGATCCTGCCCCCTGCATCCCAGCCTGGTGCCACTTTCACCACACTTTCCCTTCCTGCCTCGCCCCAAAACAAGAGAGCTGGGTGCCTATGGCTTCCCCAGCACTTCCCACATAGCTCTGGGCTGGCTTGGTGGCCAGGTGGTCAACTCAGGGAGCACAGGGACCTGTTGGGGTCTCCGTGCCACTGAGCTCTCTCCCTGTGCTCCTCAGCATTCCTCAGGAGAAGCCCCAGCCATGTCTCATCATTGGGGAAAAGGAATACGAGAGGATCAAGGAATCAGCTCGAGCCCTGACTGAGGTGGAGCATTGGGACAGACTGAAGACCCTGAGAGCCAGACAGGACGCTGCTTTTGTAGGCATTTCCCTTCCTGCTTCTCCCTTTTCCTGCTCCCTGGCAGGCTCTAGGGTTGGTGACTTCAACAAGGGAGTCCCTCTTGTCCCTAATGTTTAGGGGCACAGGGGAAGCTGCAGGGCTCGGGGCTCCTCTGAGAGCTGGGCAGCATTGCTGAAATCGTGCCCAGCACTGCCAGCCTTCCAAGGGCACGGGGTGTCTGCCCAGAGGTATGAGGAGGGGTGCCCATGGCTGTGCCAGGGCCCCAGGAGCCCGATATGTCCCCACTCAGTGTCGGGAGTGCAGCACCTGAAGTGTGACCCCTGTGAGCCCTTGGGAACGTGCCCAGGATTGGGCAGCGCTCTCTGTACCCACAGGAAGCCCTGAAAAAGGCCCAGATCGAGGAGCAGAGAAAGGCAGAGCTGGAGGACAAGAGGGACCATGGGAGAGACGTGGATGAGGAGCTGCAGCAGGAGGAGCAGAAGCTGCTGCAGCGAGCGATGAGGATGAAGCTGGAGGAGGAGGAAGATGTGCGGGAACTGAACGCGGTAGGGCTGGCGCTCCTCTCTGTCACCTGGCACTGCTGAGCCTTCCCTGCTCCTCGTGCTCCCAGGCTCTTCCTCTCCCTCCCTGGCCCTCCCTGCTCCCTGAGTCCACAGACACCTCTTGTCCCCTCAGCTGTTCCTCAGTGCCAAGTGCAACATGATCCGGGACAAGCAAGTCCTGGAGAAGCAGATGATCCTCAAGGAACTGGCGGAGGAGGAGAAGCGCCTGGACAAGATGATGGAAATGGAGCGGGAGAAGGGCATGGAGGTCCAGGAGGAGCTGGAGCGCCAGAG
>JAWWMS010000105.1:723923-738169 GCA_035048045.1 Chlorospingus semifuscus
GGGACCCTGAGAGTGACACCGGTTCTGGGGACCTGGGCGAGGGTGACACCCGTGAATGACGTGTCCTTGTTCCCCCCGAATTCTCCCACTGCCCAACTGGTGCTCATGATGTGGGGGTCCAGCATGGCCTCCTCCTCCAGGGGAGGCCTGGGGATTAAGGGGGGGTCTCAGTAGTCTGGGGAAAGGGAAAGGGGAGTCCCAGCCTGAGCCCCCCACTCACCTGTCATGGGGTTTCCTGGTGGCTGCAAGGAAAAGGGGAGGGGGTGACCAAGGGGACACCGGGACCCCTGAACCTTCCTTGACCTCGGCAGATCCAACCACCCATGGGACTCACAAATCCCCACTGCAGCCCCGATTCCCAATGGACCCCTGATTCCCCCAGGACACTCTGAGCACCCCTGAAGCCCCCAGAATTTCTGCAACACCACAGGGCCCCAAACCCCTCCTGGTGTCCCAAACCCTCTGAGTCCGCAGAACAGCAAACCTGGAGTGAGAGGCACCCCAAACTCCCCCAGGACCCAAAAAGATCATCCAACATCCCTGCACAGCCCTCCAGGAGCTCCTCCAAATCCTGCAGGAGCTCCCTGTGCCACCTCAATGTTCTTCAAAGTCCACCAAGGGAAGGCCCTGGAGCACAACCAAGACCCTCCAAATTCCCCCCAAATCCCTCAGGACCCCCAGCTGAGGTCACTGCATGCAGCAGTCCGTGGCCTTGATATAATGTGAGTCCAGCTAGCAGGGGCGGCCAACAGCCCGCTACAGCAATGGGGAGTCAGTCCAGGTGGCAGGGCCCCAGGACTGCTCCTACGGACACCCCGCGGCGTCGGAGGCCTTGGGCTGTGTCCGTGTGGACAAGATCACCAGAAGAGAGCCAACTACCAAGCTGCGGAGAAGACGAGATGATGAGTCAGACACTCTCTGGGGTCAATCAGGTTTATTGCCTGGAGGACAGCCAGGGAGTGACAAGGAACAACGGGTGAAACAGAGTTATATAGGGGGAGGAATCCAGGGGAGGGGTTTACAAAGGAACCAATCGGGGGAGGTGAGGGAGTGAACTTAGGATAATAGACATTGAGGGAAAACCAATAGATACATTATAAGGGTGGGGCCCCGGTGCCACAGCCAATCATAACTCCCAGAGAGGAGAACATTCTGGAAAAATAGGTGGAGGAGGGAGTGATTGACTGGGCCCAGGGAGGAGAAATGAACTTCCCTATAGGGAAAACAAGGGGAGGGGGAATTACATAACCAAAGGATTGACATAACTGAAGGCGGGAGTTACCAAGGCAACGAAATGAAAGGCATAACTGAGGCGGGAAAACTCTTGGGGGCAGAACCATTACATAAAATGGGGGAGCAACTGGAAAAACTAACGGAACACACTACAACAACTGCAGGCTAAGTGTCCCCCAGCAAAGCGGCACTGGGCGCTGCTGATCTCTGCCCTCACTCTGGGGGCTCCCCCTCAATCCAGGACCCCCATCCCCCTCCATTGTCACCCACCCCGGCGGTGCCACCAGTGACAGCCCCTGATGACAGCCAGGAGCAGGAGCAGGAACAGGAGGGTCCTGCCGACATTCACAGCCACTGCTGGGGACAGAGGGGACACATTGGGGTGAATTGTAGGCATCCTGAACCTCCCAGTGACCCTGTGTGACCCCACCTGTGATCCAGGATGAGCCAGGTGTCACCTCCAGTGCCAGCTCAGGGCTGAGTGCCCGGAACTCGTGGTGCCCGTCCTGTCCCAGCTGGTTGGTGGCCACGCACTAGTAGGTGCCTGAATGTCCCTCATCGATGTCCCTGAGCTCCAGGAGGGGACCCCAGGCCACCTCCTGCCCGTTGTGCAGCCAGGTGAAGGTGACAGGGGCTGAGCCCACCTGCCCTGAGCAGTGCAGGGTCACATTGTCACCTGCATGCACCTGGTGTGACAGGGGACCGGGGGTGATGGTGGCATTGGCCACGGGCACTGCAGGGACTGAGACAGGGCTGGCACTGGGCGAGGGTGGATGAGGGTGCTGTGAGTGGGGTCACCCCCAGCCCGAGGGTCCCGCTCACCCAGGACGGTGACATTCAGGGGATCACTCTCCACCACGCTGTCCCCGTTGCTGACCCGGCACCGCTACTGGCCGCTGTCATTGTCCCCAAAGTGGTGCCCCTCCAGGCAGGGGCTGGTGCCCGGCAGTGCCCCTGAGCCCTCCCGGTGCCAGGAGAAGGACAGGGGACCTGTTCCCATGGCTACTGCGCAGCTCAGCACCAGTCTGTCCCTGAGTGCCACCTGTCCCCTGGGGGGCTGTGATGACAGGGACACATCCGAGGGTGGGACCCCTGCAGGAGTGGGACACAGGAGGGATTGGGGACCCAGGATGGGCAGGGGGACAAAGGAGGGGAAAGAGGGGGATTGGACGGGAGCAGAGAGGATCCCAGTGAGTAGAAGAGAACCCTGGGAGGTGTGCTGGGATCTGGGGACAATGGTGAGACCCTGTGGAAAGGTGGAGAGACCCAGGCAGGGATGGGGAAACAGACGAGAGGCTGAGGAGACTCAGGGAATGATTTGGGGTTTAGAGAGGGGCAGGAAGAGTCAGGGAGGGAAGGGAGACCAGAGGGTGGAGCAGAGACCTTGGAAGGGGTGGAGAATCCAAGGAGGGATGGAGAGGACAAAGAGAGGGATGAGGGATCTGCAGGGGAACTGGGCAGTCATGGGGGAAACCAAGAGGGACTTGGGAAATTTTGGGTGAGCCAGGGAGGAGTAAAGGGAGGGATGAAGGATTCAGGCAGTGGTGGGAAAACCCTTGGAGGATGATGGGCTTCCCTGTCCCCATCCCTGCACTCACTGTGCACTGTCACTGTCACCAGCTCCAACTCCTTTCACTGGAACACTAAATGGCTCACATAGCCCTTGCAGTGGTAGTGGCCACTGTGGTTCAGCTGCACTGGGGACGGGGACAGCTTGGTCCCTTCAGATGCTTCTCTTCATGGTAGAAGTCAATGTCCGTGAGCGGTTTGTTCTGCCTGCTCCGGCAGCGCAGTGTCACCGTGTGTCCCTCCAGCAGCACCCGTGCTGGCACCTGCAGCACGAGCCAGCCTGAGGGACAGAGGGGAACTGTCACACCATAGGTCCCATTTTCACCATTTTTATGGGGATTTCCCCATTGTGTCACACCCAATTCCAACATGAGTTTCCCCCGCTCTGACATGTTCTGGGATGTCCCCAGAGCAGGGGACAGGCTCTGGTTACACTGGAGGCGACCCATGGAGCTGAGCCCACCAGGAGCCCTCAGGTTCCCTGTGATTGCCAGCCTGGGGACACCCAAACCCCACCTCACCGTCTGAGAGTGTCATGGGAGGGCTGCGCCCGGTGCCGGGTCTGTCACACGTGTAGGTGTCTCTCGGTGACACTGAGGTTGCCACGTCCCTCCTGCCCCTAGTGCTGTCCATCCTTGTACCAGGTGGTGGCACCAGCCATCCCCGTGCCCTGGCAGGTCAGTGTCACCCGGTCCCACAGCACCGCCAGCCACCAGGAGGGTACCACGAAGAGCTGGGTGGTCTGGGCTCCTGTGAGTGACAGGGGACACCAGCCTGCCAGGGCCAGTGTGGGGCTGGGGACAGCAGAGTGGGGCCATGGCATCCCCCGAGGACTCATCAGCGAGGCCGAGGGTCTGGGCTGGAAGGGAGAAGGGACAGGGCTCAGTGGGGGTGCATCATGGGGACAGAGGCACCGGGGACACAGGGCATGGGGGATGTCCCCAAACTGTCCCCATGGGGACAGCAGTTCTTGTGGGAAATTGTGTGTAGGTGGTCCCCAAAAGATTTGGAGAGGCAGGGGGACATGTCTGTGTCACAGCCACCTGTGCACCACATCCCTATGGCACAGACACCTTGGGATCATGGACACTGAGGCCACCCTGGGCTGAGGCAGAACATGGGGACACTGTGGACACCTCGGGCACAAGGAGGACACGAAGGACACAGCCTATGCTGGCCCAGGTCACCCCCACCAGCTCATGATCCCACCCCCATGATCCCATCCTCATGGCCACATCCTCACCATTCTTGTCCCCTCCAGTCCCTGCATCCCAGTTCCCTTGTCCCCATCCCCAGAGCAACCTGAGTCCAAAGGTGCCAGTCCCCACATTCCTGTCCCCACATCCCCGTCCCCAAATTCCTGCCCTCCTGTTCCTGTCCCCAAAGACACCCCTCATCCCCAGTCGCACCAAGGTCCACTATGGGTAACATGGACTGGCTGTGCTGGCATGGGGGACCTCAGGGGACCTCGCAGCCCCCCTGTGCCCCCTCTCCATCCCGGAGGTGTCAGGCCCGTGCACTGGGCACTCACCCCACAGGAGCAGCGCCACCTTCCTGGCCATTCCAGTGTCCCGAGCCATGTGGACTGGCGGTCACTTGCTGCCAGGGGTGATTGTGCCCTTGCTCGTGTCTCTTTGGCCAAAGGGGAAGGAAGCGAGGTCAGGTCTTGCCCTCATGTGTAAGCGGCAGCTGGTGGGGGCAGGGTGGCCACAGGCTGGGCACAGGCTGTGGACAGGGTGGAGACTGGATTGGGACAGGCTGGGTGGGACACAGTGGGACATGGCCTTCCCAGGAGTGGGGGGATTGGTGGGTTTGTGGTTTTGGGGATGGGTGTCCAGGGGAATGGGGGGTCCCAGGGATGGGTCCCTGGGAATGGGGGTGCTGAAGAGGGGAAGTAACTGGGATTAGGGATGCAATGCGAATGGGGGTCCCCAGGGATGAGGGGACTCAGGGATGGGAGTCCCAGGGGTGTGTGGGCTCCAGGGTCATGGAAGGGGGATGCTGGGGCAATGGGGGTCCTGTGAGAATCAAGGTTCTGGGGGAGGGGGGATTTCAAGTGATGGAATGAACTGGAGAGGGTTCCTTGGGAATGGGGGTGCTGGGCCATGGAGATCTTGGCGAATGTAAATATTGAGATAGAGGTCCCAGGCAAGGTGGGACATAATGAATGGGACTCCCATGATTTGATTTCCAAGGGATTTGAGGTCACAGGGAAGGGCAGTATCTGGGTGGACCCATGGGTATCAGCTCCTTTCTTGGGTGTCTCAGATTTTGGGGTGACTCAGGGCTCAGCACACCCCCCAAAAGGTGCCTGTGGCATGGGGGTCACCCCAGACAGATTCCAAGGAGATCTGGGTCCGTGGAGCTGCTGCAGAGGTGAGAATTCTGTGGGGGAAAAAGGCCTGCCTGTGGTTTGCTCAGCCCTGGAAGAAGCACAAAACACAAAGGCAGCCCAAGCAGTGGCTCTGCGAGAGCCTTTGATGGTTTTCAGAGCAGGGCTGGATGAAAACCACGTGGCAGCTGTGAGGGAACCAGTCAGGAAATGCAGCAATTGTTTATTTGATCCTCTTGGTAAGGGACTGAGAGAACCACAAAACTACTGCACAACCCACAACACTCAGCTCAACAACCTGACCTGGAACCTCATTCTTGAGGGTCCTGCAGCTTTCTGGAACCTCAAGGAAAGGATGTTTGGGTTCGGGAAGTGTCCACCAGATAAGAGGGAAAAGTGTGGGAATACTGAGCAGGGACTCTGCCCGCAGCCATGGTGGAGCTCTGGGGAGTGACCCTGTCTAGATTCCAGGTGTCCCCAAAGCTGCTCCATCCTTGCCCTCCTCACCTGAGGGAAAGGCTGAGGGTTTGCAGGAATTGTGGTGTAAAACCACCAGAGGGGTTGTTGTGGACCCGAGACCTGCCTGGGGTCAGGCGCTGCCTTCCTTCCATTTGGGATCATGGAGAGCAGTCACGGGTGTTGCGCAGGGCGTGGGCCTGGCCCCGGGACACTGCTACGCTGCCAGTGGGCACTGGGATCCAACCTGCTGCCTTGGCGGCTTCTGCCGGTGGTGGTGCTGGGACTGATTGGTGCCCGTGAGTTTGCAAAAGGAGCGATTTCCCCTCCTCCCTCTTGCCCAAGGCCGCCATGGCCCCTGAGGGGATGGAGCTGGACCGGTGCGCCCCCTGCTGGCCGGGCGTGCTCCCTGCAGTGCCACCTGCTGGATGCGATTATCACCGCCACAAAAACCAACAGCGATGAGCGGGAGGGAAAGTTCTGGGTTTCTGTTGTTTCTTCTCCTCTGGTTTATGAATTTCGCAGTAAAGGGCTGTTATTCCTTTTCCTACAGTTCTGCCTAGAAAGCCCATCATCTTTGAAATTATTAAGAGTTTTTGATATGGGTCTTCTTTCCATTCCAGGAACATTCCCACTTTCCTTGGCAGACATTTCTCATTTAAATGAGTTGCCAGCTCATACAGTTCAGAGTGGATGGGACAGACATCCCAAGAAAAGACACAGTCAGGGACTTGGCCACCTCATGCTTTGTCCTTTAAGCCAGTTGGGCCACCAAGGACCGTCTCCCCAGGTGGCACTTCTGGTCACCAGGCCACTCAGGAGCTGGCTTTGGCAGAGCGTCACACTGTCCCCAGTCTGCCACAGCTGACAGACTGATGGACAGACAGGGCCGTGTCTCACCAAAAGCAAGGCCTGACCCACCCCTGTCAAACACAGCTGTTCCAAAATGTCTCAAGACATCAAACTTTTCCTGTCTCTGACACCCCACCCTCTGCCATGGCCTGATCCCAAATGCCCTTGGAAAGGGGGAGGCTCCAGAACTCCCACAGTGCCTTTGTGACATCCTGGTGTGGGGAACATGGCAGAGGAGGGGTTTGGGACAGGGGACAAGAGAATCCAGAGCCTCTTGAACGCCACATTGGCCCTCAGAGCAAGGAAGATCCAGGGTCTTGCCAGGTTCCTCTGGTGGAGGAAACGTGCTTGGGGGATTTTTTGGGGTTTGTTCCTTTTTGGGTGGTTTCCCTGGAAATTGTTCCCTGTGTGACAATTTGGACTCTGAAACTTGTTGCTGTTGCTGTTTGATTTATTCTCTCTCATTGCTGTTTCAGGAAATTGTTCTTCTCTCAAGCCTTTGGGATCTTTGTGCCTCCACTGGGAGGGAGAGGGGCAGTTTTTAGTGGCAGCACACACACGAGTGGATGCCCATGGGTGGGGACCCCCAGTGCCCCCCAGTTCCCCCCAGTGTCACAGTACATTCCCGTAGATGTCACCAGGTTCCCGTGGTCGCCCCTGGGGTCCCCGTAGCTCCGCGTAGGTCACCTGGGGATCCTGGAGGGTGGTGGCACGGGGGGACGCTGCGAGAGACATGGGCTGTGGGATCTGGGTGGGGTGACACTCGTGGGTGACGTGTCCCTCTGCGTGTGTCCCCCTGTACTCACCCCCTGCCCTCTGGGTGACCACGACGTGGGTGTACAGCACCTCCCCCTCCTCTTGGGGGGGCCGGGGGATCCGGGGGGGCCCTGAGGGAACAAAGGGGATGTGGGGGAAGGAATGGGGTACGCAAGAATGGTGTCCGAGGGACATGGAGGTCTCCAACCAGGGAACCCAGGGCTTCTGTGGGGGCTCCCCGTGCCCATCCCCACACCCACTGTGCACTGTGACGTGGAGCCAGGCGCTGCTATTCCGCAGGGCCTCCCCCTCAGAGCACACCTGGCAGCTGTAATTCCCCAAATGGGAGACCCTCATGGCAGGCACCAGCAGCTTCGGGGACCTCTGCGGGCCCCCCACCACCTGTCCATCCTGGTAGAACACGTGCAGGAGGGGGGCTCGGGGCCGTAGGGGACTGGGGGTGCTGAGGCAGCTGAGAGTCAGTGGGGACCCCTGGGTGGGCTTGGGAGGACCCTCCAGCACTGGCACCGTGAAGAGTTCAGGGAAGGAGAGGGAAGATGGATTTGTGAGCCTGAATCCTTGAGGAGGGGCTGTGGGGCTATGAGGGTGTCGGGATGGGGGCTGTCGGCTGCTCACTGTGCATTGTCACTGTCACTGGCGCTGACTCCTTCCACCCCGAGGATTCCACTTGGCCCTTGCAGCTGTAGTTGCTGCTGTAGTGCAGCTGCAGGGGGGACAGGGACAGCTTGGTCGCATCGCTGAACCCCTCCAGTTCCTTCCCATCGTGGTAGAAGGAGACCAAGTTGACCGTGCGGTCCCGCTTGCCCTGACAGCGCAGTGTCACCCTGTCCCCCTCCAGCAGCGCCCCCGCCAGCACCTGCTACACCAGCAGTTACGGGGGACAGAGGGGACCTGTCACACCTGATGTCACCAGGACCCCCTCATTGGGTCTCCCAGTGCACCAGGGGTGCCCAAATCCAACACGGGGTTCTCCACTCTGGGATGCTCTGGGATGTCCCCAGAGCAGGGGACGGGCTCTGGTCACACAGGAGGTGACCCATGGAGCAGAGCCCATCCAGAGCCCTCAGGGTCCCTGAGGGTGTCAGGCTGGGGACACCCAAACCCCCCTCACCATTTAAGACTCTCATGGCAGGGTTGAACCCGGTGCCAGGTCTGCCACACGTGTAGGTGCCAAACTTGGTGACAGTGAAGTGGTTGTCATCCTGCCTCCAGCCCTTCCCGTCCTTGTACCAGGTGGTGGCATCAGTGATCCCCAAACCCTGGCAGGTCAGTGTCCCCCAGTCCCACAGCAATGCCGGCCTCCAGAGGGGCTCCACCAGGAGCCGGGTGGTCTGGGCACCTGTGGGTGACAGGGGACACCAGCCTGCCAGGGGCAGCATGGGACTGGGGACAGTCGGACGGGGCCATGGCATCCCCCGAGGACTCACCAGCGAGGCCGAGGGTCTGGGCTGGAAAGGAGGAGGGACAGGGCTCATTGGGGGTGGCACCATGGGGACAGCATCACGGAGGCACAGGGTGTGGGGGCTGTCCCTAAACTGTCCCCATGGGGACAGCAGTTCTTGTGGGAAAGTGTGTGGGGTTGGTCCCCAAAAGATTTGGAGAGGCAGGGGGACATGTCTGTGTCACAGCCACCCGTGCACCATGTGTCCCCCCATTCCTCACTGGGGTCCCTTCATCTGTCCCTGGTTCAACCACAGCCCTCTCTGATCTCTCCCATGGTCCTCAGGTTCCACCATCCCCTTCCTAGGTCCCCATACCCTTCCTGGGGTCTCCCCATCTTCCTTTCCAGATGACACATCCCTGAACCCTCCATCCTTCCTGGGGGTGCCTTTCCAAGCCCCCTTCAATCTCTGAGCCTCCTCTCCCTCAGTGGGGTCCACCTTCCCCCTTCCCACCCGCCCTCCACGGGTCCCTCACTGTCACCTGGTGCCCCACCCTCCTGGAGGGGTCCCGCTCTCAGGGCAGAGTCACTGTGTCACTGTGGGCACAGCCTCCCGGGGGACAGGTGGCACTCAAGGACTGCCTGGTTCTGAGCTGCGCAGTGGCCATGGGGACAGGTCCCCTGTCCTTCTCCTGGCACCAGGGGGCTCGGGGGCACCACTGGGAACTGGCCCCCGCCTGGAGCTGTGGAACATGGCGAAAATGACAACGGTCAGTACTAGTGCAGGGACAGCGTGGAGGAGAGTGTCCCCCTGAATGTCGCTGTCCTGGAAGACCAGAACCCTTGGGCTAAGGATGACCTCACCCACAGTACCCCATCCCCATCCCACCTCACCCAGTGCCAGCCACATCTCTGTCCCCGCAGTGCCCGTGGCCAATGCCACCATCACCCCTGGTCCCCTATCACACCAGATGCGTACAAGTGACCCTGTGACCCTGTGCTGCAAAGTGCAGGTGGGCTCAGCCCCTGTCACCTTCACCTGGCTGCACGATGGGCAGGACGTGGCCCAGGGTCCTCTCCTGGATCTTGGGAACGTTGATATGGGACATTTGGGCACCTACCAGTGCGTGGCCACAAACCAGCTGGGACAGGATGGGCACCGAGGGTTCTGGGCACTCAACCCTGAGCTGGCACTGGAGGTGACACCTGGCTCACCCTGGCTCACAGGTGGGGTCAGGCGGGGTCACCGGGGTGTTGAGGACCCCTGGGGTGATGGGTGACCTTGATGTGTCCCCCTCTGTTTCTTGCAGGGCGAGCCCACATGGCTTTTGTGAGTGGCTGGGAGTGATTTCCAAGTGCTGGCACCTGCATGTCTCTGGCATGGGCGAGCGATGGCTGCAGGCTGGCTGCTGCGGGCTGGCTGCGGGCTGGTGCTGGGGCACTGGTGGCTCTGGGCTGGCTGCCGCGGGCTGGGGCTGCGGTGGACAGGTGCAAATGCCTTGGGACCGTGGGCAGCATGGGAAACGCGGCAGAGGCGGCGGGTGGGTGCAGGCAGCATCCGCTCCATTGGGGAGCAATGAAGGAACATCCAGGACGAGCAGGAATGAGCTGCCTCGTGGAAGCAGTGAAGCAGGGAAGAATGGATACGGACAGGGAAGAAGGACCACCGGGAGGAAAAGGCGGTGTGGGGGGAGTATCAGTGGTATTTTTGCCCAACGACTGGGAGGAATGATGCATCTGACTCCATCTTTTCAGAAGGCTAATTAATTACTTTATTATACTATATTATTCTATATTATATTACGTTACATCTAAACTGAATCTGCCAAGCACTCAACTGCACTCCACTGCACACAATCTCATGACTGTCAGCCGACAGTCCCCACACACACACACCCGGATTCAACTGGTCAGTGAATCAAAACTCTCACACCAGAATCCAATTACAAATTCCCTTCAGGTAAACAATCTTCCACCATGCATTCCACGTGTGAACAACACAGGAGCAGTAAATGAGATAAGAATTGTTTGGATCATTCTTTGCTTCTCCCACTGCTTCTCTCAGGTTCAGAGAATGTGAATCCCATAGGGGAGGAGGGCCAAACTGACCCTCTGAGTGAGCCCCTGATCCCTGCAAGAAACCCAAAGCAAAACACTCCTGTTGTGTCACAGTTACCTGCTTTTATTTGCAAAGTCTCCTCCCACAGCCCGATTTCTCGGGCATTTTCTCACACACATTTTTCCTCGGGCATCTGTCCCACCAGCCAGTGGGGGTCACTCACAGCCCGATCACTGAAGCTTTCTCTCCCCTGATTCTCTGTTGTCTGAAGCCTTGCCAGGGACAGGGTTCCCAGCACATGTACAACCCACAGAGTCATTTTTCACCTCATGTGTAGCATATGTTGAGACATAAATCCAAATCAGATTTGTTCCTCTTAACCCCCATGTGCTTAGTGGCTCTGCAGTCCCCCTCCCAGTGCTCCCACTCAGGTGGCTTACTGGTGCCCATCCCAGTTCCAAGGGGGCACTGGCTGACCTGGTTCCCTGCTCCTGGGACAAAAATGCAGCTCTTTTGTTAAACTGGCAGAAATGGTGTTTCTTTGTTCAGCTTTGTCAAGGAAGCTGAACAAGGTGGGAACCTGCCTTGCAATGGAAAATATCACCCCCTTCTCTCTGAACTATTATAATTTTGAAATTACAGACCTTTTAGGTAAAGATGTGGGAACAGGAATAACAGTTCTTTACTGGTATATATTGACAGAAACAAATTAATGGAAGTTGACTTTTACTGGATATTATATGAATTGATATTACATTATTGATCATACTGTTGATTAAATATTGTGATGTTGTTCAGATAGTGAAAAGTATTATTGAGTGGCTGATGTTGTTGTGGTGGCCATCCAAGGGTGGGGCCCAGCCATGGCCCAGCCCCACTGCATGGGGATGGCCATTGGCCCGCCCTGCTCTGGACAGCCCTGGTGGCCAGCCAGGACTTGAGTGTCTGCCCTGCCCCCTTGGCTTTGATTCTGGCAGCTTTAGAGCTGCTGCAAAGGTGAGAATTCTGTGGGAGAAAAAGGCCTGCCTGTGGTTTGCTCAGCCCTGCAAGAAGCACAAAACCCAAAGGGAGCCCAAGCAGTGGCTCTGAGAGGGCCTTTGGTGGTTTTCAGAGCAGGGCTGGTTGGAAATCGCCCCCTGCAGGGGCAGCTGTGTGAGAACCAGTCCAGAAATGCAGCAATTGATCATTTTGTCCCTTGCAGCAATGGTCTGAGATAGTCGAAAAGCCTTGCATATCCCGCAACAATCTGCCCAACAACCTGACCGGGTCCCTGCTCCTTCCTGCCTGAAACCTGCAGCTCTTTAGAATGGCCTGGGAAGAGTGTTTGGCTTTTGGCCGTGGCTGCCAGACAAGAGGGAAAAATGTGGAAATATCGAGCTGTGGCTCTGGTTGCAGCTGTGGTGGGGCTGTGGGGAGTTATCCTGTCTGGATTTCAGGTTTCCCCAAAGCTGGTCAATCCCTGCCCTCCTCACCTTAGTGAAAGGCTGAGGGATTGCAGGAATTGTGGTGTAAAGGCACCAGAGGTGCTGCTGTGGACCCGAGATGAGCCTGAGATCAGGTGCTTCCTTCCTTCCATTCAGGATCATGGAGAGCGCTCGTGGGTGTTGGGTAGGGCGTGTGCCTGGTCCCGGGACACTGCTACACTGCCACTGGGCACTGGGATAAAACCTGTTGCCTTGGTGGCTTCTGCCCGCTGCCGGTGGTGGTTCCAGGACCGATTGGTGCCCGTGAGTTTGCAAAAGGAGCGATTTCCCCTCCTCCCTCCCGTCCTAGGCCACCACGGCCCATGAGGGGATGGAGCTGGACCAGGACGCCCCCTGCTGACCGGGAGTGCTTCCTGCAGCGCCCCCTGCTGGCCGCAGTTATAACTGCCACAAAAACCAACAGCACTGAGCGGGAGGGAAAGTTCTGGGTTTGTGTCGTTTGTTCTGTTCTGGTTTATCAGTTTCCCAGGAAAGAGCAGTTATTACTTTTCCAACACTTTGGTCTGGAAGCCAGATCATCTTTGAAATTAAAAAAAGTTTCTGAGATGGGTTTCTTTCCATTCCAGGAATTTTTCCCAGTTTCCTTGGCAGATATTTCTCCTTTAAATGAGTTGCCAACTTCTGGGTTCCAGCGTGGAGGGGACAGGCACCCCATGAGTAGATAGGGTCAGGGACTTGGCCACCTCATGCTCTGCCTTTTAAGCCAGTTGGGTCACCAAGGGCCCTCTCCCCAGCTGGCACTTCTGGTCACCCGGCCACTCAGGAGCTAGCTTTGTCAAAGCGTCACACTTTCCCCAGTGTGCCATGGCTGACAGATGATGGACAGACGGGGCCCTGTCTCACCAAAAGCAAGGTCTGACACACCCCTGCCACACACAGCTGTTCCAAAATGTCTCCAGACTTCAAATTTTTCCTGTCTCTGACCCCTGCCCTGTGCCATAGCCTGATTCTGACTGCCCTGGGAAAGGGGGAGGCTCAGGAACCTCCACAGGTTCTTTGTGAGATCCTCGTGTGGGGAACATGGCAGAGGAGGGGTTTGGGACAGGGGAGAAGAGAATCCAGAGCCTCCTGAAGGCCACTTTGGCCATCAGAGCAAGGAAGGTCCAGGGCTCTGCCAGATTCCTCTGATGGAGGAAACGTGATGGGGGGGAAGTGTTCAGGGATTGTTCTTTGTTGGTGGCTTTCCCTGGAAATCATTCCTTGTGTGACAATTTGGACTCTGAACCTTGTTGCTGTTGGTTTTGTTCTTTCATTGCTGATTCAGGAAATTTTTCTTCTCTCAGACTTTTGGAATCTTTGTGCCTCCATGGGGAGCGGTAGGGAAAGGGGCAGCAGCCCCTGGTGTTTAGTGGCAACCCAGAACTGGAGAATCCCATTCCTAAAGCCCGACAAAGCTGAACAAACACCATCTCTGCCAGTTTAACCAAAAACCTGCATTTTGGACTACATAAGAAAGAAATGGGTCCTGTGTCCCCTGGCACTAGGAGGAGCCTGGCGAGCCATGGGTGTACTGGGAGCACTGGGAGGGGGAAAGGGGAGCACTGGGTGCCCTGTGCAGCCCCCCCTGACTTGTGGCCATCACCCCAGGCAGGATGGGCCACCACGGGAGCCATGGGATGGGGACTCCCAGTGTCCCCCAGTGTCACAGCACATTCCCATGGAGGTCACTGGTGTCCTGCAGTCCCCCATGTGGTCCTGGCAGCTCTGCATGGGTCACCTGGGGGTCCTTGGGGGGGACAGTAAGAAACACCTGACTTGGGGTGACACCCATGGGTGACACGTTTGTGTCCCCACCCATCCCCCATACTCACTCCCTGCCCCTTCGGTGTCCAGCCACTCCCCCACCTCCAGGGTTTAAGGGTGTTCGGGGGGGGGCCTGCAGGGATAAGAGGGGTCTGAGGGGTGTCTGTGGAAGGGGTCAAGGAGAGCCATGGCTGGAACTCCCCTCTCATCTGTCCTTGGATTTCCTGAGAGCTGCAAGAAAAAGAGGATGGAGTGATCATGGGGTCCCCTGGGCCCCAACCCAACCTGGGACCTTTAAATGCCCACTGGAGCCCTGAGCCCCCACCAGACACTGATTTCTACTGGACTCCCAGGCCCCTG
>JAWWMS010000105.1:894619-924275 GCA_035048045.1 Chlorospingus semifuscus
AAACAATGGTTATCTGCTGCTGTGGAATGCAACAGGTGCATCTGTGATTGGCCCATCTTGGATGTTTATAATTAATGACCAGTCACAGCCCAGTTAGCTTGGACTCTCTGTCCGAGACACAAATCTTTATTATTCATTCCTTTCTGTTCTTCGCTTATCTAGCCTCCTGAGATGAAACTTTTCCTTCTATTCTTTAGTATCGTTTTAATGTAATATATATCATAAAATAATAAATCAAGCCTTCTGAACATGGAGTCAACATTCTCATCTCTTCCTTCACCTGAAACCCCTGTGAACACCGTCACACTTACCAGATGAGAAACTTGCTGTATTAGAGCAGTTGGTACAGGAACAGTTAAACAAAGATCACCAAACTCCAACTACCAGCTCCTGGGACTCTCCAGTTTTCGTAATTAAAAATTCAAACAGTGGGAAATGGAGGTTATTGCAGGACCTCAGAAAGGTTAACAAAGTTATTCAAGAAATGAGTTCTTTACAACCAGGTTTACCTTCTCCCATTATGATTCCAAAGGATTGGAAGTTAAAAGACTGATTTTTCAATATTCATTTGCATCCAGATGACGCACCGTGATTTGCCTTTTCCATCCCATCAATAAATCAGCAGGCCCCTTTAAAAAGATACCATTGGCTCGTACTTCCTCAAGGTATGTGAAATTCTCCTAGTATATGCCAGTGGTTTGTAGCAAAAGTACTTTCCTCAGTTTGTGGACAGTACCCAAATTCTCTCATCTTGCATTATATGGATGATATTTTAGTAGTAGCAAAGGATCAAGCATCAATGCAGGAGACAACAAATCGGGCCATTCTCACCAGTGGAGAAAGCAGGACTCACAGTAGGGAAGGCAAAAATACAGATACTTCCTCTCTGGAAACATTTAGGATACAGAATCACAGAACAAACTATAACTCCTCAACCACTCCAACTAAAGAAAAATCCAAAACCACTGAATGAAGTGCAGCAGCTAGTAGGGACTCTGAACTGGCTTTGTCCACTGCTAGGCATTCCAAACCAGGACTTAGCCCCTCTGTCTAATCTATTTAAGAGAGATACAGCTTTAAACTCACCATGAGAATTCAACAAAGAAGCCCAAAATGCCTTAGATAAAGTGATGCGAGCCATCCAATCATGCCAGGCTCATCAATATAATCCTAACTTGTCTTTTTTGTTTGCAGTTTTAGAGGAGAGTCCACAACTTCACAGTCTAATATTCCAGTGGGATCTGGAGAAGAAGGACCATCTGATAATCTTAAGAGTGGGTTTTCCTTTCTCGTCAGCTGGGTAAAACTATAACAACTTGCCTTGAAATTATACCACAATTGATTATAGAAGCTAGATCCCTAATGTTTATTCTTTCAGGAAAGGATTTTGCAGAAATCTTTCTGCCTGTCACACCCATCTATTTGTAATGGTTAATTCAAAATTCAGAGGTTATGCTATTTGCCCTAGAAAATTTTGCAGGGAAAATTTCAGTCAATTGTCCCAAACATGAGCTACTAAATTAATCTCTAAGATTAATTCATATGCCCTTAAGAAGTCATGCACCCCTAGATGCAATCACATTTTTTATGGACGGCTCAGGGAAGTAAAAAAAAATCTGTGATTGCTTGGCAAAATTTAGAGACAAGAAAATGGGAATCTGATATTGAGAAAGCAGATGGTTCTTCACAAATTATAGAGTTAATGGCAGTTGTACGGGTCTTTTCAAAATTCACATTTCCTTTTAATTTAGTAACAGATTCATTCTATGTTGCAGGTGTAGTGGAAAGAGCAGAAGGATCTCTGCTAAAGGAGGTTTCCAATGACCAACTATACAGTTTGCTCAAAAAATTAATCTTCCTTCTTTCTATTTGACAGGAACCTTACTTCACATTCTCCGCTCCCTGGTTTCTCAGCAGAAGGCAATGCCATGGCTGATTTGTTAGCCATACCAATACAGAATACACTTCCCAGTGTTATCAAACAAGCCAGAATGAGCCATGCCTTCTATCACCAAAATGCACCTGCCTTAGTAAGAATGTTAATATCTCTCAGAATCAGGCTAAAGCAATTGTTCAATCATGTCCAGGTTCCCAAAAATTATCATACCTGCAATAGCTACAGGAGTTAATCCTCGAGGCTTAAATAGCCTGCAGATATGGCAAACTGACATAGTATCAGTCATTTGCATGGTTCAAACATTAATAGATATCAATAGATACATTCTCAGGAGCAATTTTTGCTTGCGCACATCAAGGAGAAAAGAGTTGAGATGTAATTAAACATTTCTTACAAGCATTTGCATCCCTAGGTATTCCTCAAGAAGTTAAAACTGACAATGGACCACTCTATGTTTCTAACAAACTGCAGGAGATTTTCAAAACCTGGGGTATCAAAAACATCACAGGTATTCCACATTCTTTCACAGGCCAATCTATTGCAGAAAGAGCACACAGATCACTGAAAATGATCCTTGAAAGGCAAAAGGGAGGGACAGAAGTGCTGTCTACTATAGAGAGGCTGAATAAAGCTATATATGTTTTTAATTTCTTATATAATTCTTTTATGGAGCAGGTACCACCAATTTTCAGACACTTCAGCAATACCAGTCAAGCAAAGAACAAGGAAAGGTCACCAGTCTTCATAAAGGATCCAGAGACAGGACAAATTTCAGGACCCCATGCTCTTGTGTCATGGGGTAGGGGGTTTGCATGCATTTCTACAAATGCAGGTCTTTGATGGGTCCCTGCAAAGAGTGTCAAACCACAGGTACAGCTGATCCAAGAGCAGCAGAAGACGCCAGAAGAAGAACATGCAAACAACTGAGCGACAGCTGGAAGCAGAGACTGTGTTTTCTAAGTTTGCACTGGTTAAAATTGTTTAATAAAGTTTGCATTGAAAAAGTTCTGTAAGTTATTGTTGTTGTGTCAAAAGGTTATTAACCTACCTCTAAAAATGCTTTAAAGTTCTATATGTTCAAATCATATATAGCCAGAAATTTGAGGCTTGCCTGGAAAAACAATTCACCAAAGTTAAGACAGAAGAATAATTTACAAGCAATAAAAATTAGAACAAAATTTAAAAATTATTAGCATAACTACAAATTTTCAAAACGGTGAGACTTTTTCAGATCATGTTCCTTTCTCCTTTTTCCTTTTTAGATATCTAGAAAGGGTGAGATGTAGGAATGTGTCCCCTTGTTGACAGACCAAATTATCCTTTGTCTCCTTAAAAAGGAAAAAAGCCCAGAAATTTCTCTCCTCAATTTGGTAAAATACACCTCATAGGACCTTGTGGACTTCACCTCAAACTTAAGGATAGCCAATTGGATAGAAGCCAAAAAGTCCCGCCTAAGTAATTCACTAGAAAAAGAAGAGAGCAAAGCAGCTAATTGCTTTTGTGGGGTGTTTTACCAGGAGCAGGAGCCTCTTGTCCCTGGCTGAGGTTTTCTCTGTAAAGAGCTTTGTTATTTTGCCTTTTATTAAAACTTTTTTGTTTCCAACACTACCACAGAAGTTGATTTTAAAAATTCTGCTGATTTTATGCCTGAGCCATCTGAGGTAGCTGAGCTATCTCAGGTGTGATATATTTCTCCAAGAGCTCATAGACCTGGCTTGAGGAGACCATTGTATCAGGTGGGCAGCTGAGCAATTTGGCAGGAGCCAGGAGGGGACTGGCCACAACCCGGGGTTATTCTAGACCACCTCACGCCATGCTCAGAGGCTATGGGGAATGGATCCCTACCAGTCAGCGTGATTGCAGAGTCACTGGTCACGGAGATGCTGGTTTGTGCTTTGAGAACAACCATAGAAAGCCAGGGCATCCTTCCCACACCTCATGATTCAGCAGGTGTTGGAGTTTGAAGGTCCCTCTCTGCTCAGTGGCACCAGCAGCACAGCGTGCACAGGGAGAATCCTGATCTTCGCTGCTTCCTTGGAGACTTCAGGATCAAGCTGGTCTGAGCTGCCAGGGAACGGATGGAGGGATCCTCTGTTCTTTGCAGTATTTTTAGTTCTACAACAGAAACAGAGCCTAGATGAGACCCTGTGTGTGCAGAGACCCCTCGACCCCCGCCAAGCCCTGGCTCCTCACTCACCCAAGAAGACTGCAGCCAGGGTGTCCTCACTCTGCTCTGTTAGGTGCCGTGCAGCCAGTCCTGGGCACAGGGCTCCATCAGCCCCTGCTCCCCAGTGTGCATCCAGCAGCATGGCCCCCAGCCCTGTCTGACCCCCTCAGCAGCCCAGGGGTGGAACTGGGCAAGGCGGCCACCAAACCCACCTGTGTTGGCAGGGGGGCACAGGGAGGCCGAGACCCTGACCGTGGCAGCCCCCTGGCTGCGGGGACAGGGCCAGGCTGCCCCAAGAGGGACCCTGGGGACTGGGACTTACCAAAGAACCTGAGGGCTGCCTCTCGCATGGGGGCCTGAGGGCTCAGCAGGTAGGGGTGGCTGTCCCACACGAACCGTTCAGCCCTGCTGCTGTCCTTGGCCAGCTGGAGCACAAAGGTGTGGGCATTTCTCAGAGGCCCACAGCTGGCCAGAGCAGCCCCTCCTGCCAGCAGCTGCTGTGGCTCAGAGCCCTCCCTCATGCTGGGGCCATGGAGGGGACATGGACCTGGAGGAGGCTCCTGTTCTTGAGACAGGGGCAAGAGTGCAGCTCCAGGCTTTGGGCCCTGAGCCACAGCAGCCCAGGGAAGGCCCAGCTGCAGAGCTGACAGCCCCGGCACGGTGTGGAGGGCAGCCCTCGCCCAGTCCAGGGCTCATCCTCACCAAGCACTCACCCGTCCTCCATGTCTCCTCTGTCTGCGCCAGGTGCTTGCGCTCTTTCCACTTGAGGAGGTCTGCTATAGCCAGGACAGCTTCCTTGGAGGCCTGTGGGACAGAAGCTGGGAGGTGACACCAGGGCCTCTGGAACGAGACGTGGGATTTGTTTCTGGGGTTCCCACGTCCTTTGGAAGCTGGGACATGCCCTTGCCAAACTGTCTAGAGGTCTTTTGGGGATAGCCCTGGGCAGCAGGGATCAAGGTGCAAAGCCCTGCAGGGACACCAGTGGGGACAGCTGAGAAGCCTCTGGGGACACGTGTCCAGGCCTCAGTGGTGCCAGCTTGCAGCTGATCCCTGCTGGAGTGGGCAGGACAGAGGGTGGAAATGGCTGTGCCAGCTTGTCCAGCCCTGCAGGCACTGGTTCCCAGGAGTTGCCCAGGGGGAACGCTGCCATCTGCCAGCAGCCCTCACTGTGATGCTCGGGACACCCTGGGGGTGTCAGCCACCCATCTCTGGGTCAGTTCTCAGCCTGGACATCAGTACCTTGGCCACACTGGGGGTCTGGTCACTCATGTGTAGGAGGACACAGACCAGAGCCTTCCATGCATATTTCTTCATGATGTACTTGTCCACACACACTGTTTTGCCCAGCAGGTCTCTGAAGAGGCAGATGGAGCGCTCCCGCACACAGTCTTCCTTCTGGTAGGAAGGAGGAAATGTGAGCCTCACACACATCAACTCACTGCCCATGGCCAGGAGGGACTGAGCTGAGGTAGCTGAGGCCAGAGGCGATGCTCCAGGCTCCCAGCCCAGAGCAGGCAGAAGCAGAGCTGAGCTGCAAGGCCTGGAATCTATCCCAGGAGAGCCTAAGGGAGTGGGGCCTGCTCCCAGTGCTGCTCCCAGGACTGGGCTGCAGGGCAGCTCTCATTACCCAGGGCCCCTCTCTGGGGCTCAGGCTCCCACATCAGCTTTACTGCATCAAAGAGGTTCCAGAGATTCTGCACCACCCTCACAGCCATGGTGCTAGCCTCTCTCTTCTTCAGATGCCCTAGCACATTTTGGAAGATGTGCATGACCATCACTGAATGGTCCCAAGACCATTCCCACTGGATTTTCAGGAACTCTCGCAGAACACGCTTCATTTTTCTTGCCTGTTTAAAAGACAGTTTCCATTCTGTGAGAACTTCTGGGCCTGGTTGGTCCCCAGGCAGCCACCTGGCCACACCATGGCAGGCAGGGCATTCGGAGCAGTCTCCCCAGCACATAACTCCCAGCCCAGGCCAAGCCACCACCTTCCCTGAGGCCTCAGAGTCCAGGTGCCACATTCTGCCCTTGATAGCAGCCTGCTCACCGTCTTGGCTCTCTCCGACAGTGTCACAAGAGCCCTGAGCACCAGAGGGACCATTTCCATTGCTGAATGCCTTAGAGATCTCAAGTCTTTGTACAATGAATCCAGTTCATCTTCATCCCCATCATCAGAGACCAGCATCTGGAAGGAAGAAGCAGAGAGCCCAGGCAGAGCTTGCAGGGCTCCCCCAGCACAGCTCCTGCTTCCCAACAGCAGCTGAGGGCAACAGCATGTGGGCTTTCCCTGCTGACTCACAGCCAGGAATGTGAGGCAAGACCTCTGCTCCTGAGTGAAGATGTTGTTATGCCAGTCCTGGAGTCGGATTTGCAGCTCCTTCAAAACCTTCTCGAGAGTCTGGTGCACAGAGAACATCGCCATCCACAGATAGCCTTTGTTGCTGCAAGGCAGAGGGCTCTCAGCAGGGCTGCCCTGGCCAGTGCAGCACAGCTTGGACCAGCCCTGGCAGGTGGACACAGCTGACGGGGTGTTCTACGTGGGGCTGGGAGCAGAGAGCTGCCTCAGGGCTGCCTGGCCAACTTTGGCTGCCATGGCCCTGGGCTGGGAAGTGTGGTGGGATGGAGGGCCCTGCTCCCTTTGGGGGTCCTTGTGTCTGGCAGCCAGAGAGTCTCAGGGTGCGGGATGCCCCTGCCCCCACAGGGAACAAGCCCTCTGGGTTGTCAGGGCCGGTACCTGAATATTGGTGTGATCTTCAGAGCTGTTGAGATGACCTGCCCAGGCCACTTAGTCACCATCAGATCAAGGAGTGTGCAGAAGCTCTGAACAGTTGCTGTGTTTTTCTCATCACAGTAGGCAAAGATGTGTCTCATGACATTTGGCACCTGGAGGGAACACAGGTGAGGGTGCTGCTGCCACTGCAATGCAGTTGTGTCTTGGGCTGCCCTGCCCATCCCTCTTGAAGTCAGGACTTCAAGAACACAATTAAACCATCTCAAAGCACTGCCAAAGAAGGAAGTTCACATAAGCCACCACACCAGGCACAGATGGCAAAAAGGAAGGCATTAATTCCAGGCCTGAAGGAGGTTTGGAATCAGCACCCCAGACAAAATGCCACTGTGCAGACAGTGGGAAAAGGACAGACAGCAACAACAGCAAGGCAAGGTAAGGCAGATCTGGGTAACCTGTCAGGACAAAAATTCCCACCCTGGCAAACTGTGGGAAAAGGAAAAAACTGCTTACACAAAGGCCAACCCAAGTTGTGTCAACAGCACAGATGCCTTGTGGATATCCAGGACTTGGACAGATAAAAGTGGTACCTCAAGAACACTTGGGGATCCCCAGCACTGAGAAGATCAGAAGAAGAAGGGCCAGTGGGATGCAACAGGGACCCATGTGGTGGTGACAATTTTGCTATCTAATCTGTGTGTGTGTGTCTGTCTCTCTCTTTCCCCCTCTCTTTTGACCTCCTATTTACTCTTATACTTAATCCATACTATTGACCTTGGCATATGGTCTTGTTTGCGCCTTAACTTTGGCTGAAGCATCTTTTAATGATCAGATCCTAATATTATTTGAGTGTCAGAAGCGGAATCCTAACACCCTCTCTACTGCCTCAAGGTGACTTCAGGAGCCTCACACACCTGGCTTTGAGAGAGAAGGTGGCAGGAACCTGACAGGGCTCAAGGGCAAGGCAATCCAGCCACAGACCACTTACATCCATCAGCCACAGCTCAGGGGATTTCATGGCTACCTCCATAAACTCCATTGGTGCTCTCTTGTCCAGGAGGCTGGAGCATCCCAAGATCTCAATGGCTGCAAGGACGACTCCTGTCCTCTCAGAAGGCCTGAGGTATCTCCCAAAGGCCTGTGGCAGGAAGGAAGGGAGTAGAGGCCAGTGCCAGCCAATGGCCCGAGGTGCTGCTTGGCTGGACAGTGAGAGCAGCCCTGGTCAGAGTGCTGGTGGCAGTGGCTGCAGTAAAGCTAGCAGCAGTGACCCCAGTCCCTATGCAGGGAAGGATGAGGATGGCCCTGGGGCAGTGAGGAGGGCTGGGCTCCCAGACATAGGGCACAGGCCCTACTGAGACCCAGGACTCGCTGGTGGCCAGCAGGGCTGGGGAGCTGCAGCTGCTGCTGCTGCTGTTGCTGCTGCTGCTGCTACTGCTGCTGCTGAGACACCACAGTGTTCGCTGCTCGGGGACAGTGGGAACCCTCTCGCCAAGGACAGCCCTGCTGATTCTGCACCCCTCTGCACACGCAAATCCCCTGCTGATTCCAGGGATGACAGGCCCAGCAAGGGGGAGGGCTCAATACCTGAACTCTCCAGGCGCTGGACGTATTCAACAAGGAGGTGATCTCAGATTCCCAGTATGCTGAGGGCTGGGCATGAACCTCTGTGGCACCTAAAGAGAGGGGAAACATGGATGTATTGGTGAGACACAGCCTCTGGGCCAGCAGCTGACCCCACCCTGACAACCATAGGGATGCAGAAATGGCTCAGGAGCAGTCGGTCACAGGAGGAGGTGGTGGGCACTGGTGAAAAGGGGGACCTGCCTCCAGTATCTGTACCCAGTGCTGCTGGCCCAGGAAGCTCTGAGCCCCTGGAGCTCTGTATGCAGTTACACAGTGGCTGCACTACTGGTCAGGGGGAAGGGGTCACTGGACTGGAGTGTGGCAGGGTGGGACACAAGCTGTCCAGGGGACATAGAGAAGGGGCTGAGTCCTGTGTGGAGGAGTAGCTCAACTACATGGGACCATCAAGAGCCTGGCAGACAGTGCAGGGCAGGAGTGGAGGTGACAGCAGTGCTGAGGACACAGTGGCACCTGCACCAATCAACAGAAGGAGCCATTGCAAGGCCCAGGAAGCCAAGCAAATGTATCTGGGGATGTGGCTGTATGGGGGGATGCAGACCACCACAGCTTCTCTGACCTTTCTGATGACAGATGAATGTGAAGAGAGAGCAGACACCATCCAGAGCCATAGAGCTTGTCTTTTCTGTCCTGAACGACTTGAACAGGAGATGTCCCAGAAGCTTCCCAAGGACTGGGATCTCGACCTGTCCACTGACAGCAACTCTGTTCTCATTTTGACCAGCCTGGGGGAGGCAGTCAGAAGAGCAGAAGGGCTGAGGGTAGGCAGCTGAGGCCTGAAGGCCCCTCAGAGCTGTGGTTGTACCTGGGGACAGGGAAAAGGAAATGGAGTGGCTGGAGGGTGGCCGGTCTTTACCTGCACAGTGGAAGAGCTGGCCAGCAAATAGCTCAGACGCATAATCCTGCGCATGACCCTCTCTTGTACTGCCACTCTGTCAATGTAGCCCAGAAGTTCCTTGGAAGAGAGGAGAGCAGCTGCAGGTGAGCCCCACAAGCAGACACCCACTCCAGCAGCAGTGTGGCCCCTCTCCTAAGAAACACTTGCACCATCCCTCCAGGCTTCCTCTGCCCTCAACCAAAGCCTACAGGAGAGCTCCTGTCCCAGGGGTCCCTGTCAGGCCTGGCACAAAGGCCCCAGGAGAAGCTGGTGGGAAGCAAGGAAGGCAGGGACTACTCTCTTCTCCACTGTGCTCCAGAAGAGTCTGGGGCCAGTCCCTGCTTCCCCAGGGCAGATGGGCACCCTCCCCACAGTGCGCTCTGCCTGCACAGCACTGGAGGGTGTCCTGGTTCTGCCTGGGACAGGGTTCCTTTGGCAGGAACCAGAACAAGACTGGAGACAACCCCAGGATCCTTCCCTTCTGGAGTGAGGAACAGTCCTCTGACCCCCCACTCTGTGCACAGATCAGACCTCCAAAATATTCTGAAGTATCTTGATGGTTTTGGAGGCAGGAGAGCTGAGCACCATCACCTCCAGCATGGTGTCCATGGCACGCAGGGTCTGCAAGGATGACAGAGAGCAGTGCTCTGATTCTGCTGTCAATCCCAGCCCAGGGAGACTGATCTGAACTCCCAGTGTGAGGGGAGGGACACAGGAACAGGCTGTGTGCTGGGGGCAAAGCAGCCAGCATTGCTGGATGTGGCTGGAGCCCAGCAAGGGACAAAGGGACGAGGGTGGGAAAGTGCAGCTGACACCATGGCCTGCCCTGGATCTTTGGTCCTAAGGCAGCATGGGGTGGCCAGGAGCAGCCCAGGGGGACTGGAGCCTCTTCCAGTTCACCCAGCACTTACCCGAGTAAAGAGGGATGCTTCCAGGCTCTGCATTTCCCACTTTGGAGGAAGGAAAAAGGTGCTGTCAAAGCACACTCTTAACAGTTTTCTCTTCTCCTCCAACACTGTCCCCAGTGTGCTGTAAAGAGAGAGGAGCCTGCTTGGACACTGGTGCTGGGAGCAGCACCTGAAGGTCTCCTGCAGCATTTGGGTAGGGCTACCAGGAGTGATGGGCAGGTGGGCATGGAGCACTGGGCAGGGTCTGCAGGCCCTTGGGCCAGTACCTCAGTCCAGCAAGAGCAAGCATGGCAAGCCGCCGCACCTCTGTGCAAATCTTATTCCTGGGTTCCAATTTCAGCAGCACCTGCAGAGAACAGCTGGGCTGGAACCTGGCAGCTGCCAACACCCACTGCCACCAGAGCCTTGTCCTGCCCAAGTGCCGCCCTCACAGGCTGCTGGGGGTCCTTTCCCCTTTCCCCAGAGTGCTGTGTGCCCCCTCACCTGGATCATTTCTCCCAGCTTGCATCTGCGGCAGAAAACATCCAAGTCCTGGGAGAAGCCACTGTCTTTGGCAGCTCTGCACAGGGTGCAGATGCTGTCAAAGAACTTCAGCTTCAGGTCCTTGTCCTGGAACTGGGCATCAGAGACAATGGGGCAGTGTGAAGCGAGGATACTCAGCCAGCATGACCAGAGGTATGGGGTGCAGTGCCCTGTGGGAGCAGCTGCTTCACAGAGCCAGCACTCCTGGCCAGGCACAGCCACCATCCTACAGGCTGTGGGTACCTGGTTGGGGGTGCTGGTAAAGGCCTGGATGAAGTCCATGGCTTCCTGTATGCACATGGCATCTAAGGGAAGGGAAGAGAAGAGAAGGGAAAGCTGCAGAGGATACTGTGACAGGAGAGCAGAGGAAGGAGACCTGCCCTCTGCCCAGGCCAGGCCTGCTCCCCTGGCATGGCCTTACTGTGTGGCTGGAGGGTGTCCAGCAGAGGAGCTACCCTGCTGGAGCATGGCATGGCAGGGCAATGCCCAGTGCCCTGGGCTGAGAAGCATACTGGCAGAGGGGCAGGACATGTCCAGCATCCCACAGCACCACTGCCTCCTGCCAGCCACTGACCCTTGCTGCCCATGACCCAGAGAAGGATGTGCGGCCCCTCTGCCATCCTCCTCCTTGGCAGAGCCTGTGCCAAGGCTGATGTCCTGCCCTGAGCAGCCCAGGTACTCTGGCATCACTCCCACCTCTGCAATCCCTGCTGCTCGTGTGCCGGGGAAAGCTGATCCTAGTGCAGGGACCCAGCCCTGCCCAGTCCCACAAGGCCCCTCAACTCTGGGCTGTAGTGACTCCACCATGGTCACCTCAGTGGGCTCTGCTGCAGAGCTGCTCTCCTGAGGAGCCCCCACCTCCTCCCAGGCCACCCTGGGCCATCTTGGGGATCTCTTTTCCATTCTACAGAATAGAGAAAAAGACAAGGGGGAAGGTTGGGTGGAACACCTTCCTCTCTGCTCCAAGGCAAGATGTGAGCTATGCTCGCAGGCTTGTCACCAGCTGCCTGCTCCTATCCTGTCCCGTCACTGTCCTCCCAGACACTGCAGGCTGAGGGCTGGTTTCATGTCAACAAAACCTGGGAGCTTTGCTAGGGGCAGCTGGCAGGTCACAGGGGCCCTTTGTGACACCCCAGTTTTCCCCAACACGGTATTCCCACTGAAACATTCCAAACCACATGCTGCTCCCTTCCCCCACTCCCCCTCCCCTTCCCTCTGTGGCAGGATGGAGAAGAAAACTGCCGGCAAAAAATATGAAAGGTCACAGGTTGAGTTAAGAACAATTTACTGAAAGCAGCAGTGAAACAAATCAAGAGCCCTGAGCTGCCAAAGCTTATGGACAAAAAAAGAGATTAAGGTCTGTGATGGCAGTGAGGGGGATGGACACAGAGACACCCAGCAGGAGTGGAACACTCGAGAGGAAAAGCCAGATTTGAGGGTGGGAAACATGAGAGGACAGAAGGGCAGGATTGAGAGGGGAGAAAACAGTGGGAAATGTGAGGGGAAAAGGACGTGAAACATGAGGGCAGAAAAGGGCAGAAAAGATGAGGCAAAAAAAGGGAAACGTGAGGGTACAAAAAGGCAAGAAACATGAGTGGAGGAAAGGGTGTGAAACATGAGGGGAGAAAAGAGCATGAAACATGAAGGGAGAAAAGGATGGGAACTGGAAAGCAAAAAAGGACAGTAAACTTGAAAGAAAAGGATGGGAAATGAGAGAAAAAAAGGGTGCAAAACGGAAGGGGAGAAAAGGTGGAAAATGTGATGGACAAAACAAAGGCAAATGCATGGGGACAGAAGGACAGGAAATATGAGAGGGAAAACATGGCAAGAAACATGAGGGGAAAAAGGGCAGAAAATGTGACGGGAGAAAAGGGAAGGAAACGTAAGGGGAGAAAGACAGGAAATAGGACGAAAATTGTGTGTGAAACATAAAGGGAAAAAAAGCAGGCAACATGAGGCCAAAATTATGGCAGGAAATGTGAGGGGATAGAAGGGTGGGAAGTGTGAGAGGAAAAGTGGTGGGATACTTGAGGGGAAAAGGGCTGGAAATGTAAATAAAGAAGTAAAAATGGCAAAACAAATGACGTGAGCCCAAAGGTCCTTTTTTCAGCATCTTGCTGGGATGCAGCAGCTCGAGCTGCTTCTGTTTGACGGCACTGTGAATAAATGGCTTTGTGGAAGAATATAGTAGGAGTTCTTGTAAAATCTATTTATTGGATAAGTGGCCTTGCCCCAGTCCTAGTTATTCTAAATGAGCTACAGCTGTGAAGTCCTTAGCTGGGCAGTAGCTGTGGCTCGTGAAGGTTACTAGGATAAAAGGGGGTGGGTTGAGGGCCTTGGAGAAGCCTTGATGAAGCCACAAGGAACAGCACTGCTGAGAAGAGCTGCATGTGAGAAAGCCACCCAGAAGGTATGGACTTTAGAAATAATATAACAACAGTATGATTACAACAGAAGAAGACATCTGAGACTCTGCCATGGGAAACTTGGGGTTGAAGTGGTGAGGAAACCTGGTCTGACTTTGGGACTGGGGACTGTGGAAACTCAAGACTCAGTGACACATGGGGTCACTGGAGCTGCCACTGTGAAGGGGCTCCAGTCCCAGCAGTTAAAATCTCTAGCCTTGGGAGTTTTCCTGGAGTGTCTTGGCAATGGTCATGCTGGATCATTTCCTTAACACTGCCGTGGCCACAGCAAGTCCTTGCACCATTGCTTTGGGCAGTTCCCTCTTTGTCCACTCCCCTCAGAGCTCAATCCTGTGCCCTCTGTCTGCTCAAGCCAGCATTGACCATCCTGCTCTGATAGCAAACTGTCCTCAGGGAGGAAGTTCTGAGGCTGTGCACATTCACCACATCTGTACAGGCTTGTCCTATTGACAGACTTGGGCTTTGCAGGGCTGGTTTTCTCACTGCTGCAGTTCTGCTAAGTGGGAGAGCAGAGGAGGTTCTCTCAGGGACAGGGACTGACCATCAGGGCACTGCAAAACATTTCTGATCAGAGTCCAGCCCTTCATTTCTCTGTTCCAAGGGAAAAGCCTTTCTGTCTTTCCACCCTGCCAGGGGAGGTCACAGCTGTCACAGGGAACATCATGCGAGAGGAAACAACAACCAGAACAAATTAAATCTGAGTGAAATGTGTTTCAACCTAAAAGTGCAGAAGCGAAGATGCATTAAGCCTAAACCTGTTGTTCTCGTTTACACTTGTCCTGAGCTCATGGTAAGGACAGCAGGTCCTGGACTCAGCTGCTCACACAAAAACCTCTTGTGACAGCAGAGCTACCCTGGGATGTCCATCCGTGGACCCCCAGAAGGGTAGGGTCTGCTCCACAGGAGAGCTGCCTCAGCCATGGGTTTGTGCTCAGTGCAGTTTGTGATGTTTTTCAGGTTGATGAGCCAGGTCATTTCTACTTTCAGGGGCTTCACTGCCTGTAGCATTGAGTGTTTTTTAATTGTAATACATTTCTAGCAGTCAGTTTCATAATCTTTCCTATTTTGTACTGTTATAGCATATTTTGTTATTGATGGATTGTTCCTTTCCCCCCTGTGTTATTGGTTTTGTCCTAGCTGTCCATCTCCTCAAAGATCTGCCCCTTTGTTCCCTGTTCCTCCTCCTATTGAATGTCAATCCCTCCCCAAGCCTGCCTCTTTCTCTAGAAACTTCCCTATCAATCTTGTGTCCTTCGAAACCCCATTGGTTTGTTTAAATTATTCTCCTCCCTTGCAGTCTCCTATTGGTTTAAACATTGTATTTCCCGCCTTGTGTTCCACCCCCAATTTCTCCCAGTTGGTCAAAGACTGTATCCTTCCCTGGGACCTCCTCCCCCTTATAATCTGATGTATGGAGTTGAGTCTGCGTTTTCTGTCACTGAAAGTCTGGGAATAAGCTTCTTTGGAAATCATACAGAGGGCCTCTCCCTGATCCTTGTCCCTACCCTCGGCACAGTCTGCAGTCCACCTGAGCCATAGAGCTGCTGTACCCTGCAGCTGCACCCCGGATTGGAGAGCTTTCTGGGGGCAGCCCACCCGTGCTGTTGGTGTCGGGAGCTGGCCGGGCTGAAATCCAGCACCGCGGCAACTGCCCTCTTGGAATTTTGGAGCAGAAACTTGAGGCCAGATGAGTCACTCAGGACATCTTTAGAGAATCACACTGAAACTTTTGGAAACTTCCCTTAAGAAAAGCATGTTCCAATGTAATCCTATTTCTCTATAAAATATGCCCTGATCCCTCTTAGACCATGCTGTAGGCAATGCTGGGAAAAATGGAAAGATGAGAGATTCAGCAGCAAATTGAGGCACAGAGTTTGTAGCGTCACAGGAATTTCTTGCTGCGATGACTTTGCTGAACGTGTGAGTCAAAGGTGCTCAGATGCAAACACAGTGCAGCTGGCTGCTCCCTCCCACCCTCCTCTTTCTGCGAGAAGAGACCCAGCTGCCAGGGATGAGGGGCATTTGCTGATTGCTTCCAGTACTCTCATTGACAGATGCACCCCCAAAGCTTTGTTGTGGGGGTAGGCAGCTGCCTTGGATGTACCTGTTCCTGGGCAACCAGGGACGATCAGCCCAACTGGAGCAGTGGGGTTGGGGAGAGCAATTCCAGGAACCTCCAAGCGGAGCCAGTGCGTGAAACAGCCCCAGGGCAGAATTGGGCAAGAGGGGCTGTGCAGGAGGAGCTCCTTGCAGAGGTTTGCTCTCTGCTTTGCTGTGTTTGTACAGGCTGTGAGTGTAGAGAGGAAAACCACAGCAGGGAAGCTGTGCTGTGCCCAGCAGCTTGAGAGCAGAGCTTCTGGCCAGGGAATGAGCTGCTTTGGCTCTGGTTTTGATGTAAGCAAAACAGACCTCAGTCTGTGAAATTTTAAATGTTCCCTGAACATTTGCGTGAAATTTTAATAAATTGCATTGATAATATCTCTAACAATTGCTTAGTCTTCAGATTTTTGCATTGTTTTCCACCTTCTCAATTGCATGACTTTTTCCTGTTGGTGCAGTGAATGAAAAGACTGGATTGCTGGAGAGTTCTGAGATGAAACAGGAAGGTTGACATAGAGAAAGAAGTAAAAACTTAAAACAAAAACTGAGGAGGTAACGCAGGGAGCTTCTCAACCCTGAAACCTTTCTAAAATGTTACTGAAGAAAAACAGAAATGCAGAACACTTTGTCAGCATACTCCCACGCTAATGTCACCTGGAGCTCTCACGTCGTTAATTTTAGGCCAGGAACTCTCCCTTGGCTCCTCTGCCGTTCCCAGGGTAACTTCATGCACTTCAGCTACTCTCTCACATAATGGACGACTCTCCTGCTGCTGCTGCGACTGTGTGAGCTGGGAGATGGCTTTGCCTTGGGGCTCAGCACTGCAAGGCTGCTGACCAGGGCAGGACAGGGCTGGTGCTGGGCACAGGGCATGACCCAGGGCAAAGGATGTGTGGAGCAGCCATGCAGCATTGAAGGGCAGAGCTGCTTTGGGGAGGGCAGGAGGACCGTTACTTCCTCCAGCTCCCATGCATTGCTGAGCAAAGGAGACAGTTGCCAACAGCTCTAAGGAAGTTTCAGGTCATAGTGAGAGACTTGGCAGATACTGAAGTGCTTTAGGAAGGCAAAGGCATCAACCTGGGACCACAAACCAAACTGAAATGAGCTTGGGCAGGTGAAAATCTGGGCGGTGAGGGAGATGCAGGAAGAAGCCACATGGATGGGAAGGTGCTGGCCCAACAAAAACTCAGCAGTGGCAATGTGGACAGAGCCACAGGGCTGAGCTGGCTTGCTGCCCGTCTGACCCAAACTCCACAGTGCAGGTGCCCATGTGATGGCCCAGGACATCTGCTGCTCTCCAGGGTATGGTGGGTACAGGAATAGGGCCCACAAATGGACTGGAGATGTGGGTCTGGAGATGGGAAGGGAGAAGGTCTTTGTTCTGCGTGTGTGAACCCCTGGAAAGGAAATTTGTCTATTCCCAGACATGAGGCATTTCCTGCCCTGACAACAGAAACACTCTCCATGGCAATTCATGTGCCACCCCTCCAGTTGATCTCCAAGCTTCTGACATCTACATGAATCCCATTGCTGAACAGGAGAGGGAGTAGGTTTTGTTTGAGTGCTAAATTGTCCCAAAGTCTCCTGTCACCATGTCCTGGGGTAACTTTATGATGCTTGGATTCCCATTCATCTGTTTAGCCCAGAAATAACTTTTGCTCCTATAAGACTGGTTCTTTAAGTTCTGAGAGTGAAGTGGGGGAGAGAAGAAGCGTGAAGCTTGTTTTGTAGAAACTGCACTCACTCCTCCATATTTCTGCTCCTGGACTGTGTTGTCTGTGGACGAACAGACGGTGGGACAGAGCTCTCCTTTGCTTTTAGTTTGTTTTGGCTAGCTGAGGCAGTGAAGTTCCCTGGACTGTGGGTTTTCTTTTCCTTTGAACCTGTGTAAACGTGCTCTGGACTGAACACCCAGAAGAGCACTGGCAGCTCTCACCTGTAGCCCACCGGGCTGGGCCTGGGCCATGCCATTTCCAGCACCGGAGGGACTGATAAGAAACTGAGTGAACTGAGCTAGAGTCCACAGAGGGACTTTCTGAGTTTGTCATCTCTTTTGGAGTGGCAAGAAATTTTACTGTTTAATGTTGTTCAGCTTTTTGTGCTGATAAATGCTTCACCTGTGAAAGAAACATTTTTTTTTCTACTTTTCTCCAGGGAAGTATTTTTCCTGAACCAGTTGGGGATGGGGCTGATTGAATCTGCTTTATAGAGGAACTCCTTCAGAAGTTCTCTCCCAAATTTGCCCTGAATCGGGACAACACTGAACAGCTCCGATGCTCCAAGCCTTTCTCTGTCACAGAGGTGCTCCAGCCCTTGGAGTTTCTTGGCAGCCTGCTCTGAAACTGCTCCATCGGGTCCAAGATTTTGCTGTGCTGAAGATCCTGTTGAAAATTGTTTCTGCAAATGTAACGGTCAATAGGAGAAGGGAAACTCATCCTTCCTGAAATGCTGGCACAACTGTAGGGACAGTTTCCCTGGCCCACAACACATCTCTGATGGATCCACAGGGTCCCTGTGGAAAGAGAGAAGCAGTAGCCTTCACAAAGGCCCCGGAATGGCAAACAAGAATCGCAGCCTTTGGCTGCTCTCGGGAATCACTTCTCAGTGGATTTTCCTTCCTGGAAGGCCAAGACGTCTGAATATCTTCCTGGTGCCTCCAGCCCTGGGTAAACAGGCCTTATCAGAGATGCTGGCAGGCAACCAACACCCCTCCTCCTGCCCTGGCAGCTCTGTTTGCCCAATTAGCTCTCAGTGGCTGCCTGGGGACAAGCACTCACTCCCCCCATATCCCTCGGGATGGGCACATCCTGCTGAGAGCCAGCACTGGCCTTGGTTCAGGGCCAGAGCATTGCAAAGACGCTGTGTGGGGACAAGGGCCTTGGGGAGCTGCAGCCTGTTGCAGCAAGGGACAGGACTGGAGTTTGAGCCTCGTTGAGGATGGGGTCCCTGGCACCCTGCATGCGTGGCAGCTGTGCAGAGCAGGACACGGGTGCTTTGCATGGGCATGGTGGCTCTGGGTGGGACAGGGTGAAGGTCAGGCCAGCAGACATTCCCATCTGGAATCTGCTCTGGGGCTGGAGATCGTTTGGGCCTTGCAGGGAAGGGGGAATGGAGCAGTCTGACTGTGGGAACAAGCACACCTGAGGCATTCCCCAAGCCTCAGGCCTGTCTTCAGGTAATCAACATTGCCCAGTGCTCCCCGCTGTCTCCAGTGACTGCAGATCCCAATCACCTGTCTGTTCTTGACTCAAAGCCCTGCCACATTCCTGTTTTCCCTGAGTCTGGGGCCCTGCTGCCCCAGGAAGAGGGGTCAGTGCCCAGTGCTGTTTCCTCAAAGTTCCAGAGCAGGAATAGGGGCAACTCTGCTCAGATCTGATGGGTTTTGGGATGGGATCAGCTCTGAGGTGTCCCACAGGGAACGCTCTGGGGGAGTACGGGCAGCAGGAGATGGGGGTATCTGGCTCTGGGGGCTGTTGGAGGATGGATTATGTTGGAGTGGGGGTTGTCGCCACAAGGCCTGGGGACATCTGCTTCCAGCTCTCCCATGTACAGAGCACCCTCCATCAGGCAATCCCAGAAAGCCCAAGTTGTCTGGATCTCCTCCTGGTGCCTTGGGCCAGAGTGAACAGGGTTTATCAGAGATGCTGGCAGGGGACCAACATCCCTCCTCCTCACAGGCCACCTCTGTTACCCCAATTAGCTCTGAGTGGCTGCATGGGGACAGGTGCCAGCTTCCCCATGTCCCTCGGGATGGGCACATCCTGCTTAGGGCCTGGGCCTGCCTGGGCCCAAAGCCAGGGAATTGATTCAGGTGCTCTGGGATGGCACAGTGGCTACAGGTGTTACAGGATGAGGGTTAGGAGAGGGCTTATTCCCCTCTGGACTCACCTCTGGGGCTGGAGATTGGACGAGTTTGTGATCTGCAGGGAAAGAGATACAGGCTTATCTGGATGTGGGAATTGTCATGCCTGAACAATTCCTTAACCCTCAGCCTTGTCTGCAGGTGATCAACATTGCCCAGTGCTCCACAATGTCTCCAGTGGTTGGAGATGCCAATTACTCACCTGATCACACATATCTTGTTCCCAGGGTTCTCCCACATGCTGGGGTCAGCTCTGGGGTCTTCCAGAGGGAAAGCTCTGGGAGAGGGCAGGCATCAGGACATGGGGGATCTGGCTCTGGGGGGCAGTTTGAGAATGGATTGTGTTGCAGTGGGGGGGTTGTGTCCACAGGGGATCCAGCTGCCTTTGGCTCCTTATGTGCCCCCCTTTGCCCACCTAGATGCCTGGGCTCTTTCAGGGGAGCTGCCCCATGCAGGGAGCTGGAGGGATGATGGGCAAGGGGGCCGGATATGTGCCACAGGTGGGGTGGACTCTGTGCCAGGGCTGGGCTTGTGACCAGGGCTGGGGACTGTGCCAGGGCTGGGCTTTGGCCTGGGGAGCTGTCAGGGAGGGGGCAGGGAGGAGTCTGGGAAGGGATAAAGATGTTCCTGCCCTGGTGCAGCCTCAGCCAGTGCTGCTCAGTGCCAGAGGAAGATGAAGCTGGCTGTGCTCGGTGTGGCCCTGCTCTTCTCCATCCTGATGTGCTCCCCAGCACAGGGCAAGGTGAGGCACCAGCGAAACGCTGTCCCCACGCCCTGCCCTTTGTAGCCTCCCATCCCACCCTTTTGGTCTCTTCAGAAACTTCCTCCCTGCTCTCTGCTCTGTGTCCTGTCCAGGGTCCCCAAATGCCCTCCCACTGGCCATTCCTGAGGCCTTTCCTTCCACGTTTCCCCCTCAATTTTTTGCCTTTCTTCCCGGCCACTGTAGCAGGATCATCCTCCTGTACAACTTCCTGACTCACTCCTACTCCCACAGCATCATCCAGTCTTGTTACTTTTGTCCTCACCTGTCCTTGTTCACTAAGGCCCTCCCTTGCACTCCTGTGTCCCTACACTGCAATTCCTTTCTCCTCCCCTGTACCTTATGCCGTGCTCCTTCCACAACCCCAGCCCAGTCCATTGGGCCCTCAGTTCATCCCAGTTGGGTGTCTTTGGGTCTCCCCCCACCTCAAACAGATGTCCCAGGAGGCCCTGAATTCCCATCCCTTTGCCTCCACCCTGCTCTGTGCACCTGTTTGCTCCCATAGCCCCACAAGGTCCAATCCAGATCAAACTTTTGTTCTCCTTTCCCAGGCACTCTTGGAAGGGACCCAAGATGATATCTGGGAGGTAAGTGGGGTGCTGGGATTGGAGGGAATCCCCTCAGGGAACTGGGGGGCAGTTTGGTCCCCCCATCCCTTGCTGGCACTGGGGACATCCCAGTGACCAGTGAGGTCTCCTGGCCTCTCTGCAGTTGGATTTAGACATGAGATCCTGAAGACGCCTCTGGTGGGTTCCACGAGTTCTGCTCGTGTCAGACCCTCCCCTTGCATGGCCAGCACATGCCAGACCATCCCAGTCTGTCCCAGCACAGCCCAGTGCACCCCTACTGATGCCCTAGACAACACCCCTGCCCTGCAGATCCTCCCCAGGATCCCCCTTTCCTAGGGACCCCATTGCATTCTCATCCCTGTCATCCCAGGACACCCCTAGATGACCCAGGACACAGCCCCTGCCCCAGCTGTGCCTCTTGGCCAGGAGCCCAGTGCTTCTGGGCAGGAGCACAGCAGCTCCTGCACCCCATTGCTCCCACAGGCCCTTCCCTAAGGATCCCCTTGCTTCTCCCTTTCCGCCCAGCCCAGTGCCCCCCAGTGTGTCTCTATCACTGCCTTTGTCCCCAGTCCCCTGTGGCTGAAAAGCTGGTAGGTACTCTGCGGCAGAAGCGCCTGGCTGCCTCTCTGGATGCCTAGGTGAGCAGTGCCTGCGGGGAGAGGGGTAGGGACAAGGCCCTTCTCAGAGCCCAGTGGGTACCAGAGGTCACATTCTGGGTTTTGTCTTTTAGGATTGGAAGGACTTGTGTCATTTCCCCTCCAGTGGCATGAGGAGATTGTTGTGTTGTGCTTGTTTTTCTCTCCCTGTACTTGTTTCGTTCTCCCTTTGTTTAAGGTTGGAATGTTCTGTTTCCCCCTATGTTGTAATGGTTCTGCCCAGGTTCTCCCTCCTCTCCCGGTTATGTGTCAATCTCTCTGGTCCCCATAGTACCCAATGTATCCACTTGTACCCCTCCCCGGTTACCCCAGCAACCAAATGTATCCTTTCCTCTACTCCTCCCCAGGGCCCTGCCAGTCACTCCCTGCTCACACCCTTTTCTCCAGAAACTTCTCTCCAGGGCTTGGAGTGATTGGCTCAGGGACTGGGGCCCCTCCTTTAAGCTGTACCCATTGGTCTTCCCCATATGTCAATCTTATGTACCCCCCTCCCCCCTGGATTCCCATTGGTCTTTGTATCGGTTCCACCCCTACCTCCCACTCTCTTTATACACCCATGTTTCACCGCTCCCCCTCCCCGTCCGTTCGTTTGCTGGCTCTCTTGGGTTCTGTTAAAGCCGGACTTTGCCCCAGACAGAGAGCGCTCTTCGTTTCTGTACGCCGCAGCAATTCTCGGTCTTGTCCGCACCTGGCAGCACCTGTGGCCATAGCACTGGGTGTCTGCTTGAGGCGCTATCCCGAAGCCTTGCTGTTGGGACAAGTGCCCCCCTGTGCTGCTAGCGGTTGCTGGCCGGCTAGCCTGGGCGAGTAATATCTAAACTGCTGACACCGCTGGAGGAGATGATCCTCGCTGGAGGAAGCCCTTGAATTTTTGGAGCCCAGGGCCATTTTCCTTGAATAATCAATAAACCCGTTTGGCAAAGCTATGTCCCATGTCTGAGTGTGTGTCCATGGGTCAGATTTCCTTCTTTCCATCTATTGGGGGAAGTCAGGCTGGGTCCAGTTGCTCCATGCTTAGCTCAGCTGCCTTGACGCATTCTGTGCTCTCCCCCCAGATAAATTGTGCCTTGGGAGCTGTGCAGAATCCAGGGGGAGTGGGCTGAGTAGGTGGGTGGGTGTCCAGGTGGTGAGAAAGGTTGTGGATCACTGTGAGTGTGGTAGGAAATAACTTGGTTTGAAAAGGAAAAAAATAAAACAAGTTTTCTTTTACAATTTTTTCCTCCAAAGTTCTTTACTTACTCAAAAGAATTTCATTGTTAAAAAATCTTACTATGTCAAAAGTATGTTGAAAATATTTATTGGTCTTGAAATTTGGTTCCCTGGTGGTCTGGGGCTGCTGGGTCTACCTGTCTCCAGGGCAATGCAGGGATGTGGGAAATGCAAGCACAGAGAGGTCCCAAGGCCTTGAGCATACAAGCTCAGAGATAGAGATGGATACAGTGTTTGACCTAAGACCACGGAGAAGTCTTGGAGCTTTAGAATGGAATAATGAAACAGACTTGAAATAAGAATAAAGATTTGTAGTTTAAGCAGAGCTATGTTTTAAGCAAGTAGATCTAGGCCTCATATAAGTGAACAAATATGTTAAGCAAGATAGTAGAAGATTTTAGAGTTTAACAATAGAACTTGTTATAGAGTTGGTAAAAAGTAGAAGATACAGTAATATGTTTCTGTAGAGTTATATGATTGGATAGAAAAAGATGCATTGTGGTAAATTGTGCAAAGCGTAGCAATTCGCAGTTGGTTATGAAGATGCTAGCGAGCTTTGTGGAAGTAGATGATTGGATAAGAAATTTATAAAAGACATTGTAACTAGAATTATAATGGTTTTCTGATGCAAGGCCTCTAATGTGGGACCTTGCAGTCTCACCCTTCCATGAGACTGATTAGCAATAAACTATCTTTTAAATGTCGCATCAGTTGACCCTATCTTTCTGTATCTCAAGCACAGGTCTGTGCTGTTTCCTGGGTGTGGGGCCCTACACGGTCATCTGTAGTGCCTGGTCATGGTGGGGTAGAGCCACCGCAGCATTCTGGCAGAGAGTGTGTGATTCTACCTGGCTCTGGGGTCGTTCTTACCTGCCAGGTCCACTGGCTCCAGCAGGACTTGAGTGAATTTTGGGGTGTGCTGGGTAGATCAGTTGTCCCTGGGTGTCCTGGGAGCTCACAAGGGGCTCGGTCATGTTTGCTGACTCCAGTTCCAATACTGGAGGAGCTGCTGGTGCTGGAACCACCCCAGGGAAGCCTCACAGCAGAACTGGCACAGGGCAATGCCCTGGTAGAGTGGCAGGGAAAGTGTCTTGGCCATGAGCAGCATAACAGTGAGAAACCCACTGGTGCAGGAGTTCCGCACCAGGTCTAAGGCAGATTTGGGTTGCATTCTTGCTGTCATGGCAGTGAAATACTATGCAGAAGGCACAGAGGTGTCTTCTCCATGGTCTTGGGTCGGCTGTTGATATTTGCTGCCCCGAGATGTGCAGGATGTCTCTGCTTCAGCCTGCGTAACTGAGGAATGAGTCTGGACTCTTCACTTTTTGGTCTTGAGGTTGTTTATTAATTCTTATGTATAAAATTTTCTTTCTGCCCAGCCAAGATCTGCTAAGCAAGGCAGCCATGAGCACTCTGACCGCCCCCGAGGCGGTATCGTCTTTTTATACTACAAACTATGTGTATCATATTTACTCTTAATTCCCAATACTTGTCACGTATGTTAGACAGTGCACTTCTACTTTAAATCAATCCCGAAGTGCCAACGTCACAGCAGAAAATGGAGAACAAGAAGAAGAAAGAAGAAGGACTAGACATGCCCTGATTCCTCCATCTTGTCCCCACAACCCCCATACCAAAAATTCTAAAATCTACATTTTCACCCTGTGAACATTTTATTATAACACTATTCAAACCTGTGTGATTCTCACGTCCTCATACAAAGCTGGTAACTTGCTCCAAGGGTCAAAACCAAATCCCCAGGTGCTCTGGGCAACATGCCAGGGTCTCCGAGTCCCCCAACGGGGTCCTCGGCAACTCTGGACATCCAAAGGGATGTGCTGAGTTCTGACACATGGGACTCACAGGTAACACTGAGTTGCTGTGGGGAAGCTGAGCCCTGCCTGAGGGCAGACTCAGACCTGCATGACCCCGGGGCAAAAGGAGGGATGTCCCAAAGATGGGATGTTGTGCTCAGCGCCAACCCTGCAGCCCAGCAGTGCTTGCAGCCTGGCTTGGGTTGATGAGGCATAAAGGCCAAGCCCTGACTGCAGGGCCTGGGAAGGGGTATCTGGTTCCTTCTCTATGGCTCAGGGCTCTTTCTGGGGGCAGCAGCATGTGGTGTGTTCTACTGAATGGGTAAAAATGTAAGAAATGTTTGTTCATGGTGTCTTTGAAGAGAGCTTTGAAAATCAAAGCTTTGAACTACTTTCTTGAGAAGGAGGCACCCGCTTTGAAGCTCGGCTAGAGCCAAGGGTTCCCAGACCAAGGTGCTCTGGATGCCTTCCAGCCTCACCAGGGCCCATGGCATTGCCCACCACAGGCTGTCCCCACAGCCCCTCCCCAGTGCCTGTTTCTCTGCTGCTCTGAACACTCATTTCTCTTTCCCACTCTGCTCTCCTGAGTGCCTTTCTGTGTTCAGTTCTTTCAGCACTGCTGTTCCCTCAGCAGATGCTTTTCAAGGCCCAGGATCATGTTCCACTCTCCATTAGGTTTTTGCCGTAGTCAGATGGGAGTATTTAAGGGTGAGTGGGACTTCTTGAGCAATCCTTTTCTCTCTGGGTGCAGATCAGCTCTTGGGAGGGAACTGGGGAGTTCCATGGGATGCGATGTTGTCATTGCTGCCCTGTGACGGCCCCAATGGCCACCTGCTGTTCTTGGAGCCAACAGCAACCCCACAAGGGTAGCATTCTGCGGGTGTTCGAGGCAAGACAAACAGCTCTTTAACCTTTTCCATTCTCAAGACATCACTGACAAAAACCCACTGGCTCCTGGACAGGTCCTGGACATTCTTGTCAAGGATGAATAGAGCCTCAGGGCCAGTCCCACGAAGGGGGGCGATTTGGCCACTCCTTCCTAGTGAGACCTTCCTAGGCCTCCAGCACAGACAGTCTGTGGGATCCTGGCATCTCTCCAGAAACAGGGATGGATTCTGCCCCTTTGGAATGAGGGTTTCTGAGCACAGTGCATCAGTGTCCACCAGAGACACCAGATGCTGCCTTGGGGCTGCTGTGCCAGGCCACTGATCCCACCTGTGCCAGGAGCCCTGACTGTCCCTTTTGGATGCTGGGATGGACACTGGGCCTCTCTATTGCTGCTCAGGGAAGGGATCTGTGGGGTTTGTTCCTGCCAAGCAAAATTGCCTAGAGCAGGGTGGCAAATCTGAGCAGCACTTCTGCTCTTCCCCGCAGACACTGGAGCAGGAGTTCTCCTGCAGAAATGTTTTGGGGCCTTTGGGCTTCCTTCCAGGTTCTGTACCTGAGCTTCCTCATGACAAGGAGGCTCCCCATCCAACCTCCTCATGTTCAAGCCACCAGTGCTGCAGACAGAACCAGGGGGTGACACGTAGGCTGTGTCACCACCACCTTTCCTTGGAGCAGGAAAAGGCTGACTCTCTATGACTGGGACAGTAGTTGGAAACGAGAGGGAAAACACATCCTTCCTGAAAGGCTGCACAACCATAGGAACAGATTCTGCAAAACTGAGACAGAGCCTGAAGGAAGCAGGGACATTCCCATGGGGTCCCCAAAGCTGCGGGGCCAATCTGGCCACATTGGGAGCTTCCGTGCATGTCCAGCTCATTCTCCTGGGGCTGTTTGCACATGGTCTGTTGCCATCCAGTTCCATCTCCCTGGCTGGCACTGATCTCCGAGGAAGCCTGGATCTCTCCTCAGCCAAAGTTCCCCAGTTAGGACACTACGGGAGTCTTGCACAATTCCTATTCAAGATGACATTACCACATCAATGACATCACAGCACTTGTCCATCTAGTCAAAAAATCTCCCCTGGGGACACTCTGTTGTGTCATCAATGGGGCACAAAGCAGCAACATTCCAGAGGAAAATCTTCATCCATGGACACTGCAGCACCTTGGGCAAATTCCAGAGCAAACAGTCAAGGCAGTGGCCTGAAATCTTTTCCCAGCTGGATCACCAGAGATCTCAGATGGATCCACAGGGTCCCTGTGGAAAGAAAGAAACAGGACCCTTTCACTGATTTCCCTTATGTCAAACAGTAATTGCAGCGATGGACACTTGGGAACCGCTTCTCCAAAGCTTTTTCTTCCTTGGAACCTGGGACAAGCATCTGGATACTCCTGGGGAGGAAACATTTGGGCTGCAATGCTGTGGTGTCATAAAGAGGAGAACGTTGGGTGGTCACCCCTGTAGTGTCATAGAGAGGGGAACTTTGGGGCTTCCACTGCTGTGGTGCCACAGAGAAGGGGACATTGATGCTCCCACAGTCATGGTGTCACTGAGAGAACTTTTGGGCTGCCACCACGTGGTATCACAGACAGGGGAACACTGGGGCTGCCACTGCTGTGCTGTCAAAGAGAGAAGTATGTGGGGCTTCCACAGCAGCAGTGTCACAAGGAGGGGAAAAGTTGTGGCTGCGACCACTGTGGTGTCACAGACGGGAACACCAGGGCTGCCACAGGTGTGGAGTTGCAGAGACAGGAACATTGGGGCTGCTACTACTGTGTTTTCATAGATGGGAACGTTGGGGCTGCTACTACTGTGTTTTCATAGACAGGGGAATGTTGGGTGTGCCACCGATGTGGTGTCAGAGAGATTGGAATGTTGGGGTTGCCACCACTGTTTTCTTGTAGAGGGGGGAATCTTTGGTCTGCCACTGTGTTGGTGTCATACAGAGGGGAATGCTGGAGGTGCCACCTCTGCGGTGTCATAGAGAGAGGGACTGGGGGTGCCACAGCTGTGTTGTCACAGAGAGGGGAATGCTGGGGCTGTAATCACTGTAGTGTCATAGAGAGGGGAACGTTGTGGCTTCCACTTCTGCAGTGTCACAGAGAGGCGAAGGCCAGGATTGCTACCGCTGTGGTGTCAAAAAGAGGAGAATGCTCGGGCTGCCACTGCTGTGGAGTCACAGAGAAAACGCTGGGAATGCCACTGCCATTGTTTCACAGAGAGGGGAGCTTTGGTTCTGCTACCACTCTGGTGTGACAGAGAAGGGAACGCTGGGGCAGCCAATGCCAGGGTGTCACTGACAGGGGAATGTTGGGGCTACCACCCCTGTGAGGTCAGAGAGTAGAATTTTGGGGCTGCCACCCTTGTGGTATCACAGAGAGGGGAACGTTGGAATTGCCACTGCTGTGGTGTCAGAGAGAGGGGGACCTGCTACTGCCACAGCTGTGGTGTCACAGAGTGGAGAACACTGTGGCTGCCATCCCTGCGGTATCACAGACAGGGGAATGCTCGGTCTTGAACCGCTGTGGTATCACAGAGAGAGGAACATTGGTGTTGCCACTGCTGTTCTGTCTCAGGCACTGGAACACTGCCAAACATCCCCTGGTGCTTGCCCACTCCAGTGCTGCTCCTCTGTGACACTGCAGTGTCTCCTAGGGACATTGTGACATTGCGAAGACTCATGGGACTGTAGGTGCCCTGTGACACTCTAGGGTCTTGTAGAATCCAGAGGTCCCTTTGGGTCCATGGGCCCCCATGGAACCAAGAGGAGACTATGAAACTCTGGGGCTTCATGGAACCACCCATTGTGATACCTCAGGGCTTCTTGGGTCCCAGGAATCCTTGTGACACTACAGGACTAAATGGAACCAAGGGGACATTGTGACACTGTCGAGTTCATGCAGCTGAGGGGATGCTATGAGACTCTGGTGCTTAAAGATGCTCAGGAGCCATTTTGACACTGTGGCTTGTGGAACCGAAGGGACACTGTGACACTGTCAGGGTCTCATGGAATCTAGAAGCCCTTGTGACTCAGTGAGGCCAGTTGGAAACAAGGATCCATTGGGATACCTCAGGGCCTTGTGGTGTCCAGGAATCCTAGTGACACTGTGGGACCTCATGGAACCAATGGACCCTAGGACACTGTGGGGCCTCATGGAACCAAAGGTACCCTGAGACACTGTGTGATCTCAGGGAACCAAGGGCACTCGGAGACATTGTGGGGCCTCCCGGGTCCCAGTCTCTTCTGACACTTGTGTCCATCCACAAGAAGGCAAAACTGGGCAGCCTGAGCGTGTTGATCCAGAATATTCCCATCTCCATGGGAGGATGTTCCTGCCAAGTGTGGTGCTATGTGTTCTTTCTGCTCTCTGGGGGAATTGCATCTACAAGAGACACCGACCACTCCAGTAGCTGACACCACAGTGCCTCTGTGGGAGCAGAGGCATCTTTCACTCCAACATGTTGCTCAGAGCCCATCCAACCAGGAATGTTTCCAAGGATGAGGCATCCACTGGGTCTTTGGGAAACCTGTGCCAGTGTTTCACCATCCTCAGGATCAAAAATTTCTTCCTTATCTCCAGTCTGAATTTATCCTTTTCTGCTTTCAAACCGTTTCACCTTCTCCAGCTGGGAGAGGCCCTACTAAAATATTTCTCCCCACATTTCCCTTGAGGTGCCTTGAAGTCCTGCAAGGTCACAATGGAGTATCTCCACTGTCTTTTCTGCTCTAGACTGAACAGCCCCGATTCTCCCAGTCTGTCTCTGTCACAAGGGTGCTCCAACACTTGGAGCATCTCAGCATCTTCTGGAAGTGCTCCATGAATGTGACAGCTATAGCCCATCCATAGCTGCACAAACAAATTGGCGTTGACAGACACTTACTATACCAGCTAGCTCATTAGCTCATTCAGGTAAACAAGTCCCCAAGTATTAAAGTGATTGGTTGAATTCAAGCTCAGACAAGGGGACTCTAGCCAATTCCTTTGAGCCAAGGATGCACCCACATCATTGGCCAAGAAGCTGGGTGGAGTTGAAACCTTCGTCCAATCAGCTCTGTATGAGCAGGAAATTTAAATGCCCTATAAAAGGGGTTGCCTTTCAATAAACGCTGGCTGTTGCTGCATGAACACGAAGTGTCATGTCGCTTGTCTGTTTCCAAAACTGCATCCATTGGTGACCCCAATGTGATCACAACAGCCGTTTTTAGGGCAGGGAGACAGATGGGGCAGCCAAGACGAGCTGCCCATAGCCTTTGAGCTGCAAAGAGAGGTGCCCACAGTCCTGTTGGGCAACCAGGAGGAGTTGCCCCCTGGCGTTCGAGTTGTGAAGAGTGTGGTAGATAGGGACAGGCGATCGGAAGATTACGAGATGTAACGGAGAGGCAGGACCCCCTGTTCCCCTAAGATAAGAGATTACCCTAGGAATGTAGCCCCACTAACAGTAGTGCCAGTAACTTTCCATTCCACACCCAGTAACTTTCCACCCCTTACTAACCATAGATAATAAAGACAGACCCCCTTTGACGTAGAGAACCCCTTAGAGTATAAAACCCCACGAGAAGAGATAATAAAGGCCTTTTGACCGTCCACCACATTGGTGTCTGCGTGCGTCATTGGCCCGAGTGACCCTGGA
>JAWWMS010000105.1:944182-957983 GCA_035048045.1 Chlorospingus semifuscus
CAGGCCAGCACTGGCACTGCAAACACTAAACCACTAAACCATTTCCCAGTGTCAGATCCAGAGGCCTCTTTAACAGCCCCAGGGATGGCAACTTCACCTCCTCTCTGGCCAACCTATTCCCAGGCCTGAACACCTGAACAGTGAAATTTTTTTTTTCTAAAATCTAACTTGAATTTCCTCTCAATGTGAGGCTACTTCCTCTGGTTCTTAGTGCATAGCTAATATCTGAGTTTATTAGAAATGCATTCTTTTATACACCATTCTGATAGAGGTGGACCTGATCGGTCTTTTAATCAACACCTTGTCACACCATCTGCTAATTAAGAAGACACCCTTTGGTAAACATCTTATGAAAAAACAACTCTTCAAAGCACCAGCTGTAATTGCCTGCAATAATTTCTGAGATGGAAGTCATTAGTTTCAGCTCTACCTTCCCAGATAAGGTAACCCAAGTAATATTTCATTGGGAGAAACTCCTATGTCCTTTCTTGGAGCAGTTCTGATCCATAATAATGCTAATATGGTTTCAATCATTAATTTGGTAATATGGTTCTTAAGGATAGCATTCATTCTCTCCACACATCCAGAGCTTTGAGGGTGCCACGGGGTATGGAATTTCCTGTTTATGTCTAATACAACACATAGAACGTAAAATTTTTGAAGTAAAGTGCGTTCCCCTACCTGAGTCCATTCTTTCAGTTATTGCATATCTGGGAATGATTTGTTCTAATAGCATCTTAGCCACTTTGGAGGTAGTTGCAGTTGAGATAGCAAAGGCTACCAGTGGGTGAGGTGATCAACCGTTCCAAGAAGATATTTCCATCTCTGTATTTTGGGGAACTCAGTCTAATCTATGTGCATATTTTGAAAGGGTCTAAGGGCTAGGGCTCTTCCCTCACTAGGGTGCTTTCTCATCACTTATTTATCTTTGAACAACTTCAACATTGTCCAGTCACTATTTGGCTACTGCAGAGACTCCCTCACAGCAATAAGTTCTTCAGAACTGATCATACAGTGCTTGAGCTCTCCAGTGCATTCCTTGGTGTAGCTTAATTAGAATTACTGTAGCAATTGCTTTATTCATTATTTGCCTCCCTTTCCTGCCAGCTGTGACTGGAACTATACCAAAGGGAAAGTGCCTGCAGCCGAAGCAAGGCTGTGGTTGGGTATCTGGTTCTGTTTGTTGTTGCTGCCTTGTTGTACATACTGGCAAAGAACTTCTCCCATATCTTTGCCTGAAAGCCCCTTAATTTCAAAGTTACAATAATTTGGAGAGAAGGAGGTCACATTCTCCATTCCAGAGAGGTCCCGCAGACACCTGTCTTTCAAACCAAGACAAGCTGACAGTTAACAATTTATTAACAATTGTTTATTAACAATTAGTTGTCAAATATGAATTATTATCAATCTAATAAACAGTTATGTAGGCAATTAAAGGTTGGCTAGAGGTCTTCACTGGAGCTCGGAAGGGTAGCTGCAGAGGTCTCTGGTGAAGGGTGGGAGACCAGCAGCAGCAGAAGGCACGATGTTGCTGCCTCCTGCGGGAGGCTCCAGCTGACACAAATGCTGTCCCTCAGGTGCTGGTTTCCAGAGCACCTGATTCTTGGCTCCCTGGCCTTTCTCCATCTGCCCTACCAAGAATCTTCTGCTCCAAGGCTCTGCCTTTCACAGTCACCTGCCTCAGCTTCTCAGCTGGATTCAGGTTAGAAATTCTAGAAAGAAGGGGACTGGTATTAGCCAGACAAACATTCCCAGCCAGTTGCTCTGCAACTCGCAGAGCAAGTTGCACAGTGTTGCATCCTGTCTGTGCAAGCAGCAAATTAAACAACTGCACTCGCTGCGTGGAGGCTGCAGAGGTGCAAGGGCAGGACCATGACCAGTTAAGTGCCTGGGGACCAACTACAGCACACAGGGTTCCAGGCAGAGAAGCAGGCCTCGCTTCTCTCAAAAGGAAGCAGAGCTAGGGACTTGCTGGTTCCTGGATCTCCCAGATTTTGCAGCCTTCCAGAAGCATGATGTTTCATACAGTGGCTTTTCCCAGTGTCTCCCTACCAAGGCCAGATGATGATCTTTCTGTGCTCCTGTGGGTGTTTGTGCCACCTCTCTGGGGCTGCCTGACTCCATGCCCACCTCCCCATCCCAGTCAGAGGGACTGAAGGCAGGGTGTTGGGGGATGAACCAGGCTGTGCTTGGTGGTGCCCAGCATTAGGACAAGAGGCAATGGGCAGAACCTGAACAGGAAATTCCACCTGAACCTGAGGAAGAACTTCTTTCCTGTGCAGGTGCCAGGTTGCCCAGAGAGAGTGTGGAGTGTCCCTCACTGGAATTATTCCAGAGCCCTCTGGACACAACCCTATGCCAAGTGGGACCAGATGAGCTACTGGGGTCCTTTCCACCCTGTTCCACCCTGCGATCACCCAGTGATAGCCATCAGAAACATGAGTTGGCAAGGGCTGGATGTTTCTCACCTGCACAGCAGGGTGGTCTGAAACGTCCCCGCGCACTTCGGGGAGAACTGCACTTGAAAGGCCTGCTTCTGGCCAGGAGTGATGATGCCGTGGTAGGGCTTGATGGAGAACAGTGGCAGGTCATAGATGGCATCTGGGAAGATTTCCAGGGCGGAACCAACACGCTTTGAGTTGCGCAGCTTCTTGGGATGGTCCTGCTGCTCGAGCTGCTGCTGCTTGGAATCCTGCAGCTGCTTAGCCAGCCGCTGCAGCAGCCGCAGCTCAAAAGCATCCGTTTCATGCTCCTGCTGCCACCCAAAACGATGCAGTAGCTTTCTGCAACGCCTTAAAGTTTCAGAGGAGAGGAAATTACCTGCAGAGAGGAGGAGGACACCTTTCAAAGACAAAATCCTGTGCTCCCAGCAGCTCTGCCTCCTGCTGCAGGTAGGTGGAAAAGAGCTGGGATGCACTTGGAGCATCTCTGGCCAAGTACTTTTAGCAGGAAATAGAGCGTCTGGGAGCAGGGTCTCTGCCTGAAGCACACACTCCTGTGCCAAAGCAGGAGAGTTGCTTTTAGACAGTGACTTTGCGTTTGCCCTGGAGTGAGGAACTGCACACAGACAGTGGCTACAGGTCAGCTCGCTTGTAACACCATTGTGTTTCCCAGTCTCAGACTTCTCAAAGAGTCTGAGATGTCCCTGATGTCCCCCTTCCCAGTCCTGACCCAGCATGTGGCTCTCCCCAGAGGCTGGCTCAGCTCCTTTGCAGACCAGAAGTGGCAGAGCAAGAACAGAAGGGGATGAATGGCAGATAGGGGTAAAAACTCTCCAGCTGCAGCTGGGAAGATGCTGATGAAAGTGGATGTGTGGAGAAGGATGAAAAAGCAATTGATGTTTTGGAGTGAAGTGGCAGGGTCCTCTCCCCAGGCTCTCAGCTACCAAGTGAAATGCCCTTACGTGTCAGAGCAGTCCTCTTCACTGCTTCACTATCTCCAGCTTCCTCCCAGGTGTATTCCAGGGCTATCTTCCCTGTGTTGCATAGCCTGAAACTGAAAAGCAAGAAGGAGGAATAACAAAAAATTTGCCAATAAATATAAAGCAAATAGTACAGTAACGTTGTCTGATGGACTCCTGGTACCACTTTCTGCTGAAGAGCACCTTCTTCCCTAGGCAACCCTGCCATGCTCAGACTGCTGTCCTGGGTGGCCCAAAACAGTATTTCCAAGTCTGGATCTTTAAGAGGAAAGGGCCAACATGGTGCCCAGGACATTGAAGCTAAGGGGCTTCCTCTGGACTTTAGGTCTTGGTTTGACTGCAAACTTATTCCTGAGCAGATGAGGACAGGTGACATGCAGTGAGAGCAAACCCATGGCTGCTCTCAGCAGAAAGGTCTGGCAGCACTGAGGCTCTCCTGACCACCATCTCCTGCTTGGCCTTGTGTGCACGAAAATGGGCCTGTGCTGGTTTGGGCTGGGGCAGAGTTCTGGGAAGCAGGCACTGGGCCAGCCCTGGGCAAAGGCAGCTCCCGCTCACAGGGCCCGGCCTGGCCTCCAGCACTCACAAGGCTGTCCTTGTCTGGAAGGGCAAGGTATCCTTGAACTCAACCAGGGTTGTGCTCAGTTTGAACTGGGCGTGGGCGATGACAGCACTGAGGTACACCTCAGCCTCCTGGCTGCTCTCCTCCACCACAGTGTAAGCTGGTTCCAGGACTGGCTCAACCACCTGCAAACAGAGGAGGGAGAAATCACTGAGCAGAGCCCAGAAGGTCAGGCTGAGAAGGGAATCTTCTGGCCTCCAAGATCAGCCTCATAGAGGGACTAGAAAGGACCATTGACTTTTACTTTCCTGGAAAGATGACAAAATTGGGACTGCTCTGCTACAGTAGTTGTTTCTACCCACTGATCCAAGCAGTCACTACCACAGCTGTTCATATCCCCATGGAGACTATAGCTGTGTTCCAGTCCTTGTCTTTCAACCTTGTAGAGGGACTGGCTTTTTTCCTGTCCCCTGTAAATCCAGCAGGTCTCAAAATTAGGGTTAAGCTCTCCTGCTGGAGCTTTGTGGATGGAGAACCTCAAGACTGAAGAGTTCTAGAAAGCACCTTTTCCTTCTTGTCTTAGGAGAAAGTGCTCTCCAGATGTCATGTCTGGAGCAACAGCCACCCTGCTGGGAGCTGGGGATGGGCATTTTGGGATGTGAAAGATCTCACCAGGAAAGTCTTCAACTGCAGATGTTCTGATAGAAAAGAGGATGTTTTTTAGAGGCCTTAAAATAGTCCAGAAACTCAGAAAGAACCTTCACCCAAGATGAGCGAGTTTGGCAATAATGACAATAAAAGCAAGAGTCTCTGGAGATGATCCTTCTCTGGACTCCTCCATAGAGTCATGCAGTGCCTGGGCTACTTCATGATGAGATACCCCACACAATACAGAGACTATAACCAAATTCTCTGGTATCCATGCAGACAAAACTTGCAGCTCACCAGCATATGCAGGAGAAGTATATTTCTCTCCACTTTAAAAGAAGAGACAGAGCGCAGCAGACTTAACTCCTTGTTTGTGAAAAGGCACCAAATGAGATGAAGAGATTTCTAACACCATAAAATGGGATAAAATCATAAAACATTGTCTCCCATTCAACATGGGCTGCAACACTTGTGCTTGTGGCACAGACTGATAGTTTGTGTGTGGCTAAAGGTCTCTTGTCCAAAGGCTTCCCCCTCTTGTGTGAGTGTATCCAGTCACTGTGCAGCCACCTCTCCCCCGCAATGCACTGCTGCTGAGCCTCATGGCTGTGCAGTGTCCAGAGGAAGCAGGAGCTGCACAGCCAGCAGTGATGGTGTTATGGTGATTCTTTTAGTAAAAGCTGGGTTGCCTTTTTTTGCCCTTTTGCTTCTTACCTTCTCTTTTTTAGGCCACCTGGCTGCTGGGTCTTTCCACGTGGTATCCTTCCACGTGACAACGCACATTTGGTCATCCCAGTCTAGAACCTTCCTTCGTGGCAGCTCAAAGTTGATCTTGGTCACCTTACATTTCACAAGGTGCCTTCTGAAGGTGGCTGGGACATCTGCTTTCAAGATCACTGTGATGCCCTTGGCACAGCCAGGATGGAGGTGTCCCACCTAGGGAGAATCAGGGAGAGAGTCAAGACCAAACTGGAAGCACTGCCAAGGGCAGGACTGACAGCAAAAGCGACTGATGTGGTGAACAGCTGTGCCAGGAATCTGCACCTCAGAGTGGATTTATGTGAAATTTGACAGACAAAAGAACAGAAGGCGCCACCTCCCAAAATATGAAGCCTTGTCTGCAAGGCTGGCAGCCTTGGCCCAGCCAAGCCAGGGACTGCATCTCCTACATGGCACTGGAATGGGCTGTCAGTGGCATGTGAGGACTCCCTGCCCTGCCAGCTCCTGGGAACACCAGGGCAGGGCCTGAGCAGTGGGGAGAGGCAGAGCAGTCCACGCTCACCTTGGGGGAGAACTGGAATGGGGCGTCTGCCTCCCACTCAAAGCGCATGGCCTGCGTAAGGGTGTGGTTGGTGATGGTGAAGGTCCTGCGGCAGCGCTTCCCGACAGGACAGTGCCCAAACTCGATGTGGTTCACTCTGACAGCTGTAAAGGAGGAGAGCCAGGCATGTCAGCATGCAGGGAGCTCCACCTGCCCCCCTCAGGTGCACAGACACCTGCACGCTCAATGCTTCCTTGCTCCAAGTCTTTCTCCCTCTGCAGGGAGTTCCCCAGGCAGTTCCCCATCCCACCACTTCCAGGGAAACACCCTGACACATCCTTAAGCCAGCGACATGCAGCAAAGCACACACTGCTCTGCATGCATGGCTGCCACGCCCACAGGCCACCAAGTCCCGTGGGTGACAGCCCAGGCCTGGCTAGAGGGAGGACACACATGATCAGACATTGTCCTCTTCCTTGCTCCACCTCGGCAGCCTCTCCTCTCTTACCATCAATGATGTCTTTCCTCAGACTGCTCTTAGCATTCCTTTCCTGGGTGTCTTCCTTTAATCCGTCGAGGGTGAATTCGTCCTTGTGGCCTTCACCCACCAGCTCAACCAGGGTCATGCAGATGTCCCCCACTAACAGAGCAATCTTCCCTTCCACACGTTGAGCCAGAGTGGGTTTGAAAATGACCTTAAACTGTGCCGATTGCCCATGACGCAGAAGGATGAAAGGCTGCTTTGGGGGCTTGGTCTCTGCACAGCAATGGAAATCAGAGTTAAGAGATACAGCTGTACAGAGGAAATATTTCCATAGGATAAATGAGGAATAAGAGGTTGAAACCAGATGCCTTCTAAGCACAGGTTCTACCCACAGTGGTTCCAGACCCTCTTGCTATGTTCACAAGCCTGCCACCTCCAGACACAGCACCACTTAAGCAGCTTAACCTCAGGTTGATGCCCAGCCCTCATTCCGCCTGCTTCCAGCCAGCTCCAGCCATATGCAAAGCTCAGCCAAAGAGTGCTTTTGGCTTCTGCTGGCTGGTTGTGTGCTCAAGGGCTGTGTCTGTTCAGGCTGGTACGTTTCCACATGCAGCAAATACCTCAGAGGGTCCACTGAGGTAGTGACAGTCTCCCACAACTCAACCCACCATGCTAGAAGAACAGAACAACTTCCTACAACTTCCCAGGAGGAGACCCTGCAAAATGTCCCCAGGAAAAGCCTGGGGAACAGAGAGCCCAAAGAATGAAACTAACATCTGGCTGCTGCTCAGAGAAGCCAAGAGCAGGCTCTTTGTTCGTTTTCCCTCTGTGCATGATCACACTTCATGGTTAATGAATTTACCGTTTCTGACGGAGTCCTCTTCCACATCTCCAGTGAGGACTGTCTTGAATGTGAAGGCCCTGCCTTTCAAGGAGAATGCTCCGTGCTGATCCTCCAGGTGTAACATAAACTGAGAAAAGGGAAGCCAGAGCACAACGATGCTGGTGTGAGTACAGGATGGCACAAGGACTGACACCACAGTGCTGCTGGTCCCGCGTGGGAGCCCAGCACCTCTCCCACTACAAACAGCACTGAGCACAAAAGTGAAGTCAAACCAGCTGAGAAAAAAGGGCGTTCAGAGGCATCTGGATAGAACCGACACAGAACCAAACAGGACAGAAAGTAAGGGGCAGAATGTAATTAAACCACAACTAAGTTTCCTCCAAATGTAGTAAACTGGGATCAAATACAATCTAATGGAACTGGGAAACCACACATGTCCATGAGAACAAAAGGTGACCTGAGAGATGGGGGAAAATACTCCACCACCTTTCTTGTGTTCAACTTAAAGAAAAAAGACTGGATGGAAAATTTTCAAAAATTCTCTTTTTGGAGAACAGATGTCAGTCACTTGCTTAAAAAGAATTTCTGACACCTCTTCCCAGGTCTGCTGTTGTTAACATATATTTGTTATATTATTTCTAGAGTCCGTTATTGTTGTTATTATATTTCTAGAGCCCGAACCTTCTGGCTGGTTTTCTCACATGCAGCTTTTCTCAACAGTATAGTTCCTTGTGGCTTCATCAGGGCTCCTCCAAGGCCCTCAACCCACCCCCTTTTATCCTAGTTGCCTTCACGAGCCACAGCTGCTGCCCAATTAAGGACTTCACAGCTGTAGCTCATTTAGAATAACTAGGACTGTGGCAAGGCCACTTATACAGTACATAGATTTGACAGGGACTCCTACTACAGTCTGCCATGTTTTTTGGGACACTTCCACTGTGCCACAAGCACTTGTTCCCAAACCTTCCTTGAGCAGGTCCTCCTCACCTTGACAGGTTTGGTGCCACTGTTACGGAGGACCAGGGGGAGCATCTCTGAATGCTCCAGCTGGAGCCTCTTGAAGCGCAGCACGGCCGTTCCCCTCTTGCTGCGAGCACTTGGGCGCACGACTGTCACCGGCAGCTCCTGCCCCTTCCCACTGATGGTGAAGGTCAGGATTTGGGGTTGAATTTCCACAGAGCTGCAGGAGAGGCGCAGAAACAATTTCAGCTGGCAGAAACAATTTCAGCTGGCACTAACCCATTTCTCACTGGGCAAGTGAAGCACCAAGGGCCACCCACAGTGTTTTCCCTGCCTGGTGCTCCTGGTGCTGCTGGGGGGCTCCCACAACACAGCCCCCCACCAGCCTCTTCCCAATCCACTCAGAGCCATTCACTAGAGGAATCTGCTCCAAAGAGCCAGAGCCTTCCACAATAGCAGTTAAAAATAATTTCACTTAATTGAATCATGCAGTGCAGCAGGTAAATAAGGAGGCACCAGATGAGATATGGCAAATCCCCTGGCTGCAGTGAGATGAGACTTACACTACAAGCAAAAGCACAGCACAAAAGCAGTACAAAAGCAACAAGGCAAAAATAAATCATCGTCACCATCAGCAAAGATCGTTTCCAAGAACGGTAAAAAAGCAGTTCCTTATTAGCAGTTAGGCTTGTCTTGTTCTGATTCAGCCACTAAATTGTTGAGGAAGGACAGGTCAAAGCCCCAGTTCACAGGTCCCAGGGCAGAGGAACTGCGTTCCTCTTTCATACCAGCTCCAATCACTCACATAAAAAAGCTTAATGAATGCCAGTGAGTCACAGAGGATCACTTAATTTTACAGAAACAAAGAGGAAAATGTGACTACTGACTTACTGGCACAGAAACTGCTTCATCTAAAACTTTGTCCATGGAAACGCCCAGGTCAGCTGCAGCACATCTCAGTAACTTCCAATTGACTACCTAGTATTTCCCTGTCTTGATAGTTCTTCATACAGAATAAACTATCAGCCTCATTTTTCTACTCTAAGAGTTACTCCCAGATCATCTCATGCCAAGTACTCTGCCTAAGGCTACTGAAAGCATTAGAGCTAACAAGGGGCCTGTTCCTTCCCAGTGGAGAGGCAGCTGTCAGTGAGGCCTCTCCCAATATTTCACAGGGTCAGTTACCCTTTGGGGATGACAAGGGAAGCCTTGAAGGTGCAGTCGTAGCTCTGCTTGTCTGGCGGGGTGAAGGTCACCGTAGCAACGGCAGAGGATGAGCCACGAATGGACATCTTGACAGGATCCAGATTGAAAATGTTGTTGATAGGGATTTGTTCCTTGGGGGAACCCAGAGAGCAGTGTTAGGAGAAAACACCTTTCAACATGACACAGTTTTAGTCATAAATGCATTACTGAGAACGGCCCCAGATGTTGTGTCTTCCTTCCTGCTTCCCTGGGCAGGCTCCCTCCCTCCCAGGGAATGCTGACCTTGTGCTAAAGCATTGTGTGTTTTGAGTGCTGGCAGCTGCCCCAGCCTATATGGCTGCATGAAAGCCCCTGCAAACAACCTAGAACTGGCCTTCAAAGAGAAGGAAAAGCCAGGGAGCCTGAGGAAATGCTCTGCTTTGAGTCCTGGCATGTCAGTTCATGACAGCCCCTCTCTGCGTGTGCTTCCAGGAGAGGTTCAGAAGGATTCACTTCTCCCACTGAAGACCCAGAGGTGTGAGCCAAAACCTTGCCCAAGACATGCAGAATTCCACACAACTGTTCCCTGGCTCTGCTGCTCTCCCCTGCAGTTTGACCTGCACTGATCAAGACTAGTCTGGGCCACAGGAAGCAATGCATCTGGAGAACAAAAGAGGCTCTCACCCGGCCCTTAGAGGGCAACCACCACCTTGGCCTCCTGTTCTTACCTCTCCAGGCAGGGGTTTGATGGAGAGGACCACGTCACATGGCAGGCTGCTTGCACTGTAGATACTGAAATGAGCTTCTGCCTCTTGGCCAACCAGAACGTTGTTGAAGATGAACCTATTCTCATCTCTGATGAACAGGCCCGTGCCTTTCACCGACTGCATCTTGCGGTCGAGGTTGGTGCTGCTGCAGATCGGGTACTCCTCGAAGATTAACATCACATCCTCAGCAAGTCCTGGGGACACACAAGAGGGATGAGCATGGAGAAGCCTCCCTGATGAGTTTATCTGGACCCTGCTGGCCTCTCAGAAGCCTTGATAAGCCCTTTCTGCCCGGGTGACTGCTAAACCCAGCCTTGGCTGGGGGAACTGGCTGTGAGGATGGAGCTCAGTCCACCTCAGTCTTAGAGAGCATTGCTTTCCTTTTATCCTTCCATGCATCCCTCTCAGCCTGGGAGGGATGAGTGAAGTGGTGGACTTGAAGAGGGCTGGAACCTCTGAGGATTTTAAGGTGGGACACCAGGGCTAGCATGCCTCTCTGTCCAAGCAGCAAGTTTAGGTGCTGATCAGCAGCAGGTGTGACCAAGGGCACTGTGGGCAGTAGGTACCTGGGAGGCAGGACTCGACAGTCAGGGTGAAGGGAATGCCGAGGGGATTGTCCTTGGGGTCTCTGCCCATGATGTCGATGTAGAGCTGCTGCTCACATGTCCCCTCCTGCCCTGCGAGGCACTCCACTTTGATCACCTGCAGGCCACACGGACGGATGGAGCCACAGCAGGGGGACACCGTGAACGCGCCAAGATTGAGGTGACTCTGCAGAAAAAGTTCCAGAGGAGGCTGATGGCTGATAGCTGTGCCTTGAGCACCCCAGCAAAGAGTACCTCCTGCCGTGGCCTCCAGCTGGGCCCAAGCACCCAGTCCCAGGGCAGGGAAGGATGACTTCATGGCCCAATGGCAGCCCCAGGCTGAGAGCAACAAGCCAAGAGGAGCTGCAAGCCTGTCCCAAGTGGCAGAGAGAAAGGAGTTTGAATCTAAAGAATGAAGGTGGTAGCTTTGATCCTTCAACCTCCAGAGGTAACACCAGAGGGCAGAAATAGCTCTGAGAAATGATAGGAGAGAGGTAGGGGACTGGGAAGAAGAAAAAGTGATGTTGTCTGAGCTCTGTGGACTGGGAGTTCAGTGGGGGATGGTTTTGCTTCTGAGGTGTTCACAGACCTATGCTGGCTAGCAGCTACCAAACACAGAACCTGCTCCCCTCTGTTGACCCCATAACTCCAGGTCAGAGCCAGACTACAGGACTGTCAGTGGGACTGAGCAGATACTGGTCTTGCAGACCACGTCCCACCCTATGGCGATGAGCCCCAGCCTGGGCACAGCAGCATCTTCTCACATCCCCTGCAGCAGCACTGCTGGGCAGCAGGAGTCACCCACCTGTGTTGAGGACCTTGATTCCTTTCCTGTTGAGTGCTTTGTAGCTGATTTCCTTTGCTTTGAACTGAGGGGAGAAAGCAGAGGTATCTGTCATGCTGAGTTCCTGTGCCTCAAAGGCCAAAGCTGGCCTTCTTCCTCACAGAGGAAAGCCTTCCTGCTCCTTATGGCTCGCAGAGAGCAGCCAGCAGCTCCCATTGCTGGACTGAGCAGCTCTATCACCAGCTTTGTACTACACATGGGGATACTGAGGTGTTTTTTTGCACCCTCTCCCCAAGCCAGGGATGCAAATGGACAATAGCCCAGGTCTCCTGGCTGCCTGCCACATACCAGCCGTGGGGTGCTGCCTCCTCAGACAGGAAGGGTGGTGCAGGGCTTCTCATACCTTTTGCTTTCCAATGCACATGCAAGCTTGGGTGTTTGGCGGATGAAGAATTTGAAATTGGCCATGCCTATGTTCTTCAGCACAACACTCCGGGTCTTCCTGGTGCCCACGATCATGGCTCCGAAGTCGGTGGGTGAGGCAGGCACAATGCTGTACTTGCTGTACTCCGCTTCGGCCGACACCCTCACTGGGATGTTGGCAACAGCCGGGCGTCCTCGACCTGGGCTGGCATCTGCCACCTGTGTCCACAGGAAGGGGTTGGTAAACAATAAAGAGGCCAGCCAGATTCTCAGCTCCACTTAAGAAGCCCCGCAAATGGTGTTGAAAGACTTTGTTTGTGTATGTAGGAGAGAGGATTCTCCAGTTAAAGGCCTCCTTCCATTAGACATCTATCTTGTTTACGCTCCCAAAACACCGTGTGATAATGCAGCCCGGCCCAGGCGGCTCACCTGGCAGTACAAGATGGGTTTGTTCTTGAGGACCATTTCACTGGTGGGGTGGAAGAGCATCTCAACCTTCTCACCAGGCCGGGAGGCAATCAGCACGCCCGACTGAGGCTCAACAGTGAAGTGGGATGCCAAGTCTTGCATCTTGGGACCTGCACTCTTCAGCGTGAAACTGGGGAGAAAGGGAAGGAATGGAGATCTCTGCAGTTGAAAGTACAGGCGCCACCAACACAGCCAGGACTTTGCATAGGACCAGAAAAAAAAGGGAGAGTCCAGTTCTGCTCAGGGAATCCTGGATCTTGACAGAGAGTGCAGACAATCACAAGATTACTGCAAGAAACCTTGAGACTGAATTTTTTCATTCACTCCTTTACAGAGTCTCAGAAAGAGAAAGGAGGTGACCACCAAAACAAGGCAATGAATCTCAGCATTTCAGTGGCTGAAATTTCTGGGGCTCTCCTTTGGGCTCCAGCTGAGCTGTGAAGAGTTGCTGGTTTGTGGCTGAATTCTCTGGTAAAACAATTGAGATCAAAGAGCCCAAGTTTTGTATTTACCATGAGGTAGCCAGCATGGAAACAGGTTCTAGCCATTGACAGAGGGAGAATGAAGGTCTGGGAAATGCTCACTACCAGGCAGCTGGACTCACCTGTACTCAATGTTGTATATCCCTTTGTTCTGTAGATTCAGGACTTTCTTCACTTTATCCAGGACATTAATGGTTCCAAATTCCAAGCTTCCATCTGCACCTGCAGAAAACCCACAGAGTGAGGTCAAACGCGGTATTTGTGAGCTGCTGCAGAATACACCAAGTCACAAGCAACATGGAGGTCTCAGCACAAAACCCTTTTCAGCAAGATCCCATTCTTGAAAGTGTTTTCCAGCTACTTGTCTGCCCTTTCCCTTCTTACTCAAAATATCTGCAGGCTTAATAGCTAAAGAGCTCGCCTTCCATTTCCTCGCTCCCAAGCACAAATCCAATTCCTTTAGATGCTGTGCTGAGCCTGTGGGCATTGCCAACTGCCTGTTTATGTCACTGTTGTTTCAAAGCCCCCAAATCCAATCTGCACATGAAACTGCACACTTCAAAGTTCAGAGGGGACAGACTTAAGGCTGTCAGAGCCCTGACAATGCTTTATTCCACACAGCTTGCAGAGTATGTGCTTTAGGTATCCATGCCTTCCTTGCATGCTGTCCCATCCCATCCCATCCCATCCCATCCCATCCCATCAAGTGTTTTGGTTGCCCACCTCCCAAGGCAATGCAGGGCACCTGGACTGCTTTGTTTGGGAGGCATCCACTGACCTTCAGGCATGTCAATGCTCAGAGAAACTTCATAGACCTCTGCAGAGATTTTGATGTTTTCAGCCTGAAAATTCCCCAGGATGTTTTCTGTATCTGAAACCTGAGGCAGCAAGAAACAAACACTGTTCAGATTATTCTTTTGGTAGACAG
>JAWWMS010000105.1:977435-988461 GCA_035048045.1 Chlorospingus semifuscus
GAGGGCGTTATCAGGGGTGAGTCATGGAAGAGATAAAGAACACTGCCCCACCTGTTTATAGCAGTTGATGAAGATGGGGATTGAAAATATGCATTTGGTTACATCTTGCATGGCAACCTGAAACAGTGGGGTAATCCCTGTGAACACCACCCCCCTTACCCAAACTGGCTCAGGTGTAAAACCCCCACCCTGGGAAGACCACGCACACAGGGGACAATGTCACACTTGCCCTGCTCCAGGGGATGTCTCTGTCCCTGTCACTCCCTTGCTGTCCCCCCTTTTCTCTTTCTTTCCAACTCCCTCTCTACCTCACATTTACTGTTCAATAAAATCCACCTTGGATTTGGTCTCATTAGCACCTTAACTGGGGCAGAGGCATCTCTCCAACAATTTTCTTAACCAGATTGTGACATTATTTTGGCACAGTGAGTTTAGGCACTGTTGTCTGACCCCAAGTGCCTTTGACAACAGCACGGTTCCCTCCTCTGAGGAGATTGTGGTTCTCTTTGGAGGAACTCTTAGAAACTTGGATGCAGCTTCCTCTGAGCAACTTATGGGAGAACTGATGAGGAAAATGGGTGTTGTGGGCCCAGAATGTAAAGAAAATGTTTTGTTGTCTTTCCTTGAAAAGTTTGTTAAAATTACTGGAGGAAAGGGAGCAAATGTTACCAGCGAGACTGACAAGGTTCATTCACCCCACGGTGAGGAACACAAGGCTGCTGAAAGTCCTATAGGAAGCCCAGCTCAAGTACGTAGAGTCCTGAATAACTCCTGAATTCACAGGCTTGGGTTCTTTGACAAATGTGAGAATCATTATTCTCTTCGTCCCTGTCACCTTTGTGACAGCTACAGAGAGCTTCCCCTTCCTTTTAATAATCTGTATTGGGCCGAATTTGCACTTTTCTTTTATTGGAACCTGCCAGCAGCTGAGCTGGAGCTGTGCAGGAACCAATGAAACTTGGAATTGCCACAGAATTGCTTCTATTGTCAGCTGGTTCTGTGGTGGCCGTGGGGCAGAGGGGTGGGAAAGGGGGGTCCGGGGTGGGAGCGGAGAAAATGCCGGGGCTGGGTGCTGAGCACAGGGCTGAGCACGCAGAGATGGTTTTGTTCTTGCTGAGCTCGCGCTGAGCCAAGGCCTGTCCTGCCCCTCGTCCGGCCATGCTGGGGAGGGGCTGAGGGTGTGGGGGAGTTTGGGAGGGGACAGAGCCAGGACAGGTGATCCCAACTGACCCCAGGGATACCCTAGACCAAAGGAGGAACAAAGAGGAAAGAGGGACATTTGAAGTGAGCACTTTTGTCTCCCAGGTAACACTTAGGCAGGATGGGGCCCTGTTTCACCGGTGAGCAGGGCCAGCACCAAAGACACAGACATCAACTTAACTTAAGGAACAGGCTAATTTAGATAATGCAAATTTGCAAAAATTTTCAAAAATATTAGATAGGCAAAGCAAATAATCATTAGTAGATAATTCCAAAAGAGAAGATGTCGAAATGATTATCACATAGCTTTGCATTTCTGACTGCAGGCTCTGGAGATTCTATATCTGCCTTCAGTCAGGGTTGCATTCCCTATCAAATCCTGGTACCAAATCCTGCTTTCCAAGGCTGGAACAGCTTCTCAGGTTTAGCTGGATGTATTCAATTACCATCTGTTAAAGGTGGGGCAGTTATCATCTGTTAATTGAGCAGTTTACTTTATCTCTTCCACAAGGAATCCTCCCTCCAGGAAGATATCTTCTGTTAATGGGCCATTGAGTATCACTGATAAAAATTACATCACCCCATTGTGGGAAGTTCCACCCAGAGGGAGGCGCCAAGCATTCCTACCGGGATATAATCTGAGAATGTGAACAACAGAGTCAGCCTTCTCCCACAGGATTCCCAGAAGAGCAGCTTTCAGCTCCACTGGATCCCAGAGGAAGACCAGGCCAATCGACACCACCACTGGACCTTCAGAAGAAAACTCCACCCTTCTACAGGATCACTGCTCCAACAAAACCACACCTGTCACTGCAGGAGCACCGCAGCCACCATTTAACAGGAGTGCTACCAACACTCTGACCCACAGGGTGTCAGGTTGTATTCTGACTCTTTAAATAGTTTTTTAGTACTATTGCGTTTGTATTTTTAATTTTCCTACTGAAGAACCATTATTCCTATTCACATAGATTTTGCTTGAAAGCCCCTTATTCTGAAAATTATAATTATGAGGGAGGGGATTAACATTTTCCATTTCAAGGGAGGCTCCTGCCTTCCTTAGCAGACACCTGTCTTTTCAAACTGACACAATGCCCCGGGACACCCAGGCAGGTGAGGAGGAAGTCAGTGCCCCTTTCCCCCTCTCTCCTGCTCCATCTCCCAGCCCAACATGGCCCCTGGCTGCAGGACAATCCTGCTGCCAATACCGTACTGTCAGGGAAGCACTGGGGGGATCTCCTTCCCCTTCCCTGTGGCACGGAGGCAAATCCCATCCTCTCCTTGTCCTTCCTCCCCCAGAAGAGGAGTTGAGGATGGAAACCAGGGAGGACAAATCCCCACGGCAGAACCTCACGGAAGAGAAGCCCTACAAGTGCTTAGAGTGTGGGAAGAGCTTCAGGAAGAACTCATACCTGATCCGCCACCAGATGACCCACACTGGTGAATAGCCCTATGAGTGTGGGGAGTTTGGGAAGGGCTTCAGCTGCAGCTCTGCCCTCGTCACCCACCAACATATGCACACTGGGAAGAGGCCCTATGAATGTCCCAACTGTCAGAAGAGGTTTCAGACCAGCTCCAATCTCCTCCTGCACCACCAGCGGATTCACTCAGAGGAGAGGCCCTTTCGCTGCCCTGACTGTGGGATGGGCTTCAAGCAGAAATCCCACCTCATCATCCAACGGCGCATCCACACTGGGGAGAAGCCCTACAAGTGTGGGGAATGTGGGATGAGCTTTCGCCAGAGCTCCAACCTGATCTCCCACCAGAGGACCCACACCATGGAACGGCCCTACGAGTGTGGGGAGTGTGGGAAGAGCTTCAGGCAGAGGTCCCACCTGATCCACCACCAGAGGATCCACATTTTGGAAAGGCCATACAGATGTGGGGAATGTGGGATGACCTTCAGTTGGAGGTCCCAACTTTACATCCACAAAATGATCCACACTGGGGAGAGGCCCTACGAGTGTCTTGAGTGTCAGAAGAGGTGTTAGACCCAGTCCCATCTGCTCCACCACCAGCAGAATCACACAGAGGAGAGGCCCTTCCGCTGCCCTGAGTGTGGGAAGGGCTTCAAGCACAAGTCTCACCTCATCACCCACTGGTTCATCCACACTGGGAGGAGGCCCTACTAGTGTCCCCAGTGTGGGAACAGCATCTCCATGAGCTCTCACTTGACCAGACACCAAAGGAGGCACTGGTAAGGGAAGCCCTGCAAATGCCCCAATTGCAGTAAGAGCTTTGTGCACTGCTCCAGCTTCATCCCCCATGGGAGGATTCACGTTGGGCAGAGCCCTGGTGACCCACATTCCCAGTGATCTGCGCTGAGAGGACACCTGGCTGGTTATCCTTTTAGTTTGGCCCCAATTTCCTCTTGATTTGTCGTTATCACTTAAAAACACCTGTAATAGGACTAAAATGAAAGAAATTGATCAAAGATGTCTAAAGTTCCATCACTTAGCAGGTACTTGAGCAGGAATTTATGGTTTTGGGACATGTTCTGGAAGATTTGTGGGTTCTTGGGAGGTTTTAGGAAGTGTTCTCCATGTCTTTGCACTCCAAAACTCAAGATATATTGATCTGTCACCTCAAAACCACTCAGTCCCACTGAAAATATCACAATCTTACCCCAAAAGGATCAATCCCACCTGAAATATTCTTGTTCCAACATCAAAAAAAAATCAGTCCCACATCAAGACTATTTAATTCCAAAGCCTCCAGGGTGAGATGGAGTTGGAAGGAGATTGGCAGAAGTGGCATCCAAATTCTCCAACTGGAATCAGGATTGTGTGGGGCTGGGTGTTTATTTCATAGTAAATAAACTTTCAGAATTATTGATTTCTGTCCCATTCATTTTCCATCAGTTCTGGTTTGTTTTTCAGAGTGCCACCTTCTCAGCTGATTGTGTTTGTGTCCTCCTTTATCTTTTGCCTTTCTTTCCCTGCTCTGTTTCTCTCTCAGTGTCTCCCTTGACCCAGGGCAGATCCCACCAAAGACCCTGCCTTGATTTAATTCCCAATCCATGAGCTACAAAAACCACGGGTGAAGTTATGAAGGCTGGCAGTGAAATGTCACTGTAGGATCTTGCTCCACTTGGCCTTTGGCTCCTTCTTAAGAGCTTTTCCTTCCAGGGCAGGAACATCTTTTCCTGGCTGGGAACTGCAATTCCAGCCCCTGGCAGTGTATGCCATGGATCCCCAAGGGGCATTCCCGAGGCTCCCAGGGTGCTGCTCCTGCCATGCCTCCCAAGGAGCTGTGCAGGGCCAGGGCACAAGGTCCAGCAGCTCTGTTGGTTCTGCAGTGCCACAAGGTCACTGGTTTCATGAGTTTCCCTACTGCCAACTGCGGTTCCTTGATTCCCATGATGCCCTGCTGTGTCACCATGGATATTTGGTGCCATGAAGTTTTTCAGTGTCACAATGGCCTCCCTCACTTCATGAGCTTCTGCAGTGTCCACATAGAGTCCTTGGATGGGCAGTGTCATAATGGACCATTGGCTCCGCATAATGGACCATGCAGCCCCGCTGGGTCACCATGGACTTCTTGGTTCCGTCAGGTTCTGGGGGTGTCTCCATGGTCTCCTTGGATCCACAGTGTCACAATGGACCACTGGATCCAAATGACCCTGCTATGACACCATGACTCCTTGGTTGCATGGCACCCCAGGGTCACAATTGACTCCTTGCTTCCACGTCATCCTCTCAGTGCCAAAATGGCCCCTTTGTTCCATGAGGAACACAAAAGTTTTGTAGAAACATTGAGCAAATCCTGCTTAACACACCTGGGGAGATCTGTTTGCATTCAAGAGAGAGGTTAAAGTTGAGGATGGCACCAGCAGCTTCCATCTACAACAGAGATCGGACAGGGACAGAGAATTCAGCTGCAAGACTCAGAGAATTCTGCTTCCAGAGATCATTTCTGCTCACACTGTCCCTTGGAGAAAGGTGACACCATTCCAGGCAGCCTGGACTGGGCAGGTGGTTCCTGAGTGGGATTTGCTGTTCAGGAAACCTGCTCAGGCTTGTCCATTCTTTCCTTCCCAACAGGAAAATCTCTCCTGGGCCTCTGTGCAGGCAGAGTCCTGAGGAGAGCAGGTGGAACGTGTTGCAATGGGTTGGGACATGGAGCTGCAGAGCTCAGGGGACAAGGTTCTGCTGCAAAGCACAGGGATGTCAGTGCCAGATGGGCAATGTCAGACATGGTGAGGCTGTGAGGGGTGAGGGGTGAGGAGCAGCTTGTCCAAACAGGGTCAGCCCTCAAGGGGCTCATTCTTCTCTGCGCCCAGACCTCCTATGGAGACATTCAGCATCAAGATCACCTGGGGAATGCTTCTATCAGCTCTTCTCTGATCTGGAAAATAAAAAAAAATACTCACTTGGTTAAAAAAAAAATGTCATGAGGTGTGTTTTGAAATCTTCCTCCTTAACAGGACAACAAACTGACTCCAATCAGTTGCACAAGCCCTGGAGACTTGAATACCACTGAAGGAAGGGAAAGAGCCCCCAAGGGCTTTCTCTATTATATTGATCCCCACAGTGGTTTAGGGGCTGGGTCCAGCACCCTAAGGCACTGAGAGAAGGCTCAAGAAGCTGCTCAAGGAATCAGAAGCAAAACCCCAAGTCCCTTGGGAGCATCACTGGGCCCCACTGAGGGCAGGGAGTGCCAAAGACTCCCCAGGGACTGCTGAGAGCAGATCCTTGAGACCAGGATTGCAGGCAGCCAAAGGCTCTGAGCAGAGAACTGCAATGCTGAGCAAGGCCTGGGCTGGTTGCGGGAAACAGAAAGGCCAAGCCCTGAGCCCAGCCTGGGACAGCAGGGCCTGTCCCTCACGGGTGGCTCGGGGCTGTCTGTGGGTCAGTGGGATGTGAGGGGCAACAAGGACAAATGTCATAAACCTGTGTGACACTGCAGTTCCTCATGGAACCAAGGGGCCAGTGGGACACTGTGGGAAGTTGTGGAACCAAGGGGATCATTGTGGCACTGTTGGGGCCCGTGGAACCAAGGGGTCAGTGTGACACTGTAGGGCCTCATAGAAACAAGAGGCCATTGTGAGCCTGCAGGGCTGTAACACCCCAGAATGCTGAAATGCTGGGGATAACCAAAGGTTCCTTGACTTGAGTTTTGTGCACAGGAGAAACACCAACCAGATATTCTCAACACAGACAGATGCTAAAGTATACTCTTGGTAGGAAGGGACCCACAAGTATCATCAAGTCCAGCTCTTAAATGAATGGTCCACACAGAGATTGAACCCACAGCCTCAGTGATACCAGCACCATGCTCTGACCAATGAGCTAAGAGGTCAAAATGACAAAAAATTTTACTGGCAAAATATAGACAATCAAGGAACTTGGGCAAAGCACTTAATAAAACATCCACTTCAACATAAAACTCTTATCATAGCATTAACTTCATTAACCTAGCCCATTTAACTCAAAAACCTTTAACCCTTAAAATGTTAAGTGATCCAAAAATGTTCTAGGTAAGTAGGATTAGAAGGAGAAGAAATAGAGAACAGAAAGACACAAGATCTATAGAAAGACACACACATAGGTAACAACTGGTCAGGTTCCAGCATTACCAACAGAGGAACTGCAGGACAAGGCAGGCTCCACACCCTGGGCTAGCCTCGTGCTCTGGTTTTTAACCCCCTGGGCCCTCATGGGCCTGCCGCTGGGGTGGGACTGCCAGTTGTTTGCCCAATCAGAGTCAGGGTAGCACCAGCTGCTGGTGTGTGATTGATTGGCAGTTCAGCCAATCAGAGCTGGGTTAGCACAGTCCCTGATGTGTGATTGACAGCTCTGCCAGGCCAGGGCTGGGGGCAGGGCTCTGTCCCACCACAAACCAAGGCCTGCCCTGGCCACACATGGGCATTCTGAGCATCCCAAGGTGTCTCGGGACATCGATCTCATCCTGCCTCTGACAGGGACCATGGTGACACTATGGAACCTCATGGACAATGGGTCAGTTGTGACAATGCGGGTCCAAGGATACCACGGTGACACTGTGGAACCTCATGGAACCAAGGGGCCGTGGTGACACTGTGGTGCCTCATGGAATCAAGGAGACCGTTGTGAAACTCGGGGGCCACAAGGAACCAAGGGTCCATGGTGACCTTGTAGAGCCCGTAGTGTCACGGAGGAGCCCCTGTGACACAGCGAGGGTGCATGGAGCCGAGGGACCATGGTGACACATCAGGGCTTTGTGGAACTACGAAGCCATTGTGACATTGCAAGGCCTCATGGGAGCATGGGACCATTGTGACTCTACAGAAGCAAGGGCAACATTGTGACACTCCAGGGCCTCATGGAACTGAGGAGACCAGTGTGACACTGTGGGGTCCCATGAAACCAAGGGAACATGGAACAGGTCTGGCTGGCTGGGCCTCCTGGTGACCATCTGACAGGTCCAACTGACCTTGGCATGTGGAGGGCTGCTTCTTATCTGCCCCTGAAGCCCTGGGGCTCTGGGCTTTCCTTCCTATGGCAGAGAACTGTCCTTCTCCTCCACTGGTCGCCTCTCATCTGCCTTTGAAATACTGGGACCATGTGCTTTTCTTTCTTATGGGAAAAAACATCGAACTCGACCAGGCACCCATGGCCAAAATTGGGCATCTGCCTCCAGAATTCCCTACATCCAAGGATAGCTCCCAGACAAAAGCTGCCAGGACTGACAAGTCTGGCTGGCCTTGGCTTCCTGAGGGCTGGCAGTCGTGTTGCTCTGAAACACTGGGGCTCTGTGCTTTCTTTCTTAATGAAAATAACTCTTCCTGTCCAGGTGCCCATGGCCAAAATGGAGATTCCACCTCCAAAATGCCCTATGTCCAAGGACAGCCCCTAGACAAAAGGCGCCAGGAGAGACAGGTCTGGTTGGCTTGGCCTAAGACTGGCCACCTCTCATCTCCTTCCAGAACACTTGGACTTAGTGCTTTTCTTTCCTGTGGGAAAAAACACCCATCTTCACCAGGTGCCCATGACCAAAACTGGGATTCCACCTCCAAAGCTCCGTACATCCAAGGATTGCTCCCTAGTTAAAGCAGCCAGGACAGACAGGTCTGGCTGCCCTTGGCCTCTTGGGAGCTGAATCTCACCTACTTTCCAGACACTGGGGATTGGTGTTTTCCTTCCAATGGAAAAGAACTGTCCTTCTTCTTACGTCACTTGGGTGAGAAATTGAGATTCCTCCTCCCAAATTCCATATATCCAAGGATTCCTCCATGACAAAAGCTGCCTGGGCAAACAGGTCGGGCTGGCTTGGCCTCCCAGGAGCCACCTCTCTCCTCATCTGCCTTTGAAACACTGGGGCTCTGTGCTTTCCTTCCTATGGAAAAGAACCGTCCTTCATATCTACACAGAAATGGCCAAAACAGGGGCTCCACCTCTCAAAATTCCCTATATCCAAGGGCTGCTTTCAGACAAAAGCTACCAGGACAGAGACATCTGGCTGGCCTAGGTCTCTGATAGCCGCCTTTCATCTGCCCCTCAAACACCAGTGTTTCTTTGCTTTCCTTCCAATGGAAAGAACCGTCCTTCTCTTCCAGGTGTCCATGTCTGAAATTGGGATTCCACCTCCAAAATTCTGTATATCCAAGGGTTGCTCCCAGGCAAACTCTGGCAGTACTGTCAAGTCTGGCTGGCCTTGGCCTCTGGTGACTGCCCCTGTAACACCGGGGCTGGGTTCTTTCCTTCCCATGGAGATCCCTGGGACACTGTGGGGACCTCATGGAACCAAGGGGATCATTGTGGCACCACTGGAGCCCATGGAACCAAGGGGCCATGGTGACACAGCAGGGCGTCATGGAACCCGGAGACCATTATGGCTCTGTGGGGCCTGATGAACCATGGAGACCATTGTGACCCTTCAGGGCCTCATGTCACCAAGGGGGCATTATGGCACCTCAGGGCCTCATGGAAGCAAGGGACCATTGGGACACTGTGGGGCCCCATGGAACTGAGGGAACATGGAACAGGTCTGGGTGACTTGGCCTCCCAGGGGCCACCTGACAGGTCTGGCTGACCTTGGGATGTCAAGGGCTGCCTCTCATCAGCTCCTGGAGCACTGGGGCTCTGTGCTTTCCTTGCTATGGGAAAGAACTATCCTTCTTTTCAGATGCCCATTGCCAAAATTGGAACTCTCCCTATAAAATTTCCTCTATGCAAGGGAATCTCCTAGAAAAAAGTCCTCCTTTCTCTGGCTGGCCTTGGCCTCTGGTGGTCACCTCACATTGGCCCCTGAGACACTGTGGCTCTGTCTCTTCCTTTCTATGGAGAAGAACCAGCCTTTTTGTCCAGGGGCCATGACCAAAATCAGAATTTGGCCTCCCAAATTCCACATATCCAAGGATAGCTGCCAGGCAAAAGTAGCCAGGTCAGGCTGGCCCTGTCCTCTGGTGATCTTCTTAGACTCTGAGCTGAATGTTTTCAATGTAAAACATCTTGGAGAGGGCCCAGAGGTCTCCCAAGGTGGGATTTTGAGGCCTCGGGCACATGACCACTACCTATGGACAAAGGAACTCTGTGCTCTGTGCTGTTGTGGTGGTTTTGCATCACAGAAGTGATGTTCTAAGAGAAGCTGCTAGCAGTTTCCTCCATGTCTGACAAAATAACCAATCAGTAATTAGCTTTGAGAATTGACAATCTGTTAAACCACTAAGGAAACTGTACACACCTCTGTAAAGACACATGTTAAAGATCAAAAAACTGCTGGGGTTTGCCTGCAACCCTCGGGCAGGGGGAGGAGAAGCCATCAGCCCCCAGCCGTGCTGTTGCTGTGTTCTGGCCCGGCTGCTGAGATCCTGGCCCTCCCACCAGCACGGCCCATCCTGACACAGCCCCAGTGCAGCCGCTGCAGAAACCTCCATCGTAAAACAGCTCGGCCGCAAGCACCGAGCCCAGCCGGGGTCGTGGAACCATCTGCAGACCCCGGGTGAGATATGAACTCTTTCAGTGCTTCCATCCTCCCTCGAGTGAAAGAAAAGGACAAAGTGCAGGCACATGAGGACCAACATGAAGACACCAAGGTCAGTGAAGAGGAAGTTGAGTCCCTGATGGGAGGGATGAGGAGATGTCTTAATCCTGGTGCTGAAATCCTCTTGTAAAGTTACGGAGAAGGATGTAATTGATACATCAGACTCTCTTTTTCCCTATAACGCATTAAAAAGTATGAGGAAATGACTTGTTCAGCAAAGCCTTCTATGGCAGCAGCTCTCTGGCCACAGAGAGAAACACAACCTTCCCAGGAATTGTTTTGGAAAAGCCTTTGGAGAAGATGAGAAAAAAGAAAAAATTCTTAGCTTAACTTGCTGCTCTTGGTATTTTGAACAAGTTGAATGTGTTATGGAGATCTGTTTACCAAAGGGCGGGTTCTTAATTAGCCAATGGTGATGGCGTTTGGATTGGAGGACCATTTAGGTCCACCTGTAGCAAACTGGAGTATAAAAGTATGGGTTTCTAAATAAAGATTATTGATCACCCTTCTGTGAATCATTGAGTCAATGTCTATTATTACCCGGCCGGGAGCCCTTAACGTGACAGGCCTCCATGCTAAAGTAAGCAAATGTTGAAGTAGCTATGATCGCATGAGAAGTTTGAACAGAGAAAGAGAGAAGAGTGTTGAGACCCTGTGCCCTCATAAAGAGAAGAAGATCTCTGTATTCTGAGATGAAGATGATTTCAGAAATAGGTGAAGAGGACCTTTACTCTTCACCAGCTCATCTTTAAACTAATACCCCATAACCTGACATGGCCCATAAACATAGCTGTGGGAAAAGTTGTGGAAAAAATGGGAGGGACTTCACAATTGCAGATTTGCTGGGCAGCTGCTATTCACTGAA
>JAWWMS010000105.1:992164-1002213 GCA_035048045.1 Chlorospingus semifuscus
CTCCATGGTTCCATGAGGCCTTGCTCTGTGGCAATGGACTTTTGGTTCCATGAGGTTCTGTACTCAACAGTGGTATCCTTAGTTCCAAGTGTCACCATGGCCCCTTGGTTCCACGGGGGCCCGCTGTGTCACAACGGGCTCCATGATTCCATGATTAATGCAAAAGCTTTGCGTAAACAACGAGCAACACCATGGTCTCCTTGGATCTCCATATTGTCGCAACGAACAATGGGTTCCATGAGATCTCAAACTGTCACGATGGATATTTGGCTCCATGTGGCCCCTCTGTGCCACAAAGGATCCTTGGTTCCATCAGGCCCCACAGTGTCACAGGGTTTTCCTTGGTTCTGTTATAAATGATCAATCAAAAGCCAAATTATCAAAAATGTGAAAAGATTTATTTATCTTTTTCCGCAAACAAAATAGGGTCCTCAAAACCACCACAGCCAGAGACAGCGTCGAGCCCGGGATCGGCACTGGGTGAACCTGGATCCGACCTCTGTCGCATCGGATCCCCCCTCCCATTCATGAGAACCACTTCTAGAGGGGATGTTTTATACAGTTTATTTTGCCCAAGGCGGATAAGTCCCAGTTTCTTTTGTAACTCTGCATACTCGTAATCGGTTCCCTCACTGTGCAGAGCTGGACAATCGCCGTTTCCTGGTTGATAGCTAGTGTTGATTGGATCCGGAGAAGTCGCATATTCACATGTATCTTTCTGGCAACTTCGGTTCTCTTGATCGATGTTATCTGCAGGGCGATGATCGCTGTTAGGCATCTTCTCATGGCTCGGGATAATGGTGATCATCGTACTGGGTGAGTCTATTCATAAACTAAATGCCGATCATTATCTTGCTGCCTTCAGGAATTTCAGAATTCGAATAGTCGTCTGCCTCTCGGGGTGCTTGTGGTCAGAGACTCATTTGGATTTCACAATCTTTATAAAACACATTCTTTTATAGCATGAATTATTTCCCAACATTTATTACAATCCCTCCCCTTTTATATAAACACATTAATTCATGCTGCCTCTACAACCCACATCAGTATTATCTATTTAATTCCTATATCTACTCTCATCTATTCTCTAACAATCTCCTATAAAGAGAAGGTTTCATAAATTCTCATCATGCCCTGCTCTCCTTGTGGGATCCCTTGATAGCCATTGTAATTGTTCTCATCGTGTTTGACCCGTTTCTTAAATTTTGCCAAGTCTTTGGCAGCACTGCTGGCACATTTTCCTTCTCCCAGGCTCATGATCTTGGACACGCTGTTTCCGGAAGCCAGCTCTGGGTCCACGGGCACTACTGCTATCTGCATACCCTGCACCACGGAGTGGATCAGTCTAATAAAACAAGGTATTAGACATGGGAGGAATATGACCCCAGCTACTGAACACAGCACGAGAAACATTATTTTGTTCCACCAGGTCCCGTCAAATAATCTGTCTCACCAAGATGACTGCAAGATTGAGTTCCACTTCTAAACTGGGACATGGGCCACTTTCTTTATTTCGCCTGTCAAACGTCTTATGGTTTCCCCATGATCATCAACCTCAATGCAACACTGATTCGTTGAATATCCCATACACTCCCTCTTCCTTGGCCAGAAAATACTCTAAAGCTATTTGATTTTGGTACACAAAAGCCTGCACCTGAGTGTGCTGCTGACTTAATAAGTCCAGGGCCTCCGAGGTGTGATTCGACACAATTTCCACCACTGCCTGCAGCCTGATCAACTGGTTCAGCAGATAGATTGGAGTCCTATATCCATAGCTTCTGTCCTGAGCCCACGTGGCCGGCCCATAATAATCAATTATTCCTTGTCGCTGGCTATTCTTCCTCCCCCCAAGTTTGCCTGCCGCTTATGACAGGTATCATTTTCTTCAAGCTTCTTCTCTCCCTCCTCAGGGTCTCATACAATGGGGCCCCTAGCATGTTACTTTTTATTCAGGGAAGAGTGAAGAATACTGGTTGGATCACGCCCAAAGTGCATGATCCCTTTCACCGTGGAGGTAATTCATTGTATGCTTTCTTTCCACAAATCCAATAAATTCCATCTGGGGCTTTCCATCTGATATTAGTTTTCCCTGGGTCTCCCCAGTATTCTCTCAGTCCTCCCAATGATTGGTGAGGATTAGCTCTGGGACTCTTGACCCAGAAAAGTCTTATCTGACCATTCCAATCACAACTTGTCTTGTTTCTCTGATTCCAGTACCCTGTAGGAGGCTCTGATTGCCAGACTTTGCTCCTGATGTTCGAATTTACCGACTAAGTGGTTATACACGGAGTGTATCCCACCATTTCGTTATATTCTTTCCCCTCTCAACTGATGCAGATCATTCCAATCACCCTTTGATCCAACACCCATCCCTCAGGTCTCTGTGCCAATTTTGAGACCCTTGGGTTGTCCCATTTCAAAAGCTGTTCCGGAGCCAAGCCTTTACCCTTCCAAGGCCATTTCTCGGCTGATTTCAACCCCCCACAAATGCAACAATTTGACAATCCCAATTCCGTGGCAATTTCCTGCATTAAATCAATGAGTACGCTCCAGTCTGGGGAAGGTAGTTCCCCATCAGCATATTGTTTCTCCAGCAGTTTGTACTGCTCTCCCAGAGTTTTCAATCTTTCTTGCTCCACTCTTTTCTTCCTAAGTTCTGACTCCCTCCTTTTCAGTTCCTGAGCAATTTCCGTCATCTTTCCTTCAGGATCCATTCCATCTTTGTTTCTCCCAAAACAGACAATCCTATCATATTGCACGCAGACTCTATCATCATTCCCCTGTGCTAAATCCAATATGATCGGTTCCCTGCTTAGGGTGAATTTGTTGTCAAATTTCATATTTCTTCCCACCCAGTACACCTTTCCGTTCATCACACACATCCCCAGTCTTGCATTGTCATAACACAATGGATTCACCTGGTGATGTGCCACAAAAATTGACTCTGTCTTTCCCCCAACCCACATTGTCCGATTACATTGATTGCAAACAGGGATTGACATTATTTCCACATTCCTTTTCCGCATCTGCTGTCGGTGCTTGTCTGACTGTCCGTTCCATGTCCCCACCACCGGATCTATACATAAGATCTCTTTGCCTGATTTACATAATCTGACCCAAGTGCCGTTCGTCAAACAGTACCTGCCAGGCTCCCTGATGCACTCGTCTGGGGCTTGGTATGCTGAGGTCCCCCCATCCCTTTGTTCGATTGGGACTGTCTGAATGCACTTATTGCACTCATCCACGGAGCTCTGATTTCCGTCATGGATCGGGGTCTCAATTTGCAGACTCTGCGTCCCGCACATGTCTCGGCTCGGGACAATCGGGATTCCCGCCAGGCATACTTCTCTGCCTTTGCCTCCGCCCCCTGGGGTGCCACCAGTGGCGAGAAAGACCATCTTTGCAGCAACAGGAGTATTCTTCAGGGAATACATTCTCAGACCGTGCCGCATACCTCCTTTTAAAGGTGCCCCACCTTGAAATTCTGACTGCATCTGAGCTGCACGGTACCTGGATTGACTTTCGGCACTCCACATCCAATATTTCTGCCTTAGAATTGAATTTTCCATGCACCCCATTCTGGAAAATTTGGAACCACTCTTGTGAATCTAATTTGATAATTCCTAAATCTGTGGCTAGGGTTAGAATTCGGTCAGTCAGCTCAAGTTCCTCTTCCAGACACTGGGTGCACAATCCCTTTGGCCTCTGCCCCCTTCTGCAGTGTGCAATAAAAGCTCCCTGACAATATTCACACTTAAAGTGTAGAAACGGATAGCATACGCAGTCAGACAGTATACAAAGTATCTGTTCACCGTCGGTCATTTATAAGGACGTTGGAGTTTGAGTTTCAAGTCGCCTGGGGAAGAAGTGACCCTCCACTCAGGCGCTTCATCCTGGCGTTCGACTTTCTTCACCCCAGACGCGTGTGTCCAGCCTTTCTCTGCCGTCCGAATGGCCGTGTCCGTTGTCAGGAGCACAAGAAAGGGGCCTTCCCAGTGAGGAGAGATGGGTACTTCCTTCCACACTTTCACAAGCACATTGTCACCCGGTTGGATTTTGTGGATAGTGAATCCCAGAGGAGCACTCTGAGCCACTATCCCTTGTTTCCTGAGTTCTTGCAAATTTTTGTTGATTGCAACCAAATATGGTTGAATCTGACAGTCCTCAAGCTTGGGGGTGTCCCACTGGCATCCCATGCTTATATGGCATCCCATATAGCATTTCAAACAGAGCCCCGTCTCTGAGTGAGGCATCGTCCTGATATTAAGCAATGCTAGAGGCAGGCATTTCAGCCAAGATATCCGAGTTTCTAAAATTAATTTAGATAACTGTGCTTTCAAGGTCTAATTCATCCTTTCAACTTGTCCTGAGCTCTGGGGATGCCACGGAGTGTGGTATTCCCACTGAATGCCTAGCGCATCAGCCATCTGCTTAATAATCTTTGATGTAAAATGTATTCCTTGGTCCAAATCAATGTAATTCACCACCCCATATCGGGGCACAATTTCCTCCAGTAATTTTCTGGACACTGTCTGAGCCATTGCCTGTGGACTGGGGTAAGCCTCCACTCAATGGGTCAATTTGTCCATGATCATAAGCACAAACTTGAATCTCCCCACTTTGGGCATCTCCGTGAAATCAACTTGAATCCTTTCAAATGGTTGGTATGCAATGGGGCGACTCCCCAGGATTGCCTGTCTTGCCCTAGTTCTGTTAACTTTCTGACAAATCAGGCATCCTTGTACCTCCTGTTTGGCCAATTCGTAAATTCCCCTGCACCCGAAAAATTTCAAAAATTGTTCTGCTAGGGCCTGTGCCCTTCAATGTGTTCGCTGGTGCAGTTTCCTCAAAATCTTCCTGGTAAAACCTTCAGAGACTAGTTCTCTCCCATCTGGCAATTTCCACTTACCTTCCTCCAATTTTCCCCCAATCTTCTCATAGCTTTCAATCTCCTTTTGGGAGGGCAGAGGAGGGTCATCTGGGACCTCGATTGCTTCAATTTCCAAGGTACTTACTGTCATCAGTGCTGCGGTTTTGGCTTCCTGGTCTGCCAAATTGTTTCCCCGTGTTTGGAACTGAATTCCTGCCTGGTGTCCCTTCACATGGACCACCGAAATTTCCTCCGGCCCCCTTAGTGCTTCCAAGATTTGCTGGATCAATTCTCCGTGCATCAGTTCCTTTCCCCGGGTGTTGATCAACCCCCTTTCTTCCTAGATCTTCCCAAAGGTGTGAACCACCCCAAAGGCATACCTAGAGTCTGTAAAAATTGTTCCCTTCTTCCCCTTCAGTCCTTTCAAGGTTCTCAGAACTGCGTACAGTTCGCAAGCCTGTGCTGACCAACCCGCGCTCAGGGGACCTGCTTCAATCACTTTTCCTGTTCGTTCATCCACGACTGCATACCTTGACTGTCTTTTCCCATCAATCACCCTGCTTGACCCATCTACAAACCATTTTCCCCCTGCATCTAATTCTTCCTCCTCCAAATCCTCTCTGATTTTTGTCTGCAACTCTACCACTTCCACACAATCATGAACAAATTCCTCCAAAGCTTCCCCAAACAAGAACTGTGCAGGGTTTTGTGCGGTTGTTGTCTGCAATTCCAAATACTGTGAATGAATCAAAATGGCCTCATATTTTAGCAATCTAGCATCAGTGAGCCGTTTATCTGCTTTCTGTTGTAGTATTCCCCACACATTATGCGGTGCAAATACTACCAAAGGTGCGCCAAAGGTTACTTTCTTAGCTTTCTCCACCAGCAATGCTACAGTGACAATCGCTTGCAAGGAGGTGGGCCAGCCCCTGCTGACTGGGTCCAAAAGCTGGGACAAGTAACCTACTGGTTTTCTGACCCCTGCCCAGTCCTGTGTCAGCACCCCATGTGCTGTGTGATTGCTCACGTCCACAAACAACTGAAAGGGTTTCTTCACGTCAGGGAGGGTCAGCACTGGTGCCGCTGTGAGTACTTCCTTGACTCCCCTGAATTCTTCTTTGTCCTTTTCCATCCATTTGACTCAGTCTGTGGTGAGTTTCTCGTGCAGAAACTTCACCTTTTCACTGTACCCTTCAATCCACTGCCGGCAATATCCCAACAGCTCCAAAAGCTGTCTGATCTCCCTTTTCGTTTGCAGGGGTGGTAAGGCAATAATCCCTGCCACCCTTTCTGGACCCAATTTCTTTTTTCCCATGGTTAACCAATGTCCCAAGTACCTGACCTGGGGGTCTGTGAATTGCAACTTCGACTTTGACACCTTCAACTGCTTTTTCCCTAAAAAGTTCAATACTTCAGTGGTGCTCACCCTTGCAACCGCCTCCCTTGGACCTGCATCCAACAAACCGTCTACATATTGTAACAATTTTGTTCCCTCCATTGGTACAAAGTGGCTCAGCACCTGCTCAAGGGCTTGCCCAAATAAATTTGGGGAATCCACGAAGTCCTGAGGCAACGACGTCCATCTGAGCTACTGCTTTCTGTTCGTCTCTGGATCTTCCCACTGAAACGCAAAATAATCTCTGCTGCCCTCTGCTAAAGGACAGGTCAAGAAAGCATCTTTCAAATCAATCACGCTGTACCACGTGTCCTCAGGAGAAATGTTATTCAACAAGGTGTAAGGATTTGAGACCATGGGGAAGAAAGTCTTAGTTGTCTGATTCACAGTCCTTAAATCTTGCACCAGCCTAAAGCTGCCATGTGTTTTTTCACAGCCAGAATTGGGGTGTTGTGCCGGGACATGCACGGCTCCAACATTCCTTTCTTTATTAATTCATCATTCAGCGGTTTCCATCCCCTCCTCCCCTCCATGGAGATGGGATATTTCTTGACCCAAACAGGGTCCTCTGGTCTCTCAATTTCGACACGAATCAGCTCTATGTCCAGCCTCCCAGCTTCCCCTTGGACATACCACACCGTTGGATCTATTTTCTCCTCGTCCTGGATGGTGAGTTTATACATTCTCACCCTGAGCCTTGAATTTTCCACTGCCAAGCCAATTTCCAGGGCTACCATCATGTCCCGCCCCAGTAAATTAAAATCCGCATCCCGTATCAGTAATATATTTCCTGTACGTCTTTTGTTTTCTGTTTCTATTTCTACATCTTTTATGATCGGGACCTCAAAGGGTTCCCCTTTTGCCCCAATTACCATCATGGAATCGTCACTCAGAGAGCACCCTTTTGGCAGCTGCTGCACCACTCTCCCTTCTGCCCCTGAGTCTACCATAAACCACATCTCCTGCCTGCAGGGTCCTACTTTTAATTTAATCAAGGGCTCCCTCAGTGTTCTGGACCCGAAAATGAAAAGCCTCTGACACCCCTAATCTTCTTGAAACATTACCTGGTCCTTGGCTTTGTTGGGACAATTCCTTCGGATGTGTCCCTTTTGCTTGCAGTAATAGCACTTGAAATCTCTCTTCTGATCGTTCGATCCTTCTCCTTGGGAAGAGTTCTGCTTCTTTGCCGGCGCCTTCTTTGCCGTGTCTCTGCCCTGTTCCTGTTTTTGTGCTTCCCTTACCGCCACTACCAATACCTTAGCTTGGATCTTCTGTTTCTCTTTATCTCGCCTCATGTAGACTTTCTGGGCTTCGCGTAGCAGCTCCTGCAACCCTTTTTCCTGCCACCCATCTATCTTTTCTTGCTTTTTCCAAATGTCCTCCCGGGATTTTGCCACAAACTGAGGTTTTAGAAAAATTGCCCCAATCGGAGAATTGGGATCCATCCCCGAATACATTCTCAAACCCTTGTGGAGCCTCTCCAACCATTCCATGGGAGTCTCATCTTTCCCTTGGCACTCCCTGAGTACCTTGCTCATGTCCTGTCCCTTGGGTACTGCTTCCCTGATACCCTGAATTATCATATTTCTCAGATTTATCATCTTCTGCCTCCCCTCCTCCATCTGGGCATTCCATGATGGTTTCTGGTTTAGCCATCTCTCGTCCCCGCTTTCCCCATTGGGGTTTCTCTTTTCCCAATCTTTCATCATGGCTTGCCTGATCATGTCTCTCTCCTCATTGGTGAACAGCGATCTCAGAATCGTTTGGAGATCCTCATAGGTGTAGGTGCTGGTCTCTAGAAATTCATCCAGCCTTTCCACCACCCCCAAAGGATCATCCATTAATTTTCCCATCTCTTTCTTGAACGCTCTCACGTCACTGGTGTCGATTGACGCGTGCACAAGGCCGATAACTCCAGGAGCTGTCGGCATCTCCCGCAAAGGAAAGAAGCCAGGCTTCTCTTCCTCATTCCCACTGTCTCCCATGGATTCCCTCCTTGTTCGCCACCTCATTCAATGGGCCAGGGGAGAGCTGTTTTTGGGGATGGCTACCTGTTTTTCTTCAGTTTTGGGAAGGGTCGGCAGCAGCGGCTGTTTACATGGGAGCAGAGTCGCCACCGCCGCTTATTCACGTGGTGGGGGGAGGCGCCGCAGCCTGCTGTGGTGGGAGCGGCAGTGCCAAGACCTGACCCAGTGGGATCGCCGCCTCGAGAGGCAGCGCAGGCACCAACGGTGCCTGAGCCGGTCCGGGCTGGGGCGGAGGAACAAGGTAAGGAGGTGGAAGATTGTCCAAGGGTTCCCATTCCTTTCCCCTGTTCACCGCGCGTCGGAGGGCTCATACCGGGTATAAACTCGTACAAGCGTATCTCCACATCTCGGCATACTCAATTTCCTCAAAATCCTGTGGGCAGCGATCAAATACGTGATCGTACAAGGACTTGCAAGTTCATGCCTCAATCATGCTGAACACCGGCCAAAACACGTATTTTCCGATCTCCTTCCCTCCCCATTTTTCCATACAAAAATGGACCATTTTCTCCTTGGATCTGCCCGCTCTCCTTGGGCTCTCGTGCCAATGTTCTAGCATCCACCCCAACAGACTATCTCTTGGGATCTCTGGCAGAACTTTCCCAGGACCCTGGGGAGATTTTTCCTGGGGTTTTCTCTGGAACCTGCTCTTTCCCAACCCTATTTTTCCAAAAATCCCTGCTGCAAATTTCCTCACCTTGTCTCCTCCGGCTGTGACGCTCGTTGTGAGTCCCGACTCTTTGTCCAATGTCGATTTCCTGAGCTTGTGAAACACCGCCAGTCTTACTCAGCGAAGTGGAAAAACATTCCACTGACTTTTCGACTGATCTCTGGTTTTCTTACCTGTTTTCTCCAGATCAGAAGGCAGACGGACTCCTGGAATTTTCCAGGAGAGTGTTTTTCCCCTTTCTGACCCAACTGTGACTGATTTCCCCCCTCGAAATCCCTACGAGTCTCAGGTCCCACGTGTGTTAAGCAAAAGCATCCGCTTCCCCCTTGACCAACCACGTTCCTCGCGGGATGGTTGAACTGCGATCGTGGGGTCCGCACTCGCCCCGTGACAGAGTCACGTCTCACACACGCATTTGGTCACACCCCACTCAACCACATGATACTCACAGTTCCTTTTGCCGTGTGGATCCTTTGTGCACCTCGATTTCCAAGTGGGAAAAAAAAAGCACCTCGGGCTCGGAGATCCCCTGGATATGGCCAAGTTTCCGAGAGCTGGGCCTGTTTTATCCCTCTTTGACTGTGGCTCTGGTTTTGGTTCGGTGATTTTTGATTGGTCTCGCGAACTCCAGTCCTGCTCAGACCGCTGTAATCAGCAGGGCACCTTCGGGCCGGGAAGGGGTCCCGAACCCCAAATTCAAATCACTTCAGGTTGTCATCAGATTGTTATAAATGATCAAATCGTGAGCCAAAATTATAAAAAATTTAGCAAAGATATGTTAATTTGTCTGCAAGACCGAATTCCGGTCTTCGAAACCACCACAGTCAAAGAGACAGTGTCCAGCCCAGGTTCGGCACTGGGTGAACCTGGATCTGACCGCCCGAGTGTCAGAGTCTCCCCCGTTCATGCATGCTGCTTCTTGCAGCGAGGTTTTGTACAGTTTATTGTGCTCGAGGCAAAGATGACCGAATTTCCTTTGTACCTCTTCACATGCATCGCTGTTTCTTCCCATGTGCAGAGTTGGACAAAAGCCGGCTCCAGGTGTGCCACTGGCAGCAATCGGCTTCGGGGAAGCTGTGTATTGAG
>JAWWMS010000105.1:1247174-1260823 GCA_035048045.1 Chlorospingus semifuscus
GGGGTGGTTTTGGGGAATTTTAGGGAATTTTTGGGGTTGGTTTTGGGGTGTTTTGGGAGAATTTTTGGGGTGGTTTTTAGGGTTGGTTTTGGGGTGTTTTTGGGTATTTTTTGGGGTATTTTTTGGGCAGTTTGGGGGTGGTTTTGGGCTATTTTGGGGGGAACTCTGAGGGTATTTTTTAGGGTATTTTGGGGCATTTTTAGGGGTATTTTTGGGGTGGTTTTGGGGTATTTTTGAGGATTTTGGGGGAATTTTGGGGTAGAGTTGTGGTATTTGTGGGGTGGTTTTTGGGGTATTTTGGGGTTTATCTGGGATTGGGTTTGGGGTATTTTGGGGATATTTTTAAGGTATTTTTTGGTATTTTTGGGGTGTTTTGGGGGATAATTTTAAGATATTTTTAGGTGTTTTTTGGGGGTATTTTGGGGTAATTTGGGTGTGGGGTTTTGGGGTATTTTGGGCATTTTGGGGGTGTTTTCAGGCTGTTTCTGGGGTATTTTGGGGATATTTTTGGGTGGGTTTTGGGGTATTTTTAGGGTGACTTTGGGGTGGTTTTGGGGTATTTTGGAGCGTTCTTTGGGGTTATTTTTGGGCTGGTTTTGGGGGTTTTTTGGGATTGGTTTTGGGGTGTTTTTTAGGATATTTGGGAGTGATTTGGAGGAATTTTTGGGGCATTTTTTTGGGTTTATCTGGGATTGGGTTTGGGTAGCTTTTGGGATATTCTGGGGGTATTTTTGGGGTGGTTTTGGGGTATTTTTGTGGTATTTTGGGGCTTTTTTAGGGAGTTTTGGGGGCATTTTTGGGCGTATTTTGGGGTTTTTTTTTGGGGTGGTTCTTGGGTATTTTGGGAATATTTTGGGATATTTGGGGGTGGTTTTGGGGCTGGTTTTGGGGTATTTTGGGGGATATTTGGGGTTGGTTTTAGGGTGGTTTTGGAGTATTTCGGGGGGTATTGTTGGGGTGGTTTTGGGTTTATTTTTGGGGTATTTTTGGGGTTGGTTTTGGGGTGTTTTGGGGTATTTTTGTGCATTTTTAGGGTGGTTTTGGGGGTGTTTTTTGGAGTATTTTGGGACTATTTGGGGATATTTATGGGAGGTTTTGGAGAAATTTTGGGGTATTTGTTGGTGTTTTTGGGGTATTCGTAAAATATTTTTGGAGTGGTTTAGGGGATATTTTGGGGTCGTTTTAGGGGAATTTTGGGGGCATTTTTGGGGTGGTTTGGGGCAATTTTTTGAGTGTATTCGGGTTATTTCTGGGGTGGTTTTTGGGGTGTCTTTGGGGTGTTTTTCAGGTGTTTTTTGGGATATTCTGGGGTATTTTGTGGGGTATTTGGGATTGGTTTTAGGGTCTTTTTTTAGGTATTTTGGGGGTGATTTTGGGGGGTATTTGGGGTTGGTCCTGAGTTGTTTATTGGGTATTTTTGGGGTAGTTTTGGGGTGTTTTTAGGGTGATTTTTGGGGTATTTTTAGGGGTTTTTTTTGGGTATTCTTTTGGCAATTTTGGGGCATTTGTGGAGTTTTTGGAATATTTTAGGGCTGGTTTTGAGGTCTTTTTGAGGTATTTTGGGGTGGGCTTGGGGTGTTTTATGGGGTGTTGTGGAGTTTATCTGGGAGGGGTTTAGGGTGGTTTTTGGGGTACTTTGGGGGTATTTTGAGGGGGTTTTTGGGGTATTTTTGGGGTATTTCGGGGCATTTTTCGGATTGGTTTTGGGGTGTTTTTTGGGACATTTTAGGGATATTTTTAGGGTGTTTTTTGGGGCATTTTTAGGGTATTTTGGGGTGGTTTTGGGGTATTTTGGGGCATTCTTTGGGGTTATTTTGGGGTCTCTTGGGAGTTTTCTGGGACTGGTTTTGGGGGTGTTTTGGAGGAATTTTTGGGGCCTTTTTTGGGGTATTTTGGGGTTTATCTAGGATTGGTTTTGCGTAGTTTTTGGGGCATTTTAAGGGGTATTTTGAGGATGATTTTGGGGGTATTTGGGGGCTTTTTTGGGGGTGTTTTTGGGGCATTTCTTGGTGTATTTTTAGGGTGATTTTTGGGGTGTTTTTGGGGTATTTTGGGGATATTTTGGTATATTTGGGGGTGGGTTGGAGACTATTTTTGGGTTGTTTGTGGGGCATTTTTGGGGGTGTTTTTGGGGTGGTTTCGGGCTGTTTCTGGGGTATTTCTTGCTATTTTTGGGGTGGTTTTAGGGGAAATTTTGGAAGTATTTTTGGGTTGTTTTTCGGTATTTTTGGGGTGGTTTGGGGCCATTTTTGGAGTGCGTTTGGGTTATTTTTGGCGGCTGTTTTTGGGGTATTTTGGGGGGTATTTGGGGTTGGTTTTGGTGCATTTTTGGATGTGGTTTTGGGGTGGTTTTGGGGTGTTTGTGGGGTTGTTTTTTGGGGTATTATTTGGGAGATTTTTGGGGGTGGTTTTGGGGTATTTTGTTTTGGTTTTTTTGTGGTTTTGGGGTGATTTCGGGGATATTTTTGGGGCTGTTTTTGGAGTATTTTTGGGGCCATTTTTGGGGTGGTTTTGGGCTATTTTAGGAATGGTTCAGGGGGTATTTTTGGGGTGTTTTTTGGGGATATTCTGAGTATTTTGGGGGTATTTGGGGTTGGTTTTGGGGTGGTTTTTGGGGTGGTTTTGGGGGTGTTTTTGGGGTATTTGTGGGGCATTTTTGGAGGGTGGTGTTGGGGTAATTTGGGGCTATTTTGGGGTATTTGTAGGTTGTTTTTCGGGATACTACTTGGGAGATTTTGGGGGTAGTTTTGGGGTGGTTTTAGGGCATTTTTGGGTTTTTTTGGGTATCTTTGGGGTGGATTAGGGTGTATTTTTGGGGTGGTTTGGGAGGGACTTTTGGGGGTATTTTTGGGGTGCTCATGGTGTGGTTTTTTGGGTATTTTTGGGGTGTTTTGGGGGTGTTTTGGGGGCATTTTTGGGGCGTTTTTTGGGGTTACCTGGGATTGGATTTCTGTGTTTCTTGGGCTGTTTTGAGGGTGGTTTGGGGACAGTTTTTTGGGGTATTTTGGGTGTTTTTCAGGCTCTCACCGCGGCTCTGGGGCTCGAGCTCCAGCAGCTCCTGGCACATCTGCACCTGGTCCTGCAGCACCTGAGCGTCGGCCACGCCCAGCTCCGGCCTGGGGGCAGGGCCAACACGTGAGAAAAGGGGCGGGGCTTGCCAAGAAAGGGGCGTGGCTTAACCCACATAGCAATAACTGGCAGCTCAAAGTGGGTGTGGCTTAAGCAAAGGGGCGTGGCTTGTGAAAAGGGGCGTGGCTCACCAGAACAGCTCCCTCTCCACGATTGGCTCCTGCCACCAAGCCTCGGCCTCACCTGGGAGAGAAAAGGGCGTGGCTAGGTGAGGAAAGGGTGTGGCTTAGAGTGGGTGTGGCCAGAAAGGGCGTGGCCTCACCTGGCTGCAGCGTCACCTCGTGGTGGGCGGAGTCAGGCACCCACATGACCTCCAGGTGGGCGGGGCTCTCGGTGGGCGGGGCAGGGAGGTCGCAGAGCTGATGTCACCCGTCAAGGTGTGCCAAGTGTGGTGGCCACGCCCACCCCCAAGCCACGCCCACCCAGGCCCCGCCCTCCTGCCTTCAGGGGGAGGATACCCAGGTGTGGCTGGGGCGGGGTCGCCCCTCTGCAGAGCGCCATGGCCCGGCCAGGGCGGAGCCATCCAGGGTCGCTGTCAGCTCTGGGCACTCTGGGTTCACCTGTGGGGGGAAAAAGCAACAAATTTTGGGTGTGTTCCTATCAAAAATTGGGAATTTTCAGCACCAAAATTGGAGTTTTTAGTGGGAAAAAATGTTTGGGACACCAGGTCTACCCATTGAAGTAAATGGGGATTGTAAGGACACCAGGTCTACCCCATTAAAGTCAATGGAGAATCTTGGACACCAGGTCTACCCATTGAAATCAATGGGGAAATTGAGACACCAGGTCTACCCATTAAAGTCAATGCGGATTCAGGGACACCAGGTCTACCCCCATTAAAACCAATGGGGATTTTGGGACACCAGGTCCACCCCCATTGAAGTCAATGGCAATTTAGGGACACCAGGTCTACCCCCATTAAAATCAATGGGGATTGTGGGACACCAGGTCTACCCCATTGAAGTCAATGAGGATTTTAGGACACCAGGTCTACCCCATTAAAATCAATGGGGAATTTTGGACACCAGGTCTACCCCATTAAAGTCAATGGGGAGTGACAGACACCAGGTCTACCCCATTGAAGTCAATGGGGATTCATAGACACCAGGTCTACCCCCATTAAAACCAATGGGGATTTTAGGACACCAGGTCTACCCCATTAAAGTAAATGGGGAAATTGAGACACCAGGTCTACCCCTATTAAAGTCAATGGGGATTTAGGGACACCAGGTCCACCCCCATTGAAGGTAATGGGGAATTAGCGACACCAGGTCTACCCTACTCAAGTGAATGGGGATTTAGGGACAGACACCAAGTCTACCCTGATTAAAGTCAATGGGGAATTTAGGACACCATGTTTACCCCATTAAAATCAATGGGCATTTTTGGACACCATGTCTACCCCATTAATGTAAATGGGGATTTACAGACAACAGGTCTACCCCCATTGAAGGCAATGGAGATTTAGGGACACCAGGTCTACTCCCATTAGAGTCAATGGGAATCTGCAGACACCAGGTCTACCCCATTAAAGTCAATGGGAATTTAAGGACAACAGGTCTACCCCCATTAAAACCAATAGGAATATATAGACACCAGGTCTGCCCCATTGAAGTCAATGGGAATTTAAGGACAACAGGTCTACCCCCATTAAAACCAATAGGAATATATGGACACCAGGTCTACCCCATTAGAGTCAATGGGGATTTTCAGACACCAGGTCTACCCCCATTAAAGTCAATGGGGACTGAGAGACACCAGGTCTACCCCATTAAAACCAATGGAGATTTATAGACACCAGGTCTACCCCATTGAAGTCAATGGGAATTTTGGGACACCAGGTCTACCCAGTCAAAGTAGAGGGGATTCAGGCCCACCAGTTTTGGGGGGCTTTGGGTGATCCAGGTGATTTTGGGGGTACCCAGGAGATTTTGAGGGGAGATCTCAGAGATTTTTGGGGGTGGTCAGGTGTATCCAGGTGATTTTTGGTGTGTTCCAGGTGATTTTTCGGGGCATCCAGGTAATTTTGGGGGGCTCCCAGGTGATTTTGGGAGGAACTCAAGTGTACCCAGCTGATTTTGGGGGGATCCAGGTGATTCTGGGGGGTTCCCAGGTGATTTTGGGGGTGTCCAGATGATTTTGGGGGCAATCCAGGTGTACCTATGTGATTTTTGGGGTTCCCAGGTGATTTTTTGGGGTGATCCAGGTGATTTTCAAGGGGTACCCAGGTGATTTTTGGGGTTCCCAGGCGATTTTAGGGGTACCCAAATGATTTTGGGGGCAATCCAGGTGTACCCAGGTGATTTTTGGGGGGGATCCAGGTGATTTTTTGGGGTGATCCAGGCGATTTTCACGGGGTGTCCAGGTGATTTTGCGGAGTACCCAGGTGTATCCAGGTGATTTTTGGGGGGATCCAGGTGATTTTTTGGGGAGATCCAGGTGATTTTCAAGGGGTACCCAGGCGATTTTTGGGGTTCCCAGGTGATTTTGAGTGATTCCCAGGTGATTTTTAGGGGTGATCCAGGTGATTTTTGGGGGTTCCCAGGTGATTTTTGGGGTTCCCAGGTGTCCCCACTCACCTTGACAGGCCGGGAGAAGATGACGGCCAGCGTCGCGTCCTCGCGATCCACGTGGACACAGATGACCCTCGGAGGCGGGGGGGCTGTCGGGGGACACCCCAACATTCGGGGACACCCCAAAACTCCAGGTGGGAGCCCCAGGGGCGGCAGGAAAGCCGGGGTTACCTCGGGAGAGGATGCAGCGCAGGTACACCCAGGCGCTTTGGTCCGTGGGGTCGGTGAACACGGCGTTCTGCACCAGCTCCAGCTCTGTAGGGAGCAAAGGGGGCACCCCAAAATATCAGGGGGGGAAAAAAGGGAACACTAAAATATCAGGGGGGTGCCCCAAAATCGGAATGGGGGCACTCAGGTGTGTGGGAGGTCAGGTGTAGCCAGTGAAAGCAATGGGGATTGTAAGGACACCAGGTCTACCCCATTAAAGTCAATGGGGATTCTGGACACCAGGTCTGCCCCATTAAAATCAATGGGGATTCTGGACACCAGGTCTACCCCAATTAAAGTCAATGGGGCTTTTGGACACCAGGTCTACCCCCATTGAAATCAATGGGGATTTTGGACACCAGGTCTACCCCATTAAAATCAATGGGGATTTTGGACACCAGGTCTACCCCATTAAAGTCAATGGGGATTTTGGACACCAGGTCTACCCATTGAAGTTAATGGGGATTAAAGGACACCAGTCTACCCCCATTGAACCCAATGGGAAATTTAAGACACCAGGTCTACCCATTGAAAGCAATAGCAATTTACAGACATCAGATCTACCCCATTATAGTCAATGGAGAAGTCAGGACACCAGGTCTACCCTATAGAAGCCAATGGGGATTTTTGGCCACCAGGTCTACCCCATTTAAGTCAATGGAGAATTTTGCACACCAGGTCTACCCCAATTGAGGTCAATGGAGAATTTTGGACACCAGGTCTACCCCATTAAAGTCAATGGAGAATTTTAGACACCAGGTCTACCCCCATTAAAGTCACTGGGGACTTCTGACACCAGGTCTGCCCCCATTCAAGTCAATGGGGATTAAAGGACACCAGGTCTATCCATTAAAAACAATGGGGATTCAGGGACACCAGGTCTACCCATGTAAATTAATGGGGATTTTTGGGACACCAGGTCTACTCCATTAAAGACAAATGGGATTTTTGGACACCAGGTTTACCCCATTAAAGTCAATGGGGATTTTGGGGACACCACGTCTACCCCATTTAACTGAAAGGGGCCAAACAGGACACCAGGTCTACACCCATTAAAGTCAATGGAGAATTTCGGACACCAGGTCTACCCCATTAAAGTGAATGGGATAAATGGGACACCAGGTCTACCCCCATTAAAGTCAATGGGAAACTTTGGACACCAGGTCTACCCATTAAAGTAAATGGAGAATTTAGGACACCAGGTCTACCCCCATTAAAGTCAATGGGAAAGTCTGGACGCCAGATCTATCCATTAAAGTAAATGGAGAATTTAGGACACCAGGTCTACCCCCATTAAAGTCAATGGGAAACTTTGGACACCAGGTCTACCCCACTGAAATCAATGGGGATTTCAGACACCAGGTCTACCCATCAAAGTCAATGGAGAATTTCAGACACCAGGTCTACCCCATTAAAGTCAATGGGCAATTCAGACACCAGGTCTACCCCATTAAAGTCAATGGGGATTTAGAGACACCAGGTCTACCCCCATTAAACCAAATGGAGAATTTTGGACGCCAGCTCCACCCACCCACCCCACACCCTCTCTACCTTCACCCCCATAAATTTTTCAGCATTTCCCCAATTCCAGACCCTTTTCCCGGGCACTCTCTCACCTTCCTTCAGCCTCTGGGGTGGCAGCGCCCCGGCCTCGCCCTTGCCTTGCCCCCGGGCCGGTGCCAGCAGCCGCAGCCGGTGGTGCCAGGCCGAGAAGTTGGAGAAGTCGCGGCTCAGCAGGGCCCCGGCGAAGGCCAGCTCGGCCTCGGCATCCTGCTGGGCCACCAGAGCCCGCCGGTGCTCCCAGGCGTGGACTGGGAGGGCACCAGTACAAACCAGTAAGGACTGGGAGCCACCACTGAGGCCCTGAGGCTTGTAGCAGCAGCTCCCAGTATAAACCAGTAAGGGTTCATGCACCCAAACCCATTCCCAGTATGGTCTAGAGGACCCCAGTGTGGTCTATGGGCTCCCAGTTTTATACTGGGAGGGCACCAGTACAAACCAGTAAGGACTGGGAGCCACCCCTGAGCCCCTGAGGCTTGTAGCAGCAGCTCCCAGTATAAACCAGTAAGGCCAGTAGATCCCAGGCCCCATCCCAGTATAAACCAGTAAGGCCAGTACATGCCAGGCCCCATCCCAGTATAAACCAGTAAGCCCAGCACCCCCAGAAGTTGCTCCCAGTGGGTCCCAAACTCCCTCCCAGTATAAGCCAGTATAAACCAGTATAACCCAGTGATCCCCAAGAACCCCATCCCAGTATAAACCAGTATAACTCAGTGACCCCCAGCCCTATCCCAGCACAAACCAGTGACCCCCAGCACCCTATCCCAGTATAAACCAGTGATCCCAGCACCCCATCCCAGTACAAACCAGTATCACTCACAATGAGCCACCAGGTCCTCCCGGCCAGCAGGGGGCGCTCACACAGAGCCCCCATTCCCTCTCCCAGTACAAACCAATGCAAACCAGTACAAACCAGTGACCCCCACCACAACCCAGTGATCCCAGGACCCCATCCCAGTATAAACCAGTACAACCCAGTGACCCCAAGATCCCATCCCAGTATAAACCAATACAAACCAGTATAACCCAGTACACACAGCGCCAGGTCCTCCCGGCCAGCAGGGGGCGCTCACACACAGCCCCCATTCCCTCTCCCAGTACAAACCAGTACAAACCAATGCAAACCAGTACAAACCAGTGACCCCAGCCTGATCCCAGTACAAACCAGTGACCCCCAGCACCCCCAGCACCCCATCCCAGTACATCCCAGTACAAACCAGTGACCCCAAGAACCCCATCCCAGTACAAACCAATACAAACCAGTATAACTCACAATGAGCCACCAGGTCCTCCGGGCCAGCAGGGGGCGCTCACACCCAGCCCCCATTCCCCATCCCAGTACAAACCAGTACAAACCAGTGACCCCCAGCACAACCCAGTGATCCCTGGACCCCATCCCAGTATAAACCAGTACAAACCAGTGACCCCCAGCACCCCCAGGTGCCTGTCCCAGTACAAACCAGTGCAAACCAGTGACCCCAGCCCCATCCCAGTACAAACCAGTGCAAACCAGTGACCCCACCCCCATCCCAGTACAAACCAGTGCAAACCAGTGACCCCAAGAACCCCATCCCAGCACCCCATCAGCACCCCCAGGACCCCATCCTAGTTCCTCCCAGTCCAAACCAGTACAAACCAGTGACCGCAGCCCTATCCCAGTACAAACCAGTATAACCCATCGATCCCCAGCACCCCCAGGACCCCATCCCAGTCCCTCCCAATACAAACCAGTACAAACCAGTGCCACTCACAGTTGCGGGGGTCGGCTGCCAGCAAGCGCTCGCACAGCGCCAGGTCCTCCCGGCCAGCAGGGGGCGCTCACACACAGCCCCCATTCCCCATCCCAGTATAAACCAGTGCAAACCAGTGACCCCAGCCCTATCCCAGTATAACCCAGTGACCCCCAGCACCCTCAGCACCCTGTCCCAGTACCTCCCAGTACAAACCAGTATAACTCACAATGAGCCACCAGGTCCTCCCGGCCAGCAGGGGGCGCTCACACCCAGCCCCCATTCCCCATCCCAGTACAAACCAGTGACCCCAGCCCTATCCCAGTATAACCCAATGACTCCCAGCACCCTGAGGAGCCCATCCCAGTCCCTCCCAGTACAAACCAGTACAAACCAGTGCCACTCACAGTTGCGGGGGCCGGCCGCCAGCAGGCGCTCGCACAGCGCCAGGTCCTCCCGGCCAGCAGGGGGCGCTCACACAGAGCCCCCATTCCCCATCCCAGTACAAACCAGTGACCCCAGCCCCATCCCAGTATAACCCAATGACTCCCAGCACCCTGAGGAGCCCATCCCAGTCCCTCCCAGTACAAACCAGTGACCCCAAGAACGCCATCCCAGTACAAACCAGTACAAACCAGTAGAACTCACAATGAGCCACCAGGTCCTCCCGGCCAGCAGGGGGCGCTCACACACAGCCCCCATTCCCCATCCCAGTACAAACCAGTACAAACCAGTGACCCCAGCCCCATCCCAGTGTAACCCAATGACCCCCAGCACCCTGAGGAGCCCATCCCAGTCCATCCCAGTCCAAACCAGTACAAACCAGTGCCACTCACAGTTGCGGGGGTCGGCCGCCAGCAGGCGCTCGCACAGCGCCAGGTCCTCCCGGCCAGCAGGGGGCGCCCTGCCCTGCGCCAGCACCCAGCCCCGGTGGTGCCAGGCCCCGTAGGATTTGGGGTTCACCCCCAGGCACTGCCCCACGAAGGAGAGCTCCGAGGGCACCCTGGAAACCAGTATGGACCAGTATAAACCAGTATGCACCAGTACGGGGGGTAAAAAGCAGAAAAAAAATGGAAATAAATAGAAAAAACCAGTAAAAACCAGTAAGAACCAGTAAGAATCAGTATCGACCACTTTAGACCGGTATGGACCGGTATAAACTGGTATTAACCAGTACGGACCAGTATAAACCAGTATGCACCAGTATGGGGGGTAAAAAGCAGAAAGAAATGGAAAAAACGGAAAAAAACAGTAAAAACCAGTAAGAACCAGTAAGAACCAGTAAGAACCAGTATAAAACAGTAAAAAATGGTATAAGGTAAACCAGTATAGATCAGTATGCACCAGTATGCACCAGTATAAACCAGTATAAACCAGCACAAGTGGGAAAAACCATTAAAAACCAGCAAAAACCAGTAAAAAAAACAGTAAAAAACCAGTATAAACCAGTATAAACCAGTATGGACCAGTTTAGACAAGTATGGACCAGTATAAACCGGTATAAACCAGTATGGACCAGTATAAGTGGTAAAAACCAGTAAAAACCAGAAAAAACAGAAAAAAACCAGAAAAAAAACCAGTAAAAAACCAGTATAAACCAGTATAAACCAGTATGGACCAGTATAAACCAGTATAAACCAGTATGGACCAGTTTAGACCAGTATGGATCAGTATAAGTGACAAAAACCAGTACAAACCAGTTAAAAACAGTAAAAACCATTAAAAACCAGTATAAACCAGTATAAACCAGTAAAAAACTACAAGGCAAACCAGTATAGACCAGTTGAGAACATTATCAACCAGTATTTACCAGTATAAACCAGTATGGACCAGTACAAACCAGTATGGACCAGTACAAACCAGTAAAAGTGGTAAAAACCAGTAAAAACCAGTAAAAACCAATATAAACCAGTACAAACCAGTATAAACCAGTAAAGGGAAAAAACCCAAACCAGTATAAAGCAGTAAGGCCAAAACTCCTCCCAGTTCATCCCAGTACAAACCAGTAAAGCCAAAATCCCCTCCCAGTTCATCCCAGTATAAACCAGTAAGCCCCACACCCCAAACCAGTACAAACCAGTAAGGGCAAAAAACCCAAACCAGTATAAACCAGTCCAAACCAGTATAAACCAGTAAGGCCAAAACCCCTCCCAGAGCCCTCCCAGCTCCATCCCAGTACAAACCAGTAACCCCAGACCCCAAACCAGTACAAACCAGTAACCCCAGACCCCAAACCAGTACAAACCAGTATAAACCAGTACAAACCAGTCTCCCCCCAGTGCTCCCAGTGCGCGGCGCCGCAGGTTCCAGCAGGTGCCCACGTCGGGATTGGCTGCCAGGACTGACCCGGTCAGGGACAGCACCTGGGCGGGGGGGACCCCCTGGAAACCAGTATAAACCAGTATAAACCAGTATAAACCAGTATAAACCAGTACAAACCAGTACGGACCAGTATGGACCAGTAAAAGCAGAAAAAACCCTGAAAAAATCCCGTTTTTCGCCCATTATAGAGCCCCAAATCCACTCCCAGTTCATCCCAATCCCAGTATAAACCAGTATGGACCAGTATGGACCAGTATAAACCAGTATAAACCAGTAAAAACCAGTATAAACCAGTAAAACCAGTATAAACCAGTATGGCCCAGTTCCCTCCCAGTAACTCCAAACCCCCTCCCAGTACAAACCAGTAACCCCAAACCCCCCCCAGTCCCTCCCAGTTTGATCCCAGTCCCTCCCAGTCCATCCCAGTACAAACCAGTAACCCCAAACCCCATCCCAGTACAAACCAGTAACCCCAAACCCCTCCCAGTCTCTCCCAGTCCTTCCCAGTATAAACCAGTATGGCCCCAGTTCCTCCCAGCCCCCTCCCAGTCCATCCCAGTGATCCCCCAGTATAAACCAGTAACCCCAAATCCTCTCCCAGTTTGATCCCAGTCTCTCCCAGTTCATCCCAGTTCCCTCCCAGTTCAAACCAGTGACCTCCCAGTACAAACCAGTAACCCCAAACCCCCTCCCAGTACAAACCAGTAACCCCAAACCCCAAACCAGTACAAACCAGTAACCCCAAACCCCTCCCAGTACAAACCAGTAACCCCAAACCCCATCCCAGTACAAACCAGTACAAACCAGTTCACCTGCTGGTCGGGCTGGTTGAAGTCCAGGCCAGGCTCCGCCCCCTGCTGATGACGTAATCGGAAGGGGCGGAGCTTGAGCCGCTGCAGCTCCACCAGCGCCTCCCATTGGCTGCCCCGGTGCCGCCTCAGCGCCGCCCCCGTGTGGGCGGGGTCAGGGAAACCCAGGCTGGACAGGAGGCGGAGCTAAACCAGTACAAACCAGTAAGAACCAGTATGGACCAGTATAAACCAGTACAAACCAGTATAGACCAGTATAAACCACTCGCATTCACCTAAATACCCATTTTTAGACCAGAATTCACATGTTTAAGACCATTATAAACCAGTATAAACCAGTATAAATCAGTATAAACCATTACAAACCACTATAAACCAGTATAAACCATTACAAACCAGTAACAACCAGTATAAACCAGTATAGACCAGTACAAACCACTGAAAAACCCCAAATTTGCAGTTTTTACATTAAAATCTCATTAATGTGGACCAGTATAAACCAGTTCGGACCAGTACAAACTGGTTTGGACTGGTTAGGATTGTGTCAGACCAGTACAAACCAGTATAAACCAGTACAAACCAGTTTGGACCAGTACAAACCAGTATAAACCAGTATAAACCATTAAAAGTCCCCAAAATTTGCCTAAGTTATGTATTTTTTAACCAGTATAAACCAGTTCGGACCGGTACAAAACAGTAAGGACCAGTATGCACCAGTATAAACCAGCACAAACCAGTAAAAACCAGTATAGACCAGTAAAACCCAGTATAAACCAGTAAAAACCCCAAAAATTCCCGTTTTTACATCAAAATTCACCTATTTTGAACCAGTATAAACCAGTATGGACCAGTATGGACCAGTTTGGACCAGTATGAACCGGTTTGAACTGGTGGGAACTGAAAAATCCACTACAAACCAGTATAAACCAGTATAAACCAGTAAAAACCAGTAAAAACCTACAAACTTCACCAAAATCCCAATTTTTTAACCCAAATTTTACCTATTTTCAACCAGTTTGGACCAGTACAAACCAGTTTGGACTGGTTTGGATCGGTTTAGACCAGTACAAACCAGTTTAAACCAGTAGAAACCAATAAATTTAACCATAATCCCCATTTTTAGACAAAAATCTTTAAGCCCAGCCCCCAATTTCCGCCATTTTGGATCCAATTTCCGCCATTTTACCCTCAAATCTTAAGCCCCGCCCCCAATTTCCGCCATTTTAACCCCAAATTTTAGGCCACGCCCCCAAATTTCCGCCATTTTGAGGACCAAATTTAAGCCCCGCCCCCACATTTCCACCAATTTAGAATCAATT
>JAWWMS010000105.1:1278961-1292149 GCA_035048045.1 Chlorospingus semifuscus
TGGCCTCAAGGATCTGCTGGAAGGAGTCCCTGGGGAGCCTTGCTCAGGAATGGCCCTGGGGGCTCCTGAATGCTCCCAGGGACTGCAGGTTTTTCAAAGGACTTTGGGTTTTGCTTTTGCCTTGGAGTCTCTGAGAGGTTTGTGCGATCATGGCCTCCAATTATCTGCTGTAATTAGTCCCTGGAGAGGCTTTGTCAGTACAACACTCAGTGGGGCTCATTAATGCTTCAGGGTACTTCAGTTTTTTTAAGCTATTTGATGTTTCTATTTTGATACAGACTCTATGAGAGGTTTGTGCATTCACGGCCCCAATTATCTGCTTTAACGAGTCCCTTGAGAGCTTTGTACTGACACTCAGTGGGGCTCATTAAGACTTTGAGATACTCAAGGTTTTTAAGGTACTTTGTGTGGAGGCTGGAGAACTGGCCAAGGAAAAGCCTGCTGTACTCCCCTGGAGGACTGACCCCTAGGCCATAACCTCCTGTTTAGGGAGAGCAAAAAGATCGCTCCCAGAATCCTTTGTTGCTTTATGTTGATCCCTTGCAATCCATTGGTCCTTCCCCTTTGCTCTGCCCCTGTGCCCTCATCCCATTCACTCTAGTGTTCTGTCCTGCCCTTTGAGATCCCAATATAAACCCCTGCTTTCCCTGCCTGAGTGGCTTTTTGTCCCTGGACCCTTTTGAGGATGAAGCTCAGTAAAGGTTCTCCTTGGAACCCCACACAAAGACCCCGTCTCTCCTTCTACATTGCCAGGATCACAGAAGAGCTGAAATCACTCGGCATGAGCACAGACATGCCTGTGCCCCCGAGGTGTCTTCTTCAAGAAGTTTCTTCGGGAAGGTTGCAGCGCCCTGAGCACCACCTGCCACAACCTGTGGCACCCAACATGCAGCCTCTGCAAAGAGATCCCAGAAGAAGTGCCTCCTGTAGCCTCCCACTGCAGGACAAAAGTTGCTGTTGGCGCAGCCACTTTCCCCAGGAAAACCCCTCACGTTTTAGTGGGGGCTGTCCGAAGGGCGACCAGGACCCTCTGAAGACAAGAGGCCAAAGAACTCCCGGAGTACTGGAGGCCAATTGACGGGCTGACCACCTGCCCAGCAGATTTTCATTGATCCAATGGGCAATGGCCCGAAGAGCAACTGTAAGTTATATATATATATCTATATCTATATCTATTAGGGTCTTCTTTTTCATTTCCCTTTTTCTGCTGGGTGTGGGAACAAAGTTTAAGGATGGGCAACAATCTTAGTCACTCTAAGCTGAGCCCTCCTCAAAGACGCGTCTATTCCAAGGTTGTGGGTCCCTTGTTGCTTGGAGAACTTGTTTTTCTAAGGGAAAATGGAAAGCTTTTGTTCATTTTCTTTCCAAATACTTTGCGAATGTTACGAGGGAATCGGTTTTATTGCCTGAGCTTTGGATATGGTTGGGATAAAGTTATTTGTTTTACAAATGGAGGAAAATTTTGAAGTGGGGAAGTTTTATCCTCTTTTCCATTTATCCTTATTTTCATTCTATTTATGATTCAGTTAAAAAATCGGGGGAAAATTCAGGAAAAGTTTTTGGTCCCCAGTTCAAAACCCCTTCCCCTTCTTCCTCTCCTGATGTACCCAAAGCCTCTTCCTCACCTGAGGGACAATTGGCAGGCAGTTGTTGGCACTTGGCACAGGGTTGCTATCGATCCCCTGACGCCTCCCGATCCCCTCTCTCCCTTTGCCTGGACAGCCAAGCGTCTGCTGCCCTGGACCTTCCACTCATCCTCCCTCCTGTGCCCCTTTACCCAGTTCCACCTCCTGCTGATTCCCCCCAAAACGGTGCCAGCAATGTGCCCAGCCTCACCATTTTGTTGCCTCTGTTTCCAAGTTTTCCTGCCCTTACACCCCAAAATGGCCACCTCCCCACCTCTGCTCCTCCCTTTTCTGTGCCCTCCATTGCACTCATCTTCCCCCTTCCCCCCACACTGATGGGTGTAACAACGCTGGGACACCCCCCCCCTCCCCCCATTGGTCAGGAATCCCCTCCCCATCACAGACACCATCGCAGTTGAGTACAAACAGGGGAGAAGGACATCACCCAACTCCTGGGATCCCATCCCCTGCAGGGACGCCTCCTCAGCAGAACGTCCCCTGGTTGTCCAGAGCCGTGCGACTGCCCCAGGTGGGGATGGCATGCTGGCAGGATGCCCTGCTGCTGTGCAGACCTGCAGGGATAGCCCCTGACAGTGCCCGTCATCAGCGGAGCACACTGCTCCTGAACCAGGCAGAGGAGAGACACTGTGCTGCCGAGCCGCATTGAGTGGGTGTTCTGCCACTTCTCTGGGGTCTGCTGGCCCGGCTGAGACCCCTGGGGTCACATCCAGCTGCTGTGAGACTATACCCAGTGGCTGTGAGATGCCTTGCCCCTGCGGGACAGTGGCTGGCCGTGGAGCAGGGTTTGCTGCTGCTTTGCCAAGCTGTGCTACACCCACTGGGGAGACAACACACACCAGAGATGACGCTGTCGCTGCTGCTGCTGCTGAGACAGCACGGTGCTGTAGCTTTCGGTTTGACCTCAGTGGGTCCACCTTCACCAAACCACCACCTTAGAAAGCCCCCAGACAGCAGCTGCTGCACTAAAACTGGGAAAGTCCGGTCACAACACTGCTAGGCAGTTGTGGAGCTGCAGTGCTGCCACCACCCAGGGGAGAGGCACCGAGATCAGGGACTATCCCACACTGTGCCGCTCCTGCTGTGGCCAAGGTTCCAGTTTACTGCCAGCTGCTGCTAAAGAGCCGGTGCCACAACTGTGGTTCCCTGGGGCTGGGGGGGCTCCCTAACAGTTAAACGCCTGTAAACGGAGCAGAGCCCTGCTCCCTACCACAACTCAAACCCGCCACCACTACTGTGCAGTTGTGGTGCCCCCAGCAAGCGCGGCTGTGGTTTCTGTCAGCTGCAGTTTCTGTCTGCAGGATCCCAGCTGCTGAAGGAACAAGTCCAACAGATCTAAGTAGAAAAGATCACAAACTGAATCGATGAATTCTTTGGACAGTGAGGACTCAAGGGTTGGGGGCTTGCTGTAGTTAAAAATGTTTTGTGGATTTTTATTGTAATTTTTATTGTTTTGCTCATGTTTTCATGTTCTTTCTGCTGTTGTGAAAAAGCCAGGGGAGAAGCCTTTTTAATTAATAAAGACAGGGGAGTTGTGGAGGCCAGTGGGCCAGTAGGCAAAAGGTCTACAGCACTCCCCTGGAGGGAAAACTCCTCAAGCAATAACTGCCCTTGTCAGGGTGAGGAGAAAGGCTTCTCCCAGCATGCCTTGATGTGACATGCAGATTCAATGTATCCCGTTGGCCCGGCCCACTCACTCCCCCCCTGTGCTCTCATCCCACTGACCCTGGTGTTCTGTCCTGCTCCTTGAGATCCCTATATAAATCCCTGCTTTTCCTGCTTTCCTTGCTTTCCCTGCTTTCCCTGCTTTCCCTGCCTGAGTGGCTTTTCATCCCTAGACTCTTTTGAAGAAGAAGCTCAATAAAGGCTCTCCTTGGAACCCCACACAAAGACCCCGTCTCTCCTTCTCTGTCTCCCGGGTCACAGAAGAGCTGAAATCACCTGGTGTGAGCGCAGACGTGCCTGTGCCCCTGAGGAGTCTTTTTCAAGACATTTTTTTGGGAAGGCGCCCTAGACAATCACCCACCGTGACATGTGGTGCCCAAAGTCAGGCAACAATGCTAAGGGCCCTGACACCTCAATGATCATCGGTCCCCAGGGTACCAGACAACCACCACCACTCTGTAGGAAAGGAGGAGAGCTGAGTGTCAGAGGTGGCAGAGAGCAGGTCAAGACCAACAGCCCCGTAAGTCTTTGTTTTGAAAAGCGCTGTTGAGCTAGGACAATTTTGTAAAAAAGACCCAGGTCTCACCCCCCAAGAGCTTTCAGGCCGAGCTCGCAGGAACCCCCAATTCTAGTGCTGAGTGGGGGAAAAGTCTATGGGGACAAGGATAAAGATGGGAACAATAATTACAAAGGAACAACAGGACTTTTATAAATATTTTAATTTACTTCTAGTTTCTTATGGGAGAGAGTTTTCTAAAAGGGATCTGAAAAGAATCGTTTGGTGGCTTTACAACACCTTTCCTGGTGTGTCTGCAAGACTATATTTAACATCAACTTTTGGGACCTAGTTTTTGTGGCAGCTCAATTGCTGCCCATAACCTCTGCCATCCGAGAGACCCTATACCATCAAGCAGCACATCGAGGCCTCCTGCTGTTGGTCACCTCTCCCATAAAACCCCTTCTAGCCTCTGTGAAGTTCCCCTTATTCTCTTCTCCTCTGATTTTCCCACACCCTCCCCAGTCCCTGCTCTGGAGTAGCGTTGGCCATGCCACCCTGGACCCTGCTTTCCAAGATGGTGATGGCTGTGCCACTTGGAACCTGTTCTCCCGCTCTTCACCTTCTCTTCCTGGCCCTGATCTTGCCTCTGGCTCCACCTCTTCTCCCGAATACTCCACCTCTGGAGGTTGTGACTGCTCCATCACAGGACACGCCTATTCCAGGGAAGACGGAACCGGAAACCCCACTGCAGAAACGGTCCTTTTATTTACTCCCCAAAATGGTGACACCCATAACCCTCCTACCAGAGCCCCAGACAACATGCTACAGTTACCCAGCACAAACATCAGGGCTTCCACTCCTCCTGAGAGGATCTCTCACTTTGTTGCCTCCGCTGGCACCATACGGCCCCTCTGAAGCCAGGCCGATCCATCAAACAGTTTGGGACCAGTGTTTCAGCATTGAGAACCTCCTTTAAATGCGGCCATTGCCATCCGGACTCCCCAAAGAAACATTGTGTTCAACCAAATTGTGCCTGTGCCAGTGACCACTGCCAAGGATTGCAGTGGCAGGCATCTCCAGCACAATATGGCAAACTGCATTCAACAAAGTTTGACACCTAGAGCTCCCAAGCACAGCTGATGGACAAGGAGAAATCATCACCAAGCCTGCTACAGACAGCAAATTAATGTAACTGTACAAGTTTTCTGTAGAAACCCTAACATTTCCCTTTTTATTCCCCCTTCCTGGTAAATATATTTTCTGTTGTATTTTGATCATTTTATATTTAAGCAAGTTCTATATCACGTTAAAGATATGTTTGTTTGATTAACCTTTTACAACCCCCCAGTCTTCATTAAAAAGGAGTAGCTTGATTTAATAGTATTATTTTAACTCATGTAAGCTATTAAATACTAGAATTATTATTTAGTTTGTTAATGTTAGTTTAGTTTTTACAGACTATTATTATTCCTTTTCATTTTAATATATACATAAATGTAAATAGTTCTCAACTAAAGTTACAAGAAGTTAATATGACACAAACAATCCTAACTCCCATTACTCATGTTAAGTTTTTAAATCCCTCTATTTTAATTAATTGGAAAAATCAAGTTTTCAGAATACACTCTTTATACCCTATTGTCCTTTCTGCAAGGAACCCTGCAGAAAAACAATATCTTACGATAAAAGTATAAGTCTAATTTGATGTTTGATTTTTCACTGGTTTAAAAAGTTTTTTACAAATTATGAGTTTAATTTTGTTTTTATAAATGATGTGTTTTATTTTCGTACTTGATGTTGCATATTGCAATTTTTGTTAGCAGAAAAGTAACAGAAGTTTTAATGAGAGTGAAAAGCGAGTGAAAAGCAAGTGAAAAGAAGGTGTGCATAAGCTGTTTGATTGTAAGTCAAGGAGTGATAATATAGAATACTTGAAAGATGTTTAAAGGGAAGAGAAAGAGGAAAAAAAGGAAAAAGAGAAAGTGTGAGAGTGAGCAAAAAAGAAAAGGACTAGTTTACTAAGAATAAGGGTACTAAGTCGAGAGCAAAGAAATGAAAGAAAAGCCTTTCGTGAAGTGTTACTTTAATTATTACATTTAACTTACTTTCTTACCTATACCTTTTAATCTTCTTGTGTGCACCCCCTTCATGTTTAGTCTTTCCATTAAGATTGTTTATTGTCTCAAGCTAAAATAATCATTTTTGTAATTGTCATATTCGTGTTAATAGTGCTTTACTGTTCATTATTATGTCCCTGGGAATCCCTTTATGAGTTGTCATAATCCCTCTATAAGTAACCCCTTAAGTATTAACTAATTTAAGTTCTAGGGCCATAACTTAAAGATTATTCCCCTGTTTCAAAAAGAAATAAAAAAGGGGGAGGTGTGTAGTGCCCCCACCCCAGGAGGCGGGGATCCTACCCAGACAGACAGCATCAGGCAAGGGGTGTGATTTTAAGAACATTCCACCCCTCCATCCTGTGGGATGTGACCCCGGAAGCCCAGGAAAAAACGCTCCACTCCATTTTGTCAAATAAGGAATGGCCCCAGAATGTTCTTCTTTTCCTGTACCCCCATTAGTTTAAATTCTACTGGAATGGCCCCAGAATGTTCTTCTTTTCCTGTACCCCCATTAGTTTAAATTCTACTGCAATGTCCCCACCTTAGTTTTTTCCATTGTTTGTCCTCCTCGATCCACCCCTTTGCAGTCCCCTGCTCCTCCTGCTATTGGACCCCAACACTAAACACCACGCCTACCCTGTCATGTAAAATCCACAACCCTACCCCCCTCATTTCTTGTCTTGGTCCCTGGCACAATAAGGGATCCTGGGTTTTGCTAAACCAAGACTCGTCCTGTTGCCTTCCTGTCCCTGTTGGTCACCAGTGGCTGCCTGAGTTCTGAGACTCTGGGGCCCAGGAGACTTGTTACACCACGGGCCCCTGGACCCAAATGCCAGCCCTTTTCCATGGGAAACAAAACTCACCATACCAGTTTCCTGATGTCAGTTTGCAGGAGGCGCTTGGCACTGCCAGGGCAGCTCAAGTTGGAGGTGGTGGCAGGTTGCGTCTGGGAGATACCCTGTGCTGTTCAGGATTTTAGGAGGCAGCACCCACTCAGGGTCACAGGCTCCTAGACATGAGCACTGGTAGAGGAAAGATTTAATGTTAAAAGCATCACCCAGGCAATGCTCTTTTGACAAGTTCTGCCCTGAGCTTTCCTTAAGAAGATCTGAAATGTTCAATGTCACTAGCAAAAGCTCCTGCAATGGCTGCTCACCAGCAGAGCAGGCCTGTCAGCTGTGAAACAAGGGCTGCCGCAAGCAGCAGCTTACCCAGGGCAGCAAATTAAGAGCTGGGAAGGAGCTGATCTGAAGGCCAAACCTCCTTAGCTCCTTCTGAAAGAGCAGGAACAGTTCCTCATTCCAATGTGGTGGAATGCTGGGCACCACAGCTCCAGATGAGGACTGGACACAAGTTTGCTCCTACTGAGTGCTGTGATGGTTTCTGCAGGAGCTCTGGGCTCCTGTGCTTGCCAGGCACAATGAGGAGAGACGGAGCCACCTGCCACCTGCCGTGTGGGGCTCCATACGTCTGCTTTCCACTTCCGATTCATCCCTATCATGCGACAGGAACCATCAGTGAAAAGAGCATAGCGTGTTTCCTCTGGTGGCAGTTGGTTATATGAAGGAGCTTCTTCAGCACATGTCACTGGTTCCTGTTCTTCATCCGTGACACCAAAATTTTCACCTTCGGGCCAATTTGTAATTACCTCCAAAATCCCAGGGCAATTCAGTTTACCTATACAGGCGCGCTGAGTGATAAGAGCAATCCACTTACACCATGTAGCACTGGTGGCATGGTGAGTGGAAGGAACCTTGCCTTTGAACATCCACCCCAGCACCAGTAGTCGGGGTGCCAGGAGGAGTTGTGCTTCTGTATCAATCACCTCTGAGGTGGCTTGGACTCCTTCATAGGCAGCCAAGATTTCTTTCTCTGTTGGAGTGTAGTTGACTTCAGAGTCTCTGCAGCTTTGACTCCAAAATCCTAGTGGCTGACCCCGAGTCTCCCCAGGTAACTTCTGCCAAAGGCTCCAGGACAAACCATTGTTCCCGGCTGCAGAGCAGAGCATGTTGTTCACCTCTGGTCCCATCCTGACCGGGCCAAGGGCTACTGCATGAGTGATCTCCTGCTTGATCTGGGCAAAGGCTTGTTGCTGCTCAGGGCCCCAGTGGAAATTGTTCTTCTCGTGGGTGACCAGGTAAAGAGGGCTCATGATCTGACTGTACTCAGGAATGTGCATTCTCCAAAAGCCTATGGCACCTAGGAAAGCTTGTGTCTCCTTCTTATTGCTTGGTGGAGACATAGCTATGATCTTCTTGATGACATCTGTAGGAATCTGATGCTGTCCATCTTGCCACTTAACTCCTAGGAACTTTATCTCATGAGCTGGTCCTTTTACTTTGCTCTTTTTAACTGGCAAAACCAACTCCCAGGAGGATTTGGAATATTTTCTCTCCTTTCTCAAACACTTCTACGGCTGTGTTCCCCCACACAATGATGTCATCAATATACTGTAGGTGTTCTGGAGCCTCACCCTTTTCCAGTGCGGTCTGTATCAGTCCATGGCAGATGGTAGGACTGTGCTTCCACCCCTGGCGCCGTCGGTTCCAGGTATACTGCACTCCCCTCCACGTGAAAGCAAACTGAGGCCTGCATTCTGCTGTCAGAGGAATGGAGAAAAATGCATTGGCAATGTCTATAGTGGCGTGCCACTTCGCTGCCTTGGACTCAAGCTTGTACTGGAGTTCTAATGTGTCTGGCACAGTAGCGCTGAGTGGTGGAGTCACTTCATTCAATGCACAGTCCACAGTCCACAGTCCAGAACAGTCAATCTCCATTCAAGGCACAGTCCACAGTCCACAGTCAATCTCCATTCTTCTTCAGATTTACGCACAGGCCAAATGGGGCTGTTGAAGGGTGAGTGGGTTTTGCTGACCACCCCTTGGCTCTCCAGCTCTCGGATCATCTTATTGATAGGAACCACAGCATCTCAAGTGGTTCTATACTGTCGATGATGCACTGTGGAAGTGGCAATTGGTACTGTTGCTCTTCTCCCTTCAGAAGTCCTACTGTAGATGGATTCTTGGACACTCCAGGCAAGGTGTTCAATTGCTGGATGCCCTCTGTCACTACAGCCACTATCCCAAATGCCCATCTGAGTCCCTTTGGGTCTTTGAAAGACCCTCTTTGGAGATAATCTATGCCCAAAATACATGGGCCTTCTGGGCCAGTCACAATAGGATGTTTCTTCCACTCATTTCCAGTCAGGCTCACATCAGCTTCCACCAAAGTGAAATCCTGTGATCCCCCTGTCACACCAGCAATAGAAACAGACTCTGTCCCCACATATCTCGACGGAATTAATGTACATTGAGCACCAGTATCAACCAAAGCTTTGTATTCTTGTGGTTCCGATGTGCCAGGCCAACGAATCCACACAGTCCAGAAAACACGATTTTCCCTGGCTTCTACCTGGCTATTGGCAGGGCCCCTCTAAGCCTGGTTATCCTTCTTTCCCTGGGCGTATGTCTTGGATGTTTCTTCAAGGGGATCGGACATGTCATCATCATCATCACACCTGGCAGTTCGGCTACGGGCAACTGGAGCTGCTTTCCTTTTGGTGGAACTCCCTCTCTGAGCCCTGTCTTCCTTCAATTCATGCACCTGTCGTGCCAGAGCAGCAGTAGATTTTCCATCCCATTTCCTCATGTTTTCCCCACAATCACGCAGGTAAAACCACAGCTCAGCTCGTGGGGTGTGCCTTCTCTCGCCATCTGGGAAACGTCTGCCTTGGATACCAGAACCTCTGATCTGCACTGCTGAAATTTGGAGAAGGTCTTCTTTAATCTCCTCTCTGAGCTTCTTATGATTCTCCTCTATCTTGTCCTCTAATTTCTGCAGACGTGTTTCCACCGCTGTGATTCTGGCATGTGTTGGGCCATGTACAGCATCTGCATATGCTCGGAGCTTCTTTGCCATATCAAGCACAGTCTCATCCCTCTCATCCGTCTTCATTATGGCTAAAGCAGAAGCATATTTGTTTGGCCCAAGTCGTACAAGTTTCCGCCACATCACAGACGTGCATGGTACCAAGTCTGGATTCCTAGTTGTTACGTCATCTGAGAAGATAATCTCTGCCACTGCCATTTCTCTTAGGCATTGGATGTGTTGTTCTATGGTCTTCCACTGGGTTTGGTGCATACAAAGGTCATCTGCAGACAGGTATTTTTGTGCTACACTTTCCAAGACCCGTGCCCAGAGGCTGTGAGGGTTAGCCCCCTCATCATTCCTTGGTCGATGACAGGATCCTGTGACAGGGATCCCAAATGCCTTGCTTCAGTGCCACCCAGAATTGTAGCCTCACCTGCAGCATCCCAGAGACGGACTAACCAACTAATTATGGATTCATCAGGTCGTCGGGTGTAATCCTTCCGTAGGCCACGAAGGTCCTTCAGGGAAAAGGACTCAATACTGGCTTCTAATCTTGCGCCTGCTGCTTTGACTCCTGATTTTATGTCAGGAAGCATTGAGGGTCCTTCTCCTGTATCATCACCATCATCATCATCACCATCATCATCATCATCATCATCATCATCATCATCATCATCATCATCATCATCATCATCATCATCATCCACTGGTCGATCGGTATTGTCCGTGCACTTTCCACTTCTAGTGCTGGTAGCAACAGCCATTGGTTGAGGCTTATTGTCTGGTTTAGCTGCTGGCTTAGGCTCACTATCTGGTTTAGCTGCCGGCTTCGAGCCTGGGCTGTTGGTTGTAGCCTGACTGGGATAGTTGCTGATTTATCTCCCTGCCCCCCTGCCTCTGTCTGCTGCCCTACACTATCTAACAGAGTGTGATAAGCATAGGCCAAGGCCCAGCTTATTGCAATGAGCCTTTTCTCTTTAGAATGATCATGGCACTTCGTCTTTAGGTATTTCCCCACCTCACCTGGGTTCTGAATTTGTTCCCATGGAAAATCCCAGTCTACAGGATCAGAAAATTCCTTCAGGGTTTAGCTTGTATTTTCCCATTCTCCACAGCACTCAGGATTTTTCACGCCTGCATCTGCTTCTGGGTCAAGGGTCTCACCAACTCCTCTGGATATCTCAGCCCTCATTCTAGAGAAGCTGCAGACTATATAGAGGAAGCTTAAATACCAGATTAAATACCAGATTAAATACCAGAAAGATGGTCTCTTTAACATTCAGGGGAAACTGAACATTCTCAAAAAGTGACATAACAGATTCAAAGGAGAAGAAGGAAAGGAAAGGCTGGAAAGCCTCATTCCCTGCTCCTCCTCTAACAAACTGGGTGCAATTACTAATAAATTCCCAAAACATACTACTGGAACTTGGATGCAGGGTAGGATGAAGAAACCATAAACCATAAATATCGTAAACAGACTCCAGTATCTTTGTAAACACTTTATAAATCATTATCACCAAGGCCTGCAAAACAGCTATTCCAATCCGTACCCCTCTACCGTAAAAATTACGGGTTATGGACAATAATCCTAATGACCAGAAAGGTATTGAAACCTCAAAAAGGTCTAGAGACCAGAACCACATGAAGGCCTCCACCCCAAGAGACATTACAAATTCAAGCAACATGGCTACTGACTGCTTTAACTCACTAGAGAGCGAGCACAACCAACACACAATCAATAGAGCTTTTTTCCACCTTCTTGAGCCACACGTTGGGCACCAATAGATGTATTTGTCCTGGTTCAAAGCAAATTTGGAAGAGAATCCCAAAGGGGCTCCAGTAGGAAAGCAGATTAAATCAGCCCCTCCCCGCAACTGGTCCGGGAGAAAATACCTCCTTGGACAAAGGTGGAAAAAACTTGTTTATTTAACAATAAAACATAAACAATATTAAACAATAAAACCCCTTGCTGCTCCAAAAGAGATGACCAACTGAGAAAGTCCCTCCCTGGGTTGCAGCTCAGCTCACTCAGTCTCTGATCAGTCCCTCCGGTGCTGGAAATGTCGCAGGCCAGGCCCGGCCCAGTGGCCACAGGTGCAGCTGCCGGTGCTCTGCTGGTGTTCAGTCCAGAGAAGGTTTGAACAGCTCCAAAGAAAGGAAAAAAACCCCACAGTCCAGGGAACTTCTTTGTCTCCTTTGCCTCAGCTAGCTAAACTAAAAGCAAAAGAGAGCTCTGTCCCACTGTCTGTCCATCCACAGATAACACAGTCCGGAGCAGGAATGTGGAGGAGTGAGTGCAGTGTCTGAAAAAAAACTGCTGCTTCTTCTTTCCCCCCTTCACTCTCTGCAACAAGTCTTAAAGGTGCAAAACTTATTATTCAGCATAAACAGAATGAGACAATTGGAGATAAAAGCATCATTTAGTCAACCCAAGACACCCACCCATGGCTCACTTTTTTCTTACTTTCCCAAGCTTGCTGACAAACTTGCTGAGTCCTGATGACTCTTCTTCTTGTATCTCTTTGAAGGATAAATCAACCCCATTTTTGAATATGTCCATTATTTGTTGTTTGTGCATGTGTCCATTGTCCATTAGTACAAGCAGGCTGGATTGTGCATCGGCTGAATATGGCCATTGTCGAACAAAAACTCCTCAATCTGCAAAAACTCTCAAGATGTAACCATACTGAGATGACTGGAAACACAGAGGGAACAACCAGGACCATGCTGAGGAGAACTGGGAGCACACTGGGGGCAACTGGGAGTGAGTGGGACCATGCTGGGAGGGACTGGGATCACATGGGTAGTGACTGGGACCACATGGGTAGTGACTGGGACTAGAGCAGGGGCAACTGGGTTCAACTGGGACCATAATGGCAGTGTCTGTAACCACAGAGGAGTGATGGAAGCACACTGGGAACAGCTGGGCCCATGCTGGGAGCAACTGGGATCACTCTGAGAGGGACCGGCATCAGCGTGGGAGTGACTGGGAGCAACTGGGATTAGACTGCAAGTGACTGGGTTCATACTGGGAGTGGCTACGCTCATACTGGGATTATACTGGGCATGAATGGAACCTGACTGGGGCTTACTGGGAGCTACTGGGCCCATGTTGGGAGGAAGATGTGACACACTAGGAGCAACTGGGAACAGCTGGAAGGTACTGCAACCATGCTGAGAGGACTGAGACAACAACTGGGGCAACTGGGATCACACTGGGAGCAACTGGGGCCACCCTTTGAGTAACAGATAGAAAATGAGATTATGTTAGAGGAAACTGGGAGTAACTGGGAAAGACTGGGATCATTCTGAGCTAACTAAAACATACTGGGAGTGTCTCTAACCATACTGGGGGCACTGGAACCACACTGGGAACAGCTGGGATCATGCT
>JAWWMS010000105.1:1383030-1397647 GCA_035048045.1 Chlorospingus semifuscus
AGGGATTGAGGGGAACTGGGAGGGACTGGGGGGGACTGGGGGGACTGGGAGGGATTGAGGGGAACTGGGAGGGACTGGGGGCGACTGGACTGTCCCCATCGCTGTCCACAGGCTGTTGGGGACACTGGCATGAACTGGGATGAGTTGGTTTGTACTGGGATGAACAGGGATGTCCCCATTGCTGTCCCCAGGCTGTTGGGGACACTGGGGGTTCTTGGTTTGAACTGGGATGAACTGGGCTATCCCCAGACTTTTGGGGACACTGGGGGTTCTTGGTTTGAACTGGGATGAACTGGGCTATCCCCAGACTTTTGGGGACACTGGGGGTTACTGGTTTGTACTGGTTTGAACTGGTTTGTACTGGGCTGTCCCCAGGCTGTTGGGGACACTGGGCGTGGCCCTGGCTGATGTCACCGTGGCCGTCGGGGCCCTGGGGACCCTCAGTGAGCGCCTGGGACGGGCCCAGCACCGACTGCAGGGTCAGTGACACTGGGGACACCTGGGGACACTGCAGGGACACCTGGGGACAGCTGGGACACTGCAGGGACGCTTTGGGGACACGCCAGGGACACTGCAGGGACACTGCAGGGATACTTTGGAGGCTTTGTGGGAGGACTGGGGACACTTTGGGGACACCTGGGCACACCTTGGGGACACTTTGTCAGGATTGGGGACACTCTGGGCACAGTTTGGGGACAGTTGGGGGGTTTGGGGACACCTTGGAGGCATTGGGGGAGGACTGGGGACGCTTTGGGGGATTTTGGGGACACCCTGGGGACATTGGGGTGGTGGGGACACTTTGGGGACAATTTGGAGGTGTTGGGGGATGATTGGGGATGCCTGGGAACACCTGAGGGGGCTGGGGACATTTTGGGGACATTGGGGGGACACTGTTGGGGACACCTTGGGCCATTGGGAATGGTTTGGGGGGCTGGGAACACTTTGCGGGGGATGGGGATGCTCCTGGAACATCCTGGGGACACTCTGGGGACATTTGGGACACCTTAGGAGGGATTGGTGACACCTTGGGGACTGTGGGGACACTGTGAGGACACTGGGGACACTGTGGTGGCCGTGCCCACTGTCCCTGTCCCAGTGTCCCCTCTGTCCCCAGCGCTGGTGGCCTCGGGGCGGCTCCGGTGGCGGCAGAAACCGGAGGGGACAGCAGGGGACAGCAGGTGAGTGACACCAGGGACACTGGGGTGGCACTGGGGACATTTGGGACATCAGAGTGTGACCCTGGGGACATTTGGGACATTGAGATGGCCCTGGGGACATTAGGGGTGGCCCTGGAGACAGCAGGGTGACACTGAGTACATTGGGAGGTTACTTTGGGGACACTGGAGACATTGGGGACAGTGGGTGACTGACACTGGGGACACTGGGAGTGGCACTCTGGACAGTAGGCACAGGAAGTGAGGGACACCAGGGGTGGCACTGGGGACAGTGGGGACATTGAGATGACCCTGGGGACATTTGGGGGTGACCCTGAGGACACTGAGGAGCTGGCATTGGGGATGCTGGGGACAGTGGTGACACCGGGGCCATCAGGGGTGGCCCTGGGGACAGTGGGGACAGTGGTGAGTGACACCAGGGTCACCCTGGGAACACTGGGGTGGCACAGGTGACATCAGGGGATGGCCGTGGGGACAGTGCTGAGCCCGGTGGTGACACAGCAGCTCTGTCCCCTCTGTGTCCCCAGCATGGTGGCCCCAGAGGTGACATCGGAGAAGGTGAGGGGATGGCACCGAGGGGACACCAGGGGTGGCTCTGTCCCCAGGGTGTCACCCCCATGTTCCCCCCAGGCCACCAAGGGTGGGGACAGGACCCAGCCACGCCCAGGCACAGGTGGGTGTGTCCCCAGTGTGTCCCCAAATGTCCTCAAATCTGTCCCCAATGTCTCCAAACGTGTCTCAAACATGTCTCAAATGTGGCCCCAGTGTCCCCAAATGTGTCCCTAAATGTGTTCCCAATGTCCCTAGTGTCCCCTCAGTGTCACCAAATGTCCCCAGATGTCTCCCAGTGTGTTCCCAAATGTGTCCCTGAGTGTTCCCAAATGTCCCTCAGCGTGTCCCCAGTGTCCCTAAATATCCCTTCAATGTGTCCCCAATGTCCCCAGATGTCCCTAAAAACGTCCCTGAATGTCCCCAAATGTCCTTCCCAACGTCCTCTCAATGCTCCCAAATGTGTCCCCAAATGTCCTTCAACATCCCCAGTGTCTTCAGTGTCCCCTCAATGTGTCCCCAGATGTGTCCCCAGTGTCACTCCAGTGTCCCCAATGTGTCCCTGCAGTGTCCCTGGCCCCGTTGGTGACGCAGCTCCAGGCCCTTGGTGCCGCCATCCTTGGGGACATCGGGGACCCCGCAGTGCCAGCGCCCCCATGGGGACACCGGTGACATCATCGGGGACACAGGTGACATCATCAGGGAGCGATGTCAGTGCCAGGACAGAGATGACATCACTGTGGAGGTGGTGATGTCACTATGGTGATGTTGATGATGTCACTATGACGGTGATGACATCATGGCTCTGCCCCAGCCCTGGCTCGGTGTCACTTTGTCCCCGCCCAGCCCCTGATGTCCCCAAAGCTGCCACAACCATCCCAGAGGGTCCCCAGAGAGTCCCTGATGTCCTCAAGGAGGTTCTTTGGTGTCCCCAACCCCCCCAATGGCCTCCTGGTGTCCCCACATGTCCCAGGAATGTCCCCAATTCACCCAAGGTGTCCCCAACCCCTCCCAGTGTCCCCAGGAGCCCTCAAAGTGTCCCCAAAGGTGGACATGGTAACAGAAGTTCCCATGGCTACAGAAGTCCCGCCCATCCTTTGCTGCCATTGGCTGCTGTGCTCAGGACTGAGAGCGCTGATTGGCTGGGTTTGAAGGGGGCGGGGCTAAACAGAACCGGGCCTGAACCAGTACAGACTGAACTGGGAACTGGGATCAACTGGGAACTGGGCCTGAACCAGTACAGACTGATCTGGGAACTGGGATCAACTGGGAACTGGTCCTGAACCAGTACAGACTGATCTGGGAACTGGGATCAACTGGGAACTGGGCCTGAACCAGTACAGACTGATCTGGGAACTGGGATGAACTGGGAACTGGGCCTGAACCAGTACAGACTCAACTGGGAACTGGGATGAACTGGGAACTGGGACTGAACCAGTACAGACTCAACTGGGAACTGGGCCTGAACCAGTACAGACTGAACTGGGAACTGGGATGAACTGGGAACTGGGCCTGAACCAGTACAGACTGAACTGGGAACTGGGATGAACTGGGAACTGGGCCCAAACCAGTACAGACTGAACTAGGAGTGATCCCAAACCAGTACAGGGGCTAAACTGGGAACTGGGATGAGCTGGGACCAGTGCCTGAACTGGGACCAGAACCCCAGACTGGTCCAGGAGCCACAGTGATCACTCACAGACCCAGCACTGCTTCTGGTTTGTACTGGTTCATACCGGTCCATATTCCTCCATAGTGATTTATACTGGTTTGTACTGGTTTGTACTGTTTCATACTGGTCCATACCGGTCACTGGCCATACTCCAGCCCCCCTGTGTGTTTCCTGTGCTCAGACACCCAGTGGTGTCTGAGCTGCAAGCGCAGGGGGCAGTGGCCACAGGGGAATGGCCGCAGCCCGAGGGTCAGCGGGAACGGCCACAGGGGAATGGCTGCGGCCCGAGGGTCAGCCAGAATGGCCACAGGGGAATGGCCACAGCCTGAGGGTCAGCCAGAATGGCCACAGGGGAATGGCCATAGCCCGAGGGTCAGCCAGAATGGCCGCAGGGGAATGGCCATAGCCCGAGGGTCAGCCAGAATGGCCACAGGGGAATGGCCACAGCCTGAGGGTCAGCGGGAACAGCCACAGGGGAATGGCCACAGCCTGAGGGTCAGCCAGAATGGCCGCAGGGGAATGGCCATAGCCTGAGGGTCAGCCAGAATGGCCACAGGGGAATGGCCACAGCCTGAGGGTCAGCAGGAACGGCCACAGGGGAATGGCCATAGCCCAAGGGTCAGTGAAAATGCAGTAGGGGAATGGCTGCAGGGGAACAGCTGCAGCCCAAGGGTCAGCAGGAATGGCTTCAGGGGAATGGCCGCAGGGGAATGACCACAGCCTGAGGGTCAGCGGGAATGGCCATAGGGGAATGGCTGCGGCCCGAGGGTCAGCCAGAATGGCCACAGGGGAATGACCACAGCCCAAGGGTCAATGGGAACGGCTGCAGCCCACAGTCAGCCAGAATGGCCGCAGGGGAATGACCACAGCTGAAGGTCAGCAGGAATGGCCACAGGGGAACAGCCACAGCCTGAGGGTCGGCGGCCTCAGGGGAATGGCCGTAGCCCAGGCTCAGCCGGACGCGTCGCTCGCCCTCGGGCCGTTGTCACCGAGCACTTCCGTGGTCCCGGCGGTGCCCGGCCTCACCGGCGTGTGGGCCGTGTGGCCACTGCGGCACAGGAGCTGGTGGCCGTGCGGGTCCACCAGTGTCCAGCTGGGCAGCAGCAAGTTGGTCAGCAGGGGGATGTCCAGTGTGGTCACTGTGGTGGTGGCTGGCTTGGGTTTGACGTAGAAGATGGCAGGCAGGTCCAGCGGCATGGCCAGAGTGGTGGTGGTGTTGTCTGGCATGATCCACGCGGGGCCTTGGTCATTGTCATAGTTGTCATCGTTGTCATCATCATCATTGTCATCATCACCATCCTCCATGTGGATCTTGATCTCCTGGGACGGCAAAGACGGGGATGTGGCGGTGGCCATGCAGAGCTGGAGGAGCTCCATGGTGGTGGCCTGGGTGGCCCAGGAGGAGGAGAAGGAGGAGGAGGAGGAGAAGGAAAGGGTCATTGTTACCATGGATTGTCACAATGTCGCTGTGGATTGTCACATTGTCACCATGGTTTGTCCTGTCCCCACCATGGATTGTCCACTCACTGCCGTGGGAACCCCATGATGACAATGACGATGACAAGGGTCCTTCTCCTCTGCGGCTGAGCCAAAGAGCCACAACAGAGGGTCCAGGAGGAAGAAGAGGAGGAGGAAGATCTTTTTCCACCACGGTTGGCATGCAATGACCCACTGGGAGTGTGAGTGGTGTGTGACAATGACAATGGAGACTCTTCACTACCTTGGACTGCCCCTGATGACAATGGAGACCCTTCATGACCGTGGTTGGCCTTTGATGACAATGGAGATCCTTCATGGCCATGGTTGACTTGTGATGATGATGACGACAAAGGCAAAGACCCATCAAGACTGCAGATGGACTCATCTCCATCATGGACATTCCACAATGTTAATGACCCTTCAGGAAGACAAATGGTCCTTGGCGATGACGATGAAGACACTTCACGACCACAGACGGTCCATGATGATGACAATGACAAAGGCAAAGACCCATCCAGACCATGGATGGCTCTTGAAGATCAGGGATGGACCCGTCATGGTTATGGATAACCTTTGATGATGACAATGACAGTGAAGACCCATCAAGGCCATGGATGGACTCATGACTGTCACAGATGTTCCACAATGATGATGACCCATCAATGATGATGACCACAGATGTTCCTTTACATGGTCCCATCATGACATGAATGTTCTGTGACAGTGCTGATGACAATGACGATGACCCATCATGACAATGAACATTCTGTGACGATGATGATGACGATGACTCATCATGACCGTGAATGTTCTGTGACTATGTCGATGACAATGCCCCACCACGACCCCACTGGCCCCATCCCCCTCCAGCTCTTGCAGGATCTGTCAGCATGGCTCCACCACATGCCCCATCTGCAGCACGCTGGCCACCAGCAAACCCCCAGCTAGAACCCTCCAGGACACCCCAAATCATCCCTGGGATTTTCCAAAACCCCTTCTAGACCCCTCAGGACCCCGCAAACCCCACCCAGGACCCCTCAAGGCCCTCCAGGTCCCCCCAGAACCTCCCCAGGAATTGCCAGAACCCCCAAACCCTCTTGGGACCCCTCAAATCCTCCCCAGGACCCCTCAAATCCTCCTCAGGACCCCCAACGCCCCCCCTCTGAGGCCCTTTTCTGTAATGCCTCAAATTGGGAATAAAAGTTGACTTTACAGAAAGTTCCTGGAGAACTGGGAATTTGCTGGAAAATCAATGTTTAATCCCAATGTGAAGCATTAAAATACAGGAATTTCCAGGAAAATAAACTTTTAATGCCAATTTGGGGCATTAAAAACTGAGAATTCCTTGGAAAATCAACGTTTTATCCCAGTTTGGGGCATCTGGGGGGTCTTGGGTCCTGTTTTTGGGGATTTCCATGGAATTCCCAGTATTTTAGGGGTTTCCAGGGAATTCCCGGGATTTTGGGGTCCTGGTCCCATTTTTTGGGGATTCCCATGGAATTCCCAGGACTTTGGAGGGGGGTGTCCATCCCATATTTGGAGTATACCTCCCCTCTTCCCCCCCTCAATCCATTTCAGTTTCGATTCTCAGACCTTGCCATTGGCTTGGCCATGCCCCTTTCTTCAGCCTGACCAATCAGAGCTTGGGGCGGGGCCTAGGGGGCACAGCCCATCTAGGGGGGGTGAATGAGGCCCGCAAGGTGATTGGGGTCCTGGAAGGGGAAATGTGGCCTTGAGACTGGGGGGCTCAGCGTCCTGGCAGGGGAAATGAAGGTCCTGGGGGGGTAAATGGGGTCCTGGAAGGGTAAATGAGGGTTCTGAAGCGTTCATTGGGGTCCTATAGACGGAATTCAGGACCCTCATTTAACCTGCCAGGACCCCCATTTACCCCTTCAGGACCCTAAATGACATCTGTAGGATCCCATTTCCCCCCTCAGGACCCTCATTCCCCTGCCAGGGCCCAATTCACCCCCTCAAAACCCCATTTCCCCTTCCAGGACCCCATTTGTCCCCATAACCATGGAAACAGCACCTGTGAGTGACCGGGGCTTGCTGGGTTGGTCCCTGTCCCCAAATATCCCCAGTGACGTCACCCCAGGAATTCCCATCAGTATTTGGGACAATTTTAATGAAAATTCCGCAGATTTATTTCAAATCCTGTGCTGGGACAGTGGGAGGGGACAGGTGACAGCAGCGATGTCCCCGATGGTGTCACCACCCGATGACATCACAGTGGTGACATCACTGTCCCTCTAGCAGACTCGGGATGTCCTTGATGGCTGTTTGGCACCTCTTGGCCACCGCGTCGGCACCGGGGCCACCAGGGAGCCTGCGGATGTCCCCAAGTGTCCTCAGCAGGTGACGCGTGGCCAGGCGGCTGCTGGCCTCCCACAGCCGCTCGGCCTCGGCCACTTCGGCCACCAAGGCCTCGGGGACATCGGGGGACGCCTCATTTGTCCCCTTCAGGGTGGCCTCGATGTCCCCGAGCCGGCGCTGCAGCTCCCGGGGGAACGCGGTGGCTTTGTCACATGCAGCCACCAAGCGCTCCAGCAGCCTCAGGGCCTCCTCTGCCCGCTGTCCCCTCCTGGTGGCCGCCCCCCCCTCGCTGATGACCACCTCAGCTTCTATCCTGGCCTCAGTGGTTGCCACCAACTCATTGGTGGCTGCCTCCAGCCGGGCCTCGTGCGCAGCCTCCTCCGAGGCCCCCTTCTCCTTGTCCGTGGCCAGTGGCAGCTGTCTGGCCTCGGCCACCAGGTTGTGCAGAGATGTCCCCCAGCGGGTGGCCTTGTCCTGCAGGTCCCTGGCCCGGGTGTTGGCGGTGGCCGCGGTGGTGGCCTCCCTGGTGGCTGTGTCCCTGCACGTGTCATGGAGCTCGGTGGCCTCTCGGGCCAGCCGGGCCCAGCTGTCCTCGATCGTGGCCACCGACTCCCGCCAGGCACTGGCTGCGGCTGTCACATGGGCCCAGGTGGCCCCCAGGTTGGCCCTAAAGGCAGCCAGGGCCTGGCCCAGGTAGGTGACACCTTGGTGGTCCAGGGTGTCCCGGAGGTGGCCGATGAAGGTCTCCAGAGCCACCTGCAGGGACCTTGGGGACACGTCCAGCAGCACGTCCCCATATGCCCCGGCCACAGTTGCTGCCAGCTCACCAAGCGTGGCCACCACGGCCACCAGCACCTCCAGCAGCTGTGGAGGGGAAAGGGGAGGTGGCAGGGACCTCGGGGCACTTGTGCCCTCCCGGGGTGGCCCCTGTGCCCTCCCAGTGTCCCGTTTGTCCCATCCCTGGAGGGCTCTGCTGTCCCCTCTGTCCCTGTGTCACCCTCTCGTCCCCTCTGCCACCCTCGGTCCCCTCCAGCCCTCCGTCACCTCCTCCCTTCCCGCCGCGCCCCTGTCCCCTCCTGCCACTCCCTGTGTCCCCTCCGTTCCCCCACCGTCCCCTCCCCCCCCCGCCCCGCGCTGGGATTGTCGCACCTCGCGGGGCTCCATGGCCGCTGGGGACACTTCGGGGACACTCCGGGAACGCTTTGGGGACACTCCGGGGACTCTTTGGGGACACTCCGGGGACACTCGGAGCACACGCGGAACGGGCACGGCCGGATGGGGGCAGGGCAGGGTGACGTCACCGCCCCCTCCGTCCCTCCCCGCCCGCGGGGCCAGGGCGGGGTCCCCAAAGTCCCCCCTCCATGTCCCCAACGGGTCCCAATGTCCCCAACAGGAGCCCAATGTCCATTCATGTGTCGTTGGGGACACACCGGGGTCCTGTTGGGGACACTTTAGGGACATCGGGCACATCGTGGTGACCCAAAACGGGACAGAGGACGTCAGGGCGGCCCCGGTGTCCCCAAGGCAAGGACACGGGGGTGGCACCAAGGTCCCCAATGTCCCTCGGGGTGTCCCCGTGCCCCGGTGGTGACAGTGCCACCCTCGTGTCCCTACCCTACCCCTGCCCTGCCAGCGCCCCCTGGGCCACCTCCAGCTTCCGCGTCACCTCCTGGTGCCCCTCCCCCGATGTCCCCAAGGCCACCACGATGTCCCCGAGCACCCGGGCAGCGCTGGGGAAGCCCTGTCCCCGTGTCCCCCACGGTGTCACCTCCCTGTCCCGAGTGACAGCGGCCACCAACGTCTTCAGCGCCTGCGTCACCTCCTCCAGCCGCCCCAGCACATCCGCGGTGACCTCGTTGGTGGCCGCGGTGGCCTCGGCGCTGGCCCTGGTGGCCGCCACCCGCCGGGCGCGGTCCCGCAGGCGCAGGGCCATGTCCTGCTGGTGGCCCGCAGCAGTGGCCAGGTGACGCCGCGATGTCTCCAAGCCCCGCCAGGCCACCTCGCAGGACACGGCCACCACAGTCAGGGCCAGCAGCAGGTGACTGTCCTCAGCCACCCCCAGGGCGGCGCGGGCTGAGTCCAGGGACACTGCGGGGACACCACACAGGTGGCATCAGGGACACAGCAATGCCACCAGTTCCAGCCCAGTGCCACCAGTCCTGTCCCAGTGCCACCAGCCCAATGCTCCCAGTGCCACCACCCCATTGTCCCCCTACCTATGTCACCGTGCCAGTGTCACCAGTACCACATATAGCACCAGCCCAGTGTCGCCAGTTCAATCCCAGTGTTCCCCACCCCATCCCAGTGTCCCCTCCCAGTGCCCCCAGTCCTGTCCCACTATCTCCATCCCAGTGTCCCCAATCCTCTCCCACTGTCACCTGTTCCAGCCCAGTGCCACCAGTTCTGTCCCACTGTCAACACCTGAGTGCCACTACCCTGGTGTCACCAACTCAGTTCCAGCCCAGGGTCCCCAGTCCTGTCCCAGTGCCACCGGCCCAGTGCTCCCAGTTGCAGCTCAGTGTCCCCACCCCATTGTCACAGTGCCAGTGTCACCTCCCCAGTGTCACCAGTTCAATCCCAGTCTGCCATCCCGGGGCAGGGAAAGGTTTCTACTGGTTTGTAGGGCTCCAGACTGGTCTGAACTGGTCTGTACTGGTTCCCTGCATCCCCTGCTGCCCCATGCTGCTCTATACTGGTCCATACTGGTCTGGACTGGTCTGAACTGATATACACTGATTCAGGCAAGGGGAAGTTTTTACTTGTCTGTAGATATTAATACTGGTCTACACTGGTCTGAACTGGTCTGAACTGTCTCCCACTGAGGCAGCACAGACTCACAGCATACAGTACTGCCACAGTGTGCTATCAGGATGTATACTGGTCTGAACTGGTTTATACTGGTCTGAACTAGTTTATACTGGTCTGTACAGGTCCATACTGCCCCATATTAGTCCATACCATTCCACACTGGTCCATACTACTCTATACTGGTCTGTACTGTTCCATACTGGTCTATATTAGTCTGTACTGGTTTATACTGCTCAGGGTGGGGGGAATTCTCTACTGGTCTGTAGATATTCATACTGGTCCATACTGGTCCATACTGCTTTATACTGGCCCATACTGGTCCATACTGGTTTTTACTCACGCACAGCCCCGCACAGCACCATCAGCCCCACGGTCAGCCCGTGCCCAGCCCGCAGCCAGCGCTGCCACTGCCGTGCCCGTCGCTCCTCGCGTTCCAGTGTCGCCGCTGCCGCCTCGGCCATGGCCCCGACCTGCCGCAGCCGCTGCTCGTCCTCGTCCCCCAGGGTCCCCAGGGCCACCGCTGGGGCCACCGCAGCTTCCCGGGCCCTCTCCAGCCCCTCCCGGGCCACCTGGGCCTGGCTCAGTGCGGCCTCAGCCTCAGCCAGTGCCGTGGGGACGCTGTCTGGTGTCCCCAAGGCCTCGGCCAGGGCCACCAGGGCTGCCAGGGCCCGGTGCTGTGCAGCCTCTGCTGGGGCCACCTCGGGAGGGAGGGCAGGGGGGGACACCTGAGGACATGAAAGGGGGGTTAGGGGGGTAGAGGAGGGGTTGGGGGGATTCTAGGGGGAGTTTGGGGGGTCCCAAGTGGGATTTAGGGGCTCCCAGATGAGGTTCCCCAGGGACTTGTGGCTCCCCAGTTGAGAATTCTCAAAGATTTGAGGTTTCTCAGCTGCCCAGGTGAGGATTTGGAGGGTCCCAGGGGGCCAGGTGAGGGTCTCAAGGGACTCCCAGGTGAGATTTGGGGGGTCCCAGGTGAGAATTCCCAAGGATTTGGGGTTTCCCAGGTATCCCAGGTGAGGCTTCAGGGAGGTTTTGGGGTTCCCAGGTACCCAGGTGAGATTCTGGGGGGTTCCACTTGAATCCCCACAGAAATCTGGGGAGTCCCACCCCCCTTTTCCCCGTCCCCGGCCCCTCAGAACTCCCCAGACTCCGGAACTTTCCACTTCCCTTTTCCCTCCCAGCCGCACCCACGGCCCTGGGGATCCCCAAACTTCCCCAAATCCCCCCAAATCCCTCCCAAATCCCCCCCCCCCCCAAATCACCTCAGGTACCTGCTGGGGGCGACCTCGGGGTTTTGGGGTTCCCACCTTGAGCTCCATCCCCGTCCCCATCCGGAGGCTGCGCCCGGAGCTCTGAGGGCAGAGGGTGTCGAGGCTCGGAGGAGGGAGGGCCCCACGCCCTGATCCTCCCCCGAGGGGCAGAACTGGCCCTGCCAGGACCTCAGGGAACCTTTCGGGGCTGGCTTTAACCCCTCGGGGCCTGGATCCATCCATCAGTGCTCCATTTCCCTGCCAGGACCCCACTGACCCCTCAGGGCCCTGATTTCCCCGGACAGGACCCTGTTTTACCCCCATTCATCCATTCAGGACCCCAATTACCCCTCAGGGCCTTCATTTATCCCTTCAGGAACCATTTCCCCCTCAGGACCCCATTTATCCTTCCAGGACTCCACTGATCCCCTCAGGGCCCATTTACCCCACCCAGGGCTCTGATTTCCCCTGCCAGGACCCTGATTTGGAATTGGTTTTGGGGATTGTTTATGACAATCCAGCAGGATTTGGGGCCTGGGATTTGGGATTGTTTGAGGACCTAGGATTGGAGATCTTTTAGGATCAGATTTGGGGTATCTGGCAGCATTTGGGATCTGGGATTTTTTGGGATCCAGGGTTTGGGATTTGAGAGCATTTAGAATTGGTTTTGAGTGTCCAGTATGATTTGAGATCTGGGCTTTGGGACTGTTTGGGATCCAGGATTTGAGATCATTTGGGACTATTCCTTGGGATCCAGCAGGATTAGGATCTGGAATTTAACACTTCTTGGGATCCTGGATTTGGTGTAATTTTGGAATTTCTTGGGATCCAGAATTTGAGATAATTTGGGCTCATTTCTTGGGATCCAGCAGGATTTGTCATCTGGGGTTTGGGATTGTTGGGATTGGTTTTGTGTATCCAGCAGCATTTAGGATCTGGGAGTTTTTGGGATCCAGGATTTGGGATTTGAGATCATTTGCTGTCATTCCTTGGGATCCAGCAGGATTTGGGATCATTTGGGAACCCTGGGGCCCCCAAGCCCCGCCCCCGATGTCCCCAAGGGGTCCCTTCTACTGCCCTTCCCGCCCTCCCAGTGATGGCCCCGCCCCTTTCCCACGCCCCATTCATGCCCGCACAGGCCCCGCCCAGTTTCGTTTCCTTCCAGGCCCCGCCCCTCTCCACGCCCCATTCATTGCCCGCCCCTCAGGCCACGCCCCCTCCGCTCCCCATTGGCTGTTGCTCCCCCCCCTTTTCCCACGCTCCCATTCCTCAACCTCGCCAATCCCCGCCTCCCCCTGCTCCGCCGCTTCCCATTGGCCGAATAACGCGAGCCCGCCCTCTGTGGGCGTGGCTACAAGACAGATCTGCGTTGATTGACAGGCTCCGCTCAGCGGCGGCCCCGAGGGGTGCAGCCTACGCGGCTCGAGGCGACCGGGGAGGGGCTGGGGGCGTTTTGGGGGGTTCAATCAATGTGGGGGGGCCCGGGGGTTGCCAGGAGGGTCCTGATGAGTGTGGGGGAACCTATGGATTGGGGAGTCGGGGGTAGGGGGGGTCCCCTGAGTGAGGGAAGGGCGGTGAGTGGGGGGTCCTGGCGCGCTGGCGGGGGGGGGTCATGGACCAGGGGGGTCCCAGCGCTTTGGAGGGGTCGGTAAAGGGGAGGGAGGCAGTGAATGGGGGGGCGTCGTGCTGCGTGGGAGTGCTCTGGTAAATTGGCGGGAGGGGCCCTGGTGATAACAGAGTGGGAGCTAGAGGAGATCCTGGCTGATAACAGAGTGGGAGACAGGACCGAGCCCCAAGGGACCATCACACTGCCATTAAATCGGCTGCACGGTGCACACATGAGCAAACAGATTATATTATACCAAAGAGCAGCCACAAGGAATTATCAATAATCAGTAATCAAGTACCAGAGCAAAGTACTTGTGAAAGTATTTTTTTGCAAAAGCCAGTACAGAATTGCAGCAGCCAATTATTAAATTGTCATTTATGACCCGGCTGTGCTGAAGGCACAGAGGAAAGCTGGAAGCTGCTGAGGGGTCTCATTCACCCCTGTCCCCTGTCCCTGAGTATCTCTGAGTGTCCCTGAGTGTCCCCAGAGTGTCCCCAGTGATGTTACCCCAGGAATTCCCATCAGGATTTGGGACAGTATCAATGAAAATTCCCAGAAAATTCCCCATATTTGTCTCAAATCCCATGTGGGAAGGGGAGAGGGGACAGGTGACAGCAGCGATGTCCCCAGTGATGTCACCGCCCCGATGAGGTCACAGATGTGACGTCACTGTCCCTGCAGCAGATTTGGGATGTCCTCGATGGCTTTTTGGCACCGCTCGGCCACTGCGCGGCTGCCGGGGCCATTGGGGCCACCACGGCCATCATAGGGACTCAAGAGGAGGTCGTGGATGTCCCCAAGTGTCCCCAGCAGGTGACACGTGAACAGGCGGGCGCTGGCATCCCAGAGCCGCTCGGCCTTGGCCACCAAAGCCACAGGGACATTGAGGGGTGCCTCATTTGTCCAGTCTAGGGCATCCATGATCTCCTCGAACTGCCACTCCATGTAACTGCTAAACATGGAGGCTCTGTCACACGCAACCGCCAAGCGCTCCAGCGGCCCCAGGGCCACCTCTGCCCAATGTCCCCTCCTGGTGGCTGCCCTCACCTGGCTGGCTCCCACGGCCTCGTTGGTTGCCATCGCCACCTGGGCATCATGCTCAGACCCGGCTAAGGCCTCTTCCTGCCTGTCCAGGGCCACCATGAGCTGCTGGGCAGTGGCCGCCAGGTTGTCCCCATCTGTCCCCCTGCGGGTGACCTCGTCCTGTGGATCACTGGCCTGGGCATTGGCCACGTCCTCGCAGGCATCACAGAGGTGGATGGCCTCCCAGTACAGGTGGCCCCAACTGTTCCCAAGTGTGTGCTCCAGCTTCCACCAGGCTCTGTCCACGGCTCTCGCATCAGCCCAGATGGCCCCCGGGGTGGCCCCAAGGGCAGTCAGGGCCTGGCCCAGGGAGGGGACACCAGGGTGGCCCAGGGAGGTGACATCACTGTGGTCCAGGGTCTCACGGAGGCTCCAGGTGAAGTGCCTCAGGGCTGTGTGCAGGAACTCTGGGGACACACACTGCTGCTCGTCCCTCTGTGGCCCGGTCACGGCGGCCACCACCTCGCCCAGGGTGGCCACCACGGCCACCAACGCCTCCAGCACCTGGAAAGAGGACAGGGGAGATGTCAGGGACCTGGTGGCATTTGTGGCCTCCTGCGGTGGCCCCTGTGCCCTCCTGGGGTCCCCTTTGCCCCTTCCTGAGGGCTTTGCTGTCCCTCTGTCCCTTTTTTCACCTCCGCATACCCTCTGCCACCTCCTGCCACGCCCCGCTGTCCCC
>JAWWMS010000105.1:1474866-1491955 GCA_035048045.1 Chlorospingus semifuscus
TTTGGGGGGGATTTGGTGAAGTGTGGGCATCCCCAGGGCCAGGGCTGCAGCTGGGAGGGAAAAGAGAACTGGAATGTTCTGGAGTCTGGGGAGTTCAGAGGGGCCGGGGAGGGGGAAAAGGGGGGTGGGACTCCCCAAATTCCTGGGGGGATTCAGGTGGAACCCCCCAGAATCTCACCTGGGTATCTGGCAACCCCAAAACCTCCCTGGAGCCTCACCTGGGACACCTGGGAATTCTTGTGAATTCTCATCTGGGACACCCAGATCTCATCTGGGAGTTCCTTGAGATCCTCACCTGGCCCCCTGGGACTCCCCAAATCCTCACCCGGGCAGCTGGGAAACCCCAAATCTTTGAGAATTCTCAACTGGGAAGCCGCAAATACCTGGGAAACCTCAGCTGGGAGCCCCAAAACCTCACTTGGGACCCCTTCAGTCTCTTGGGAGCCTCACCTGGGACTCCATTGACCCCTCTGTCCACCCTGACTACCCGGTGCTGTGCCCCCTGTTCACCTGGGCCCCCCAAAACCTCACCTGGGACCCCATGTGGACTCCCCCCAGAACGCCTCCAGGGCCCCCAAAAGCCCCCTCAGGATCCCCCAAACTTCATCTGGGGACCTCCATGCCCCAAGAACCTCACCTGAGACACCCCAACCCCCCCGGGCCACCCCTGAATACCCCTCTGGACCATCCAAGAACTCCCCCAAACCCCACCTGGGACGCCCTAAACAGCCCCCCCCCGAACCCCCCAAACCCCTCCCCTACCCCTCTAACCCCCCTTTCCTGTCCCAGGTGTCCCCCCCTGCCCTCCCTCCCGAGGTGGCCCCGGCCGTGGCCGCACGGCACCGGGCCCTGGCGGCCCTGGTGGCCCTGGCCGAGGCCTTGGGGACACCGGACAGCGTCCCCACGGCACTGGCTGAGGCTGAGGCCGCACTGAGCCAGGCCCGGGTGGCCCTGAAGGGGCTGCAGGGGGCTCGGGAGGCCGCGGTGGCCCCGGCGGTGGCCCTGGGGACCCTGGGGGACGAGGACGAGCAGCGGCTGCGGCAGATCGGGGCCAAGGCTGAGGAGGAGGCAGCAGCGCTGGAACGCGAGGAGCGACGGGCACGGCAGTGCCAGCACTGGCTGCAGGCTGGGCACGGGCTGACCATGGGGCTGATGGTGCTGTGCAGGGCTGTGCGTGAGTAAAAAACCAGTATGGACCAGTATAAACCATTATAGGCCAGCATTGATTAGTAAAGAGCAGTGTGGAGCAGTTTAGAGCAGTGGGAGGTAGTGTGGATGAGTATAGACCAGTAGAGACCATTATGAACCAGTTTAGGCCAGTATAAACCAGTTCAGACCAGTATACATCTTTATAGAACAGTGGGAGGCAGTTCAGACCAGTTCAGATCAGGTCAGACCAGTGTGAGTTTCTACAGACCAGGAGGGACTTTCTCCTGTCCTTACCAGTATAGACCAGTATGGACCAGTACAGAACTGTGGGGACCGGTTCAGACCAGTATGAACCAGTATAAACCAGTTCAGGCCAGTATGGACAGTATGAATATCTACAGACCAAGAGAGACTTTCCCTGCCCTGACCAGTACAGACCAGTTCAGACCATTATAAACCAGTATGGACCAGTGTAGAGCATCATGGGGCAGCAGGGGATGCAGGGAACCAGTACAGACCAGTTCAGACCAGTTTGGAGCCCTACCGACCAATAGAGACCTTCCCCTGCCCCAGGATGGGGACACTGGGATGGAATTGGTTACACTGGGATGGGGACACTGGGACAGGACTGGGGAAACTGGGACAGGACTGGTGACACTGGGATGGTGACATCGGTATGGGGACAATGGGGCGGTGGCACTGGGATGGTGACATTGGTATGAGGACAATGGGGCGGTGGCACTGGGCTGACAGTGGGAGCACTGGGATGGAACTGGGGACACTGGAATGTGTCACTGGGTTGGTGACACTGGAATGATGACACAGGTGTGGTGGCACTGGGATGGAACAGGGGACACTGGGTTGGTGACACTGGAATGTTGACATGGGGCTGGTGGCACTGAGGCAGCCCTGGGGACAATTGGGTGGTGACAGTGGGATAGAACTGGTGGCACTGGGATGGAACTGGTGACACTGGGACATGGCTGGGAATACTGGGACAGGGACATGAGATGGGATAGGGGACACTGGGTCAGGACTGGGGAAACTGGGGTGGCACTGGTGACACTGGGATGGGGACACTGGGGCAGAATGGGGGACACTGGGGAGAAACTGGGGACACTAGGATTGAACTGGTGACACTGGGCTGGTGCCATGTGTGGCACTGGTGACACTGGGATGGGACTGGTGACACTGGGATGACTCCCTGGGTTGGTGGTACTGGGATGGAACTGGGGACACTGGGAGGGGACTGGGGACACAGGGACACAACTGGGGACACTGGGATGGAATGGGGACATTGGGATGGTGGCATTGGGATGGGACTGGGGACACTGGGAGGGGACACTGGGATGGGGACATCAGGAAGGGACTGGGGATATGGAGATGGGACTGGAGACATGGGGACACAACTGGGGACACTGGGATGGTGACATTGGTATGGGGACATCAGGAAGGGACTGGGGATATGGAGATGGGACTGGGGACATGGGGACACAACTGGGGACACTGGGATGGTGACATTGGTATGGGGACAATGGGGCGGTGGCACTGCACTGGAACTGGGAGCACTGGACTGGCACTGTGAGCACTGGGATGGAACTGGGAGCACTGGGATGGTAGTGCTGGGCTGGTAGCACTAGGAGAGCACTGGTGACACTGGGTTGGCCACACCGGGACAGCCCTGGGGACACTGGGGTGGTGACACTGGGATGTAACTGGTGGCACTGGGATGGAACCGGTGACACTGGGGTGGTGACACCAGATCAACCCTGTTGGCACTGGGCTGCTGACACCAGGACTGGGACTGGGCTGGAACTGGGGACAGTGGGAGGTGACTGGTGACACTGGGACAGGACTGGAGACACTGGGCTGGTGGCACAATGATGGAACTGGTGACACTGGGACACAACTGGGAACACTGGGACAGGGACACTGGGACAGGATGGAGGACAGTGGGACAGGACTGGGGAAACTGGGAGGGAACTGGGGACACTGGGGACATTGGGATGGTGACATTTGGATGGATCTGGTGACGCTGGGATGGTGACAATGGTATGGGGACAATGGGGTGGTGGCGCTGGCCTGACACTTGAAGCACTGGGATTGGACTGGAAGCACTGGGATGGAACTGGGGGACATTGAGATGGTGGCACTGGGACAGGACTGAGGACATTGGTCCTGCAACTGTGTTGGTGATGATGGGCTGGTGGCACTCAGATAGTGACAGTGGGACAGAACTGATGGCACTTGGATGGAGCTGGTGACGCTGGTGTGGTGACACCGGGGTAGTCCTGGGGACACTGGGCTGGTAGCACTGGGGTGGAACTGGTGCCACTGCTCTGCCCCTGGTGCCACCAGTCTGGTGCCACTAGACAGGCATCCCTGTGCCGCGTCCCTGGTGCCACATGTCTGGTGTTCCCATGTCCCTGCAGTGTCCCTGGATTCAGCCCGCACCACTCTGGGGCTGACTGAGGACGGTCACCTGCTGCTGGCCCTGACTTTGGTGGCTGTGTCTTGTGAGGTGGCCCTGCGGCGTTTGGGGACATCACAGCGTCACCTGGCCACTGCTGCGGGCCACCAGCGGGACATGGCCCAGCGCCTGCATGACCGTGCCCAGCAGGTGGCAGCCGCCAGGGCCAGGGCCGAGGCCACTGCGGCCACCAACGAGGTCACCGCGGATGTGCAGGGGCAGCTGGAGGAGGTGACGCGGGCGCTGGGGACGTTGGTGGCCGCTGTCACCCAGGACAGGGAGGTGACACCCTGGGGGACACGGGGACAGGGCTTCCCCAGCGCTGCCCAGGTGCTCGGGGACATCGTGGTGGCCTTGGGGACATCGGGAGAGGGGCACAAGGAGGTGACGTGGAGGCTGGAGGTGGCCCATAGAGCACTGGTGGGGCAGGGCTAAGGACAGAGTGGGCACATGGGGGTGGCACTGTCACTGCCAGGGCACAGGAACACTCTGAGGGACACTGGAGACCTTGGGGACACCCTCGTGTTCCTCTCTTGGAGACCCCCAGGCCACCCTGACGTCCCCTGTCCTGTTTTGGGTCACCACAATGTCCCCGATGTCCCCACAGTGTCCAAAACAGGATCCCAGTGTCCCCTAGTGTCCCCAGCAGGACATCAGGTGACATTTGGGCCCTGTTGGGGACATGGGGGGGACATCAAGGCCTCTTGGGGACACTCAGGGGACATCAGGGTCACGTTGGGGACACTGGGGGGATATCTGGGCTCTGTTGGGTGCCCTGAGGGGATGCTGGGGACATTTGGCTCCTGTTGGGGACATCAGGGAAGACATTGAGTCCTTGTTGGGGACACTGAGGGAATACTGGGGGTGTGTTGGGGGACAACAGGGCCCTGTTGAGGACATTGAGGGGACATCGGGGTCCTGTTGGAGACACTCAGGGGACACTAGGGCCATGTGGGGACCCTGAGGGGACATTGGGGTGTCGTGGGGGCCATCAGGGGGACATAGGGCACCCTACAGGTGGGGGGGCGGGGCCAGGGGCTTGACGTCACTTCTTCCTGTTTACTGCCGCCGTGCAACGTTCCTGTGTGTCACCCAAGTGTCCCCCGGGCGTGTCCCGATCCTGTCCCCTGAGGCCATGGAGCCCCGCGAGGTACGGCAATCCAGGTGTGGTGTGGGGAGTGGGGGGGAGAGGGGACAGGGGATTGCAGAGGGGACAGGGGTGTGGCAGGACTAGGGTAGGTGACAGAGGGGTGGAGGGGACCGAGGGTGGCAGGGGGGAACAATGGAGGGCGGCAGGGGTGGGCAGAGGTGACAAGGGGATGACAAAAGGACAGAGGGGAGAGCAGAGCCCTCCAGGGAGGGGACAAAGGGGAAACCCAGGAGGGGACAGAGGCCATCCCAGGAGGCTATGAGTGCCATGAGGTCTCCATCACCTCCCCTGTCCCCTCCACAGCTGCTGGAGGCGCTGGTGGATGTGGTGGCCACACTTGGTGAGTTGGCAGCCACCGTGGTCGGACCATACAGGGACGTGCTGCTGGCCGTGTCACCAAGGTCCCTGCAGGTGGCCCTGGGGACCTTCATTGGTCACCTCCAGGACACCCTGGGCCACCCCAGTGTCACCTCCCTGGCCGAGGCCCTGGCTGCCTTCGGGGCCACCCCGGGGGCCACCTGGGCCCATGTGACAGCCAGTGCCTGGCGGGAGTCGGTGGCCACGATCGAGGACAGCTGGGCCTGGCTGGCCCGAGAGGCCACCGAGCTCCGTCACACCTGCAGGGATGCGGCCACTGCCGAGGCCACCACTGCGGCCACCAGCAGCGCCCTGGCTGGAGACCTGCAGGACAAGGCCACTCGCTGGGGGAGAGCTCGGGACAACCTGGTGGTCGAGGCCTGGCAGCCGCTGCTGCCCCTGGCCAAGGAGAAGATGGCCTCGGCAGAGGCAGCGCACGAGGCCCGGCTGGCGGCCGCCAGCAAGGAGATGGAGGCGGCCACCAAGGCAATGGAAGAGGCTGTGGTGGCCACCAGCAAGGGGAGGCGGCCACCAGGAGGGGACAGCGGGCAGAAGCAGCCCTGGGGCTGTTGGAGCTCTTGGTGGCTGCATGTGACAAAGCCACCACGTTCCCCCGGGAGCTGCAGCACCGGCTCAGGGCCATCGAGGCCACCCTGGAGGGGACAAAGAAGTCATCCCCCAATGTCCCTGACAGCTTGGTGGCCGAAGTGGCCGAGGCCAAGAAGCTGTGGGAGGCCAGCAGCCGCCTGGCCACGCGTCACCTGCTGGGGACACTTGGGGACATCCGCAGGCTTCTCTCGAGTCCCCCTGGTGGCCCTGGTGCCCGTGCGGTGGCCAAGCGGTGCCAAAAAGCCATCGAAGACATCCCGACGCTGCTGCAGGAACAGTGATGTCACCACTGTGATGTCATCAAGGGTGGTGAAATCATTGGGGACATCACTGGTGTCACCTGTCCACTCCCTCCTCCCTGTGCAAGCTTTGAGACAAGTTTGGGGAATTTTCTGGGAATTTTCATTACATTTGCCCCAAATCCTGATGGAAATTCCTGGGATCATGTCACTGGGGAAACTCTTGGGACACTCTGGGGCCACTCAGGGCCACTCAGTGGCGGGTTGGGGGGTGAATGAAGCAGCTTTCCACCATGAGTACAGCAGACCGTTTCTCAAGCCTCCTCAAAAACCTTCAGGTCCCTTTCCTTCCGTGGGCAGTTTCACCTCAAATGCCCAATTTCCCTGTGCTGGTGACAGATTGAGCCTCAGTTGTTCAATTGCGCTTTTTCCTTTTAGGGCCTCTGCCCCAGAGAGCTCTGGTCCCATTATCCTCCCCCTGCTCCCGTTTGCCTTGCCCTGACAGGGTCTCACTTCCCTCTGGGGGTGGCTCCGTGCACGCTGGTTCCCCTCAGCAATAGTGGCTCCATTATCTTTGCTTTCCCCTTGGCTTTCTCCTCATCCCTCCCTCCATACATTGACCTTCTGGGCTTCCTTTAACAGGTCATTCAATCCCTTATCCTGCCATTCCCCCAGTCTTTCCAGCTTTTCCTTATATCCAGCCAAGCATGCATGACAAAGGTTGTCTTCAATAAAGCTTGTCCAGCTATTGTATCAGTCTGTACCTGAGTATTGACTCGCATTTCTTTTAACCTCTCCAGCCATTCAGTTGGAGTCTCATCCTTCTTTTGTTGTTCAGCAAATGCCCTATGGTCGTTCTGAGTTGGTGGAGCAGCCTCCCTAATTCCCCTGATAATTAATGCTCTATAATCTTCCATGTTTTACCTTTCCCCGGGGTTATGGTGGTCCCAATTAGGGCACTGCAGGGGCATTTTCTGCTCCCCATGGGGTCTGTGGTGTCCAGGTTCCCTCTCCCAAATCCACATCCCCGCTAGTCGGATCATTTGTCTTTCCTCAGGTGTAAACAAAAGGTTAATTCTAGATTGCACTTTGTCCCAGTTATAAACATTGGGTCCCAAAAATTGGTCTACTTGTTCTGCTGATCGAATTGGATCTTCACATAGAACTTTTAATTCCTTTTTAAATGCTCTCACTTTGGAGGAATGAAGTGGGGCAGTGACAAACCCAATTCCCCGTGTGCCCCACCCAATGGCACTTCCCAGAGCGGGTTTAGTGCCACTGCTTGGTTCTCATCTTTCCATTCTTCTTGCTGGACTGCTCTGCCCCAGGAATTCTGGCTGGGTGCATCAGGGGGTGCATCAAGTGCTGGCAGATATGGAGGGGACAGATACTCTAAGGGGTCCCAGGTTTTAATTTCTTTTAATTTAAATGTGTTTGCCTCCCCCAGGAAAACCTTGCCCTTCCAACTGGCAGCAGAATCTGTTTTTTCTTGACTGACTGGTTCTTTGGCATTCACATGAATATTCAAAGTCTGGCTCATCCACCCCTCAAAGGAACTCTATTTCGGTCAGATCAGATCAATGATAAATGATCAGATCTTGTCTCCTAATGAGTCTCTTTCATCATGTAGTAATCAATCATTTTGATTTTATTTGCATTCTTTTTGTCAGGGTTATGTACCCTCTGTGCCGATTTTATGCCTAGAAGGCTGTTTGAAGGTGTATCCATTGATGTTTCCCGGCTCCCCTTTCCCCGGGGGATTTTCTCCTTGCTTGCTTTGTGTCCCATTTTCTCAGCTTATCCCGGCACTGTCCCCACACTTTTTTTTTTCCTTCTTTCTTAACTTCAAAACAAATCTGACTCTATATTTCACATATATTTTCCCAGTCCTTCTCAGGTACTGTTCAGGCTCGTGGAACTAAATGCAGTTTTCCCACACACTATTTCCTACAGAAATTTTTAAAAATTTAATGCCCAATTCCTGGCTCAGAGTTCCACTTTTTCCCACTCCCGGCACAAGGCACTCTTTAGTGTGCCTGTGCAATGCCACCTCTCATGACAGATTTTACACTCACACCATACCCAAGGATCACATCCCAGTCCACAACTGAAACATAGAATTACATTCATACAGACAACACAAAATCTTTATTAAAAATTTTATTCATATGCAAAACAAACACTTTGCTTTTTCTGGCTGTCTCGGTCACCCGAAAAGAGGAAGCTTGGCTCGAAGCTCCTTGTTTGTTTTGTACCGCAGTACATCTCATTCACTCAGCAGCTATACCTATCAGCCACACAAGACACAGGACATAAACATTCACTTCCCACTCTCCTCATTTCCCATTCACGCTTTCACACAACACTGAGGTGTAGCAATGGGGAATAAAGAGACACAGATGCCCTTGTGCATCTGAAGGAGATCACTTTATTGTAGAAATCACCCTCCTTTTATACCTTTACTCTGAACCTGACAAAACCAGAACTCAACAGAAGAAGGGCACCCATTGGCTGGCTCAGCTGCAGTCTGCTGTCCACGGGTCCTATCACCCAATCAGTTTCCCTTTCATGCATTCATCTGTGCATTCCTCCTCATAACTGCCTCTCACCCCCCAACCAACCTCCAACCGTCCAGCCTGCAGCTGTGCCTTCCCCACAGGGCCTTCTGTGGGCATGAGCCTTAACAACTTTAGGAAATATCACCCCATATTCCACATAACGCCCTTCCGTTTTTTTAGGCAATGAAAACATACTAAGAAAAACCTAAACAACTCCTAAAGCATTAATTACAGTGATAACAATAATAACTTTAACAACTTTTTAAAAATAGTAACATATACCTATAACATAGCAACTACATACACTTGGGATCAGGACAGTGGGACAAAAGGCTGCACACTGTGATGGATCCCACTCCACAAGGAGACACTGTGGAGACACAGGCATAGCCCCTTCCCCATGTCAGCAAGTCCAGGGCTCCTTTCCATTGTCCAGTCAGTAAGTCCTTCACCAGCACTGGAGGTCTTAGACGAGCCTTTGTGCTGAAGGAATGCTGTCTGTCACATGCAGTCTGTCCCATCTTGTCCCAATTTAAAAAACTGAAGACGTATAGGGCTTTAGCTAGTCTGTTGTGAGGGCACCCCAACTCCCCCTCTTTTTGTTTTTCAAGCATGGTTTTTAGAGTCCTGTGGGCACACTTGACAACAGTTTACCCTATGAGAGAGCGGGGAATGCCAGTATTGTGAGGCACCCCCCATTGCTGCAAGAAGTTACAAACTCTCTCTGAGGTGTAGGCAGGTCAATGGTCCATTTTAATGGTGTCAGGAAGGCCCAGAGTGGCAAAACAGGTGAGCATCACAGGCCTTCTCTCTGCTGTAAGAAGTTGCTTTTAGAAAATGAGAATAGGTGTCAATGGAAACGTGAACATATTTTAAGCAACCAAACTCTGGGATAGGGGTGACATCAATTTGCAAATGGAGTTAGGAGTTAAACCTCAGGGCTTAGTGCCTTCTGCTAAAGGAGCAGGATCAACCTCATGACAGGAGGGACAAGACAACAGGATATCATGGGCTTGTGAGGAAGTTATTTGAAATTGCTTGTGAAGAGAATAAGCATTCTGGTGTAAAAAAGTTGTGACATAGCTCGGCCTGTGCAAAAGTATTTTGTAGGAATGTTCCCCCTATTGAAAGAGTGACCAAATTATCCTTTATCTCCTTAAAAAGGAAAAAATCCAGAAGTTTCTCTCCTCAATTTGGTAAAAAGACACTTCACAGGACCTTTGGGACTTCATCTCAAACCTAAGGCTACCCAATTGGATAGAAGCCAAAAAGTCCCGCCTAAGTAATTCACTAGAAAAAGAAGAGAACAAAAGAAATCATTGGTTTTGTGGGGTGTTTTTAGCAGGAGCAAGAACCTCTTGCCCTTGGTTCAGGTTTTCTCTGCAAAGAGCTTTGTTATTTGCCTTTTATTAAAACTTCCCTGTTTCCAACACTACCTCAGAAGTCATCCTGCTAATTTTATGCCATTTGAAGTAGCTGGGCTATTTCGGGTGTGATAAGTCCTCTAAGAGCTCATGAGACCTGGCTCGAGGAGAAAACTTAACAGTATTTGGTACCACACTTGTCATCACAATGATATCTGCATAGTTATTACCTTCTGCAATAGGGCCAGGTGAACCTGTGTGGGAGCGAACATGCAACACATAAAAATCATGCAACCGGCTGTTAATTAAAGTCCACAATGTTCTTAACTCTGTAAACAAAAGATAGTTATTAACATGCTTTAAACAGGAAAATTGTCAATGGAATACAACATTGGCAGCATACGAGGAATCAGTTACGGTGTTAAGTGGTTCCTGTGAAAATCACTGAAAGGCACACCGGATAGCAGCCAATTCTAAAATGTGCACCGAGGCATCCTTTAACATCAATACCCTTTTATGCCACTGGAAAGAGTCACCTTCATGCCAAATCCCTGCACCTTTGATGGTTTTGCTAGATGCATCTGTAAAAACACTTGATCTGTTGACAGGGGTCATGCTGCAGTGATGCTTTGAGTGCAGGGGGAGGTTACCCATCTCTGTCCATAAACGATGTGAGGGATAATGGATAGAAAATTGTCCAGAAAAACCTGCAAGCACAATTTGGAAGTTAGTTGCTGTCAGAGTCTTCTGATAGCAACCATGCCAAATTGTCTTTACTTGCAAGTACCTTGATGGCATGATGATCCTGGCCATTGAGAGTTTGCAATCCGTTTCTACCTTTCTTAACTACATAAGAGAACATAACATTAACAGTCCACACAGGTTTTGTTGCTGTGTGAGGTAAGAATAACCATTCTAACACATGCAAACAGTCTTTATCATTAGCAAACAATCAAAACAGAACAGCAAAATGTTGAAATTTTTTAGCAATTATGGCAAGGTACACAGATTTATCAGGATTCCCTCTCCAATTCTGTTGGTTTTCTATTGCTTGAGCACAGTGTGCAAGGGCACTTCTAGCTTCTGGGGTAAGCTGTCAAAGCAAATGCAGGTGGGGGTTTCCTCTGAGTAAGCCAAACAAAGGATGTGAAAGTTCTGTGGATGTACCCAAAACAGGATGCAGCCAATTCAAAGAACCCAGCAGTTTCTGTAATTCATTTAAAGTGAGGGTGACTTTAACACAAAACCTCAAAGGCTGAGGGCTGATAGTCTCTTGAGTAACTCTCTACCCCAGATAATGCCATGGGGACTCACACTGCACCTTTTCAGGTGCCACGATAAGTCCTGCATTTTGAATTGCCTGCATGACAGCTACCTGAATGGAACATAGGATGGATTGATCATGGGCTGCAAGTAAAATGTCATCCATATAATGATATATGATTGCAGCAGGAAATTTATGACAGGCTGCAGGGCAAGATGGACTATCCTTTGGCATGTGGTTGGGATGTTACACGTGCCTTGTGGCAACAGGGTCCAATGAAATCTCTTCATTGGTTCTGCGTGATTGGAGGTAGGCACAGAAAAGGCAAACAGAGGTACATCATCAGGGTGTAAAGATATGGTGAAATAACAATCTTTAGGTCTAACATTACTAAGGGCCAATTGAATGGCATAATTGTAGGTGATGGAAGAGCACCCATAGCTTCAATAACTGCATTTACTGCCCATTAATAGCTCACCACTTGCCATTTTGCTTAGGTATAGAGAATATTGGTGTTCCAGGGGCTAGAAGATGGACAGATATGGCCTAAGGGCAATTGCTCTTCCACAAGCTGTTTTAAATTTAGTAGACGTTCTTTTCATAAGGGCCATTGGTCGACCCATGCAGGGTCTTCACCACCTTGGGAGTTGACATATGTCCAGTATTTGGTTTTGGAACGGCTGATCAATGGCCCCTATGAGAAAGGTTTTCTGGTGAGGTCAAGTCTCTGGTGACAGAGGGACAGAACCAGCAGCGCTGGGCTGGAACTGGTGGCAATGCTGTGTCCCTGGTGCCACCTGTCCAGTGTCCTCATGTCCCCACAGTGTTGCTGGACTCAGCCAGTGCCACCCTGGCTGTGTTTGACCCCTGGAGTGTCCCTAGAGTGTCCCCAAAGTGTCCCCAGTGTGTCCCCAGCGGCCATGGACCCCTGCGAGGTGCGACAATCCCGGCAAGGAGGTGGCAGAGTGGACACGGGGGGTGGGGGGAGGGGGCAGGGGGGACAGAGGGTCACAAAGGGGACAGGAGCGTGTGGCAGGATGGGGGCAGGTGACAGAGGAGTGGAGGGGACCAAGGGTGGCAGGGAGGCGGCAGAAGGGACCGAGGGTGGCAGGGAGGTGGCAGAGAGGATGAGTGGCCTGGCAGGGGGGTTGGCAGAGGAGACGAGGAGGTGACAAAAGGATAGAAGGGACAGTAGAGCCCCCCAAGGAGGGGACAAAGGGGACCCTGGGAGGGCACAGGGGCCCACCGCAAGTGGCCACAAGTGCCACGGGGTCCCTGACACCTCCTCTTTCCTCTCCCCAGCTGCTAGAGCCACTGGTGACTGTGGTGGCTACCCTGGGCAAGGTGGTGGCCACAGTGACCAGGCCATACAAGTGCGTGCAGTGGTGTGTGTACCCAAAGTCCCTGCACGCAGCCCTGAGGAACTTCGCCTGGCACCTCTGTTAGACCCTGGACCATGGCGATGTCAACTCCCTGGGCGGATTCAATGTCCTCACTCTGGCCTGGTCCCTGAGAGTCCTCAAGTTCTGCAACATCAACCCACAGGTCTTCTGGGCCAGTGTCTGGCGGGACTTGGTGGCCATGCTCATGGACAGCTGGGTCCAGCTGGCTAGGGAGGCCGCTGATCTCCGTGACACATGCAGGGACATGGATACTGCTGAGGCCAGTGCTGCAGCCACCACCACTGCCCAGGCTGGGGACCTGCAGGACATGGCCACCTGCCAGGGGATGTCAATGCACGCTCTGATGGCCATGGCCCAGCGGCCGCCAGTGTTTCTGGCCATGAAGGACTTGGCCTTGGCAGTGGCTGCACACAAGGCCCGTTTGGCAGTGGTCACCATTGAGGTGGTGGCAGCCACCAAGGCCATGAGAGAGGCCATATTGGCCTCCAGCCAGGCAAGGGCAGCCACCAGGAGAGGACAGTGGGCGGGTGTGGCCCTGGGTCCACTGGAACGCTTGGTGACCGTGTGTGACAAAGCCACAGGGTACCCCTGGGAGATACGGCACCTGCTCAGGGACATTGAGGCTACCCTGGAGGGGACAAAGGAGGCGTCCCACAATGTCTCCGAGGCCTTGGAGGCCCCCGTGGCTGAGGCTGAGCAGCTGTGGGAGGCCAGCACTCGCCTGTTCATGCATCACCTGCTGGGGACACTTGGGGACATCCACGACCTCCTCTTCAGTCCCTATGGTGGCCCCGGCAGCAGCACGGTGGCCGAGTAGTGCCAAAAAGCCATGGAGGACATCCCAAATCTGCTGCAGGGACAGTGACGTCACCGCTGTGATGTCATTGAGGGTGGTGACATCACTAGGGACATTGCTTATGTCATCTGCGCCCTCCCTCCTCTCCACACAGGATTTGGGACAAAAGTGGGGAATTTTCTGCGAATTTTCATTGATATTCTTGGTGGGAATTCCTGGGGTGATGTCACTGGGGACACTCTGGGGACACTCTGGCGGCACTCAGGGACACGCAGGGACATAGTGGCAAGTCAGGGGGTGAATGAACGCCCTCAGTGCCTTGCAGCAGAGGCAGCTTTCCGCTGTGGCTGCAGCAGAACTGTGTTATAAATGGCAATATAATAATTGGCTTTTGCATTTCTGTATTGGCTTTTGCACATTGTAATTGATCACAATTATTTTGCTATGGTGCTTGATATTGATATACATTATTGATAATTCCTTGTATCTACTTGTTAGTACAATATAATCTATCAGGTTTTTTGTCCACTGTAGAGCCTTTTTAATGGTAGCATAACGGTCCCTTGGGGCTCCGTCCTGTCGCTCCCACCCTGTTATCACCGGGACCCCCCATTGTGATAGTGTTTGCAGGGGTCTTCAGATGAGGGAAGAGACGAGAATGCTGACTCCATATTTCAGAAGGCTTGATTTATTATTTTATGCTATATATACTATATTAAAACTATACTAAAAGAATAGAAGGAAGGATTTCATCAGAAGGCCAGCTAAGAACAGAAAAAGAATGAATAACAAAGGCTTGTGACTGACCAAGACAGTCCGGACAGCTGGGCTGTGATTGGCCATTAATTAGAAACAACCACATGACACCAATCACAGATGCACCTGTTGCATTCCACAGCAGCAGATAATCAGTGTTGACATTTTGTTCCTGAGGCCTCTCAGCTTCTTGGGAGGAAAAATCCTGAGGAAAGAATTTTCCACAAAAGATGTCTGTGACAGATAGGAGAAACCCTGGAGGTTGATAGGTCTGTCTGAGGCTTTTGGAGTTCTCTGTTCCCCCTCCAGGAGCAATCCAGGGTGCTGTGGGGAAGGAGAGCAGGTTGCCAGAGTGGGTGGCAGGCAATGCCCCAGCAGAGATGCCTGTTCACCTTTCCAGAAGCTGGCAGAAAGCCCAGGGGAGCTCAGAGAGCCCAAGGATGGGAGAGCTGGGGCTCCTCTGCATCCACACTCCCCCATCCCTCCCCAACACCCACATCAGCTCTTTGTGTCTCACAGGAGAAGAAGGCCAAGGAGAGGCAGGTGCAGAGGTTCCTGTACACGCTCTGGAGCAGCAAGAAGCAGCCTGATGTGCAGAGCCTGGTGGAGCTGCTGGGGGCGGTCAGGCGGAGCAGCCCCCCCCGCAGGAGAGGGGGTCCTGTCCTGCTGCACTGCAGGTACCCAGGGCTGCACCTGCACCAGGGCCAGCACAGAGCTTGGCTTGCCAGAATCTGGCTGGGCTTGAACAGACAGGGATCTGCTAAAGAAGGCAGGAGCCTTCCTTGAAATGGAAAATGTAAACCCCCTCCCTCCAAAAAATGATAATTTTGAAATTAAGGGGCTCTCAGGCAAAGATATGGGAGCAGAAATAACAGGAATAGCAGGAATAACTCCAGCAGGAATAGCAGTTCTTTATTAGGAAAACTAAAAATACAAATGCAATAGTACAAAAAGGAAAACCACTGCCAGAGTCAGAATAGGAGCTGACCCCCTGTGGAAACACAGGGTATGCTAAGGAGGGCAGGAGCCTCCCCTGAAATGGAAAATGTAAACCCTCTCCCTCAGAATTATTATAATTTGGAAATTAAAACGTTCTCAGGCAAAGATATGGAAGCAGGAATAACAGTTCTTTATTAGGAAAATTAAAATACAAATGCAACAGTAGAAACAAAAAAAATCACACTAGCCAGAGTCAGAGCAGGCTCTGCCCCCTGTGTGTCAGGGGGGTGTCCCAGCCCCATCCCATGGGGGCTCAGCCCTCCTGCAGTGCCAGCTGTGGTTCTGCTGCAGCAGGGATCCTGCACAAGGGGGGAGTTTTCCTCTGCAGCTCCAGGGCTGCTGGAGACGGGCCATGCCCTGGGTCCATGGGAGCCAGTGGAAGTTCTGAGCCTGGGAGGTCACAGTGCTCTGCCAGGGGCTGGGAGAACACAGGGCAAACAGGGCTGGGCTGGGGAGCATGGGTGGAGCAGGCATGGCCAGGCTGAGGGGCCCAGGCCATCCCTGGGTGGCTGCACAGTGCTGGGAGCAGCCCTGATACCCACAGAGACAGCTCAGAGTGCCTCAGTGCCCACATGGCTCCTTGTGCCCTCCCCAGAGGGGCTCAGCTCAGCCTGGCCTGGCATCAGTGACCCCCCCTTGTCCCTGCAGTGGTGACATGAGCCAGATGGGGACCCTGATCTCCCTGGACTGCCTGTTGCACCAGATGAAAGCTGAGAGAACCGTGGACATCTATGGTGTGAGCCTCCAGCTGGCCAGGAGCTGCTGCCTCCTGACCCCCACTCTGGTAGGTGGGGAGGACAGGGGAGGGTGGACAGGTGCAGCAGAGTCCTGTCCTCCCCTTCCTGGGGCTGGCAGTGTCCTGGGTGCTCCCTGTCCAGCCTCAGCAGGGATTTCCTTCTGCTCCTTCCCCACCCTGAGGCTCTGCCAGCCACCAAGGGCTGAGGGCACTGACTTTGCCCAGCTGAGAGTGTTCCCTCTCCTGGGTTCTGAGTTAAAATCAGTTAAATTGCATGTGAACTCACAGTAATTAAAGCACTCTTCCCACTGCACTCGAGGGAGAGTGGGGCACTGGTGTCACCCTACACAGCCTGCCTGCTCCTGGGCATGGCTGTCAGCCTGGGCACCCAGAACCTACTGGGTGTCTCTGTGGCCAGCACTTTCCCTGCTGCATCCCCCAGAGCTTGCTGGGTGTCCCCATGGCCAGCACCTTCCCTGCTGGGTGTCCCCATGGCCAGCACCTTCCCTGCTGGGTGTCCCCATGGGCAGAACCTTCCCTGCTGCATTCCCCAGACCCAGAACCTGCTGGGTGTCCCCATGGCCAGCACCTTTCCTGCTGGGTGTCCCCATGGCCAGCACCTTTCCTGCTGGGTGTCCCCATGGCCAGCACCTTTCCTGCTGCATCCCCCACCCCCAGAGCTGCTGTCACAGCTGGGGCTGCCTGCCAGGGGGACAGTGGGACACAGTGCCACGTTGCAGGTGCCCTGTGGGCTGTGGCACTGTCTGACAGAGCCATTCCATGCCAGCCCAGCCCTGGTGGCTGCTTGTGGTGGCACCAGTGCCTCTGGACATGCTCCAGTGGCTGCAGCTGCTGAGTGACCTGATGCACAGCCCTGGACACACTCCCCACAGGGCACAGCAGAGCTGGGCAAGGTCTCTCCAAGGCTTCCCAGCTGCACAGCCTCCTTCAAGAAGCTAATTACATTCTTAATTAATGTGAACCATGTGCGTGGTGGGAGCCAGAGCAGGGGCAGGCATCCCCTGCCCTTCTCCAGAGCCGCTTTGTGCTCCCGCAGTGCCGAGCCCTGCAGGGACACAATTCCCTGTAAGAGCTGAAATGAGGGATGTGGGACTCCAGGCAGCTCTCCAAAATGCAATTTATTCTATCCAAGAGGTTACAGCAGTGCAGGGTCATGGGTGACAGAGCTGTGCCTACAGCTGTCAGTTCCAGCTGCAGGCAGGCCTGGAGACCCCTTGG
>JAWWMS010000105.1:1497195-1508410 GCA_035048045.1 Chlorospingus semifuscus
TAGGCACAGGCTCTGTCACTCATAGACCCTGGGCTGCTGTAGCATCTTGGATGTACTAAACTGCATTTTGAAGAGCCACATGGAGTCCCACATCCCTCATTTAGGCTCCGACAGCGGCGCCCAACGTGGGGCGCTGTTAGTAAGAGCCTTAATGAGGGATGCGGGTCTCCAGGCCTGCCTGCAGCTGGAGCTGACAGATGTAAGCACAGGCTCTGTCACCCATGACCCTGGAATGCTGTAACACCTTCGATACAATAAACTGCATTTTGAAGAGCCACATGGAGTCCCACATCTCTCATTTAGGCTCTTACGGTGGCGCCCAATGTGGGGCACCACCATTAGTCACAGCCTGAGTGAGGGATGCGGGTCTCCAGGCCTGCCTGCAGCTGGAGCTGACAGCTGTAGGCACAGGCTGTGTCACCCTTGCCCCTGGACTGCTGTAATGTCTTGGATGTAATAAACTGCATTATGAACAGCTACCTGGGGTCCCGCATCCCTCATTTAGGCTCTTACACCCCCTCATCCACATCTGAGACAGAAGGGTCCCCCTGGGAACTCTGAGAGCTACAAAACCCAGACTTCCGCCAAATTGCATCAAACTTTTTCCAATGAACCAGCAGTGATCCCACGTCTATTGTGCCATCATCAAAAAGCGCTTGGCCTCCCATGAGAGACCACAACTCCCTAGAGAATGCCTCTGCAGGGTTGGAAAAAACCCCTTGCTTGCTGGCCCACAGAAATAATATTTCAAAATCACTCCAGGAAATGGAAACCCGTTTCCACTCCATGAGACCCTTCCAGAGGTCCAAACCCAGAGAATCCTCCATGAAACCCACAGGATTTGCCATTATCTCAAGAGCTGCAGGCAAAGTGCCAAAGGGCTCACAGTCACCTCGCCAAAACAACGAGGGGGGAGTAAAACGATATGACCTCACCCATGGCTGTTCTACACTCGGTGGCCACCAGATGTTGCTACAGAACAGGAAATAACACGATGTGGACACACCACTGTCCCAAGGTAAAAAAGAGCACTTTTAATTTCTGACTCCAGCATTTATAGATTTCCAAAAGTGACTGTGGATTGGAGGGTGAAAGTGCCACCTCTCCAATGACTCTGGACAAACTAACAGTCCATCAAATTTCTCCTCCTCCATAAAAGATTGCAAAACAATAAGTTTTTTACATAAAGTGTGTAAGAAAGTCCCTTACAAAAATGTAAACATCAGAAGGCTTAGAAATACTTAAAAAATCAGGGCAACAGTGCAATGTTTTTTCCTTATCTCCTGTTACTGGGCCCATCAGTGCCTTGCCCCATGACTCAGAGATAACTCCCTCCAGCAGCCATTTCTGTTTGATGGGCAATCAAGGACCAATCATGACTCAGAACGATATCAGCCCATTGGGAGATGCTCTGCCCAGTGGGGAGGAGCTCAGCATCCCCACCTGGATACAATCTGGGCTTTGGGACAGAACAGGCAGCCCTCACCCACTGGTTTCCAGAGGACAAGAGCTACCAGATAGTTTCTACAGGATCACCACTTCAACAAGACCATTTCATCTGAACTGCTACCACTGCCCTAACTAGCAGGGTGTCAGGCTGTATTCTGACCCTGTCAGTGGTTTTATTTTGTATTATTGCGTGTGTTTTGGGGTTTTTTTCCCTTTTCCTAATAAACAGTATTTATGGCTTGGAGTCTCTCACTGGTTTTGCTTTCAAACCAGAACAATTGGCCACTGGCAATGGTTGTTTGGCTTGATTGGCCAATTGGATCCACATGTGTGTTCTGACTGTCTGGCAAGGGCCATGGGTTTTTCTTAGTAGCAAAGTATGGCATAACAAAGCGATTGATCAGCCTGCTGCAATCATGAAGTCAATGCTCATTATTCCCTGCTGGGCACCGCTGCTGTGAGAGGGACTGATGATTTTTCTTTCAGCACTGGACAGTCCTTTTTCCAATGCCCCCATTTCTTATAGCATGCACTCTGAGCCTTCTCCGGAGGGGACGCTTTCTTGGGTGACTTTTCCTGAGTTGCCTTCTTGCTAGGCTGGGATTAACTCTTTCAGCTGGGCCCCTATCTCAAAACACCTTCCAGGCAACCTCCAGGAGTTTATCCATGTCTTGAACTCCCTTTATCTTTTCTTCTTATATCATTTGAAGCCTGACCCACACAAAACAAAACCAGATGTGCTTTACCCTCAGCTGATTCAGGATCTAGATCAGTATATTTGATGGGAGTCTCTCTTCACCTGTTCAGAAATCAGTGTGTGATTCATCATCATTTTGCCTCACTTGGTGAAGCTTTGACCAATTTACAGCTTTAGAGACCCCATGTTTTAACCCACATTCCACGAGGCTTTGATATCATTTTAATTTTGCCATCTGCTCGGGTGTATTTGCATCCCACCCAGGGTTTCCGATGGGAAATATCTCAGTGACAGCGCCTTGAAGCAGCTCCCTCAAGGAACTTTGGGATGGATTTATTGACCACTCGTCTCTCAATGGGGTCAAATGGTGTGTCTGACACAGCGTTCAGGACATTAACAAATTTATTTATTTATTTATTTATTTATAGGCTGTACGGTGCACTCATGAACGGATAAATTATATTGCACCAACCAGCAGCTACAAGGAATCACCGGTAATCAGTATCAGTATCAAATACCGTATCAAATTGCTGGTGATCAAAAACAATGTGTAAAAGGCATTACAAAAGTGCAAAAGGCAAAAGAAATGTACAAAAGACAATTAAAAAGTGCAGAAGCCAATACAGAACTGCAGAAGCCAATTATTAAATTTGCATTTACCACCCAGCTCTGTTGCAGGCTCAGTGGAAAGCTGGAAGCTCTCGAGGGGACTCATTCACCCCTGTCCCCCGTCCCTGACTGTTCCCAAGTGTCCCTGAGTGTCCCCAGACTGTCCCTGAGTGTCGCCAGTGACATCACCCCAGGAATTCCCATCAGGATTTGGGACAGTATCATTGAAAATTCCCAGAAAATTCCCCAGATTTATCTCAAATACTGCACGGGGAGGGCACAGATGACAGCAGTGATGTCTCCGATGATGTCACTGCTCCTATGTGAAACTTTCCTGCAGCAGCCTCGGGATGTCCTCCCAGGCTTTTTGGCACCGCTCGGCCACTGCACGTCTGCCAGGGCCATCCAGGACAACATAGGGACTCAAGAGGATGTTGTCAATGACCTCAAGTGTCCCCAGAAGGTGCTCCTTGACCAGGTGGGTGCTGGCCTCCCACAGCTGCTCAAACTTGGCCACTTTGGCCATCAAGGCCTGAAGGACATCAGGGGACGCCTCGTTTCTCCCCTTCAGGATGGCCTCAATGTCCCTGAGCTGCCACTCCACGTTCCAGTAGAACAAGATGGCTCCATCACAAACAGCCACCAAGCGCTGCAGCGGCCCCAGGGCCGCCACTGCCCAACGTCCCCTCCTGGTGTCCACTCCAGCCTCTGCCCTGGCTTTATTGCCGGCTGCTGCCACCCGGGCACTGTGCGTGGCCATTTCCCAGGTCACCTCGTTCTTGTCCAGGACCACCATCAGCTTCTGGTCCATGACCACCTTCCTGTGGTTGTCACGGAGCTTGGTGGCCTCCCTGGCCAGCCAGTCCCAGCTGTCCACGAGCTTGGTCACCATCTCCCGCCAGGTGCTGGCTGCAGCTCTCACATTGGTCCAGGTGATCCTGGAGGTGGCCCAGAGAGTGGCCAGGGCCCTTCTCAGGGAAGGGACACCAGGGTGGCCCAGGGAGGTGACATCACCTTGGTTCAGGATTGCACGGAGGCTCCGGGTGAATCTCTTCAGGTTCTCATACAGGGAGTCTGGGAACTTGCCCCAGTGTGGCCCCGTCACGGTGGCCACCACCTCGCCCAGGGTGGCCACCACGGCCACCACCACCTGCAGCTGTGGAGGGGACACCTGGGGAGGTGACAGGGGAGGTGTCAGGGACCTGGTGGCACTTACGGCCTCCTGCAATGGCCCCGTACCCCTGTGGGGTGCCCTTTGTCCCTTGTCACCCTCTTGTCCACACTGCCCCCCCCGCCCTCCAGCCCCCGTGCCCATTCCATCCCCCAATGCCCCCTCCCCCCACTCCGTCTCTCACCTTTTGGGGCTCCATGCTCAGCGGGGACACCTTCGGGACACTCTGGGGACACTCCAGGGGTCGAAGGAGCCTTGGGATGTCCTCGATGGCTCTTTGGCACCGCTCGGCCACCTCACAGGCACTGGGGCTGGCAGGATCACCATTGAGCAAGAACTTGATGGTCTCAAGCATCCCCTCCAGGTGACCCTTGACCAGGCGGGCGTTGGCCTCACACAGCCGCTCGGCCTCGGCCACGTCGGCCACCAAGTCCTTGCGGACATTGTGGGATGCCTCATCTGTCCTCTCCAGGGCAGACTTGATGACCTTAATCAGGCGCCGCAGGTCCCGGGGGAGCACGGTGGCCTCGTCACACGCGGCCACCAAGCGCTGCAGCAGCCCCAGGGCCGCCTCCACCCGCTGTCTCTCCATGGTGGCCCTTGTTGCCTCGCTGGCAGCAACCCTGGCCTCTCTCCTTACCCAGGCTTCATACCCGACCTCCACCTCAGGCCCCTCCTCCCTGCCCAGGGCCTGACCAAACTCCACCATGTTTTCCTGAGCTGTCCCATAACGGGTAGCCATGGTCTGCAGCTCCCTGGCCCGGGCGTCAGTGCTGGCCGCCTTGTCAGCCATCTTGGTGGCCAAATCCCTGCAGGCATTGCGGAGCTTGGTGGCTGTCCCGGCCAGCTTGACCCAGCTTTTCACAAGCAGTGACACCGACTCCAGCCACTTGTTGGCTGCCCCTATCACACAGAACCGGGTGGTCCTTAGGGTGCTCTCCCAGGCAGCCAGGGCCTGGCTCGGGGGGATGAGAGAGTCATCATCATCAGAGCTGACATGGCGGTACCACCAGGTGCCCTCAGTGCGGTGCACAGTGACCTGGAGGTTCTCAATGAAATCCTTCAGGTCCCTGTACACGCAGTTTCCGAAGTCGTCCAGCAGCAGAAGCCCCTCATACCTGGGCAGGAGGGCCACCAGCTCACCCAGGGTGGCCATCACAGTGACCTGTGGCTGCAGCAGGGCCGGGGACAGCTGGGGAGGGGACAGCAAAGGTGTCAGGGACCTGGTGGCACCTGTGGTGTCCTGAGGTGCCCCCTGCCCCTGAGGCTTCCCCTTTGTCCCCCTCCCTGGAGGGCTCTGCTGAGCGTCTGTTCCTCCCTTGTTCCCTCTGCCACTTCCCTCATAGCCTCTGCCGCTGCCCTGTCCCCTCTGCTGTCCCCTCTGCTCTCAAGGGTCCAGGTCCCCGTGACCCCGAGATACATGAAAAATCTCTTTTCCCAGCCCGGGCACTTAAAGATATCAAGGTTATTAATTGCATCCTATCTACAAAAATTTTTCTCCTCCCCTGCCGAAGTCCATCCAGCAGGAAGTTCCAGGCAAACTGCCTGGTCCCGGGGCGGACTTACGTCTTTATACTAAAAACTACGTGTACAATATTTACAATTTCTTTCCAATACCTATCACCTATGTTAGACAGTGAGCTCCTACTCTAAACCAATCTAAAAGTGCCCACATCACAGCAGAAGATGGAGGTAGAGAAGAAGGACAAAGGCTGGACACGCTCAAATCCCTCCACCTTGCCCCCAAAACCTCCACTCTACAAACCCCAAAAATCTATGTTTTCACCCCGTGATAATTTCACTATTATGCTACTTAAACTGCTGTGGCTTGCTGGTCTTCGTACAAGGCTGGTAATTTTCTCCACGGGTCATAATCAAACCCACAGGTGTTCTGGGCTCTGTGCCAGGGTTTCTGAGCCCCCTGGCCGGGCTCTTGGCCGTTCTGGACAGCCAGAGGGATGTCCTGAGTTGCGACACTCTGCCACCCCCCTGCTGTCCCCTCTGCCACCCTCTCATAGCCCCTCCCACCCCCCTGCCCCCTGTGCTGCCCAGTCTGCCACCCTCCTGTCCCCTCTGCTGTCCCCTCTGCCAGCCCGCGCCAGTCCCCCGGTCCCATCTCCCGACGTCTCCCCTCATTTTCCCCTCCCCTCCCATCGCACCTCTTGGGGCTCCATGGTCACTGGGGACACCTTGGGGACGCTCCGGTGGCGAAGGAGCCCCGGGACCAGTGCCAGTCCCGGCCCAGAACCGGCCCCGGGAACGGCGCCAAGCAAATAGCGGAGCCGCCTCAGGAAGGGCCGGAAAGGGGCTGGCCCCCGCCCTTTCCAGAACCGCCCTTATCCAAGGAAGCTCCAGGATTTGGGCGCTTTGGCTCAATCCCAGGGGATTTAGGATCCATCCCCAGTGGATTTAGGCTCAGTCCTGCCATTTCCAGGCGGATTCTGCCGTTCCCAGCGGGATTTATAAGGGAACGCGGAGCGCTCTGAGGAGCGGGCGGAGCTGCCCTCACCCAAGATGGCGGCGCAGCCTCACGCCAGAGACGGACAGTTTGCGATCGTTGAGCCCAAGGAGCGCTCCTGGGGGACGCTGCTGGGTGGATTTGGGCGCTTTGGTTGAATGCCAGGGGATTTAGGCTCAGCCCCAGTGGATTTAGGCTCCATCCCGCCATTTCCAGGCAGATTCCGCCGTTCCCGGCTGGATTTATGAGGGAACACGGAGCGCTCCGAGAAGCGGGCGGAACTGCCCTCAACAAGATGGCGGCGCTGCTTCAGGGAAAGAGCGGGAGCTGTCCTGGCTCTCTTTAGAGGCTCGAGGGGTCCTGCAGGGTTTTAGGCCGAGTTTGGGGGGGGTTTAAGCGGAATTATGGGGAGATTTAGGCGGAATTTGGAGGATTTAAGTAGAATTTGGAATCCCCGTCGCTCTGCCTACCTGTGGGAGCACATCCAGGACCGGGCGGAAGTGCCCGCACCCAAAATGGCGGCGCGGCCTCGCACCAGAGACGGGCAGTTTGCGCTCGTTGAGCCTGGGGAGCGCTCCTGGGGGACGCTGCTGGGTGGATTTGGGCGCTTTGGTTGAATCCCAGTGGATTTAGGCTCCATCCCGCCATTTCCAGCGCTCCGCCGTTCCCGGCTGGATTTATGAGGGAGCGCGGAGCGCTCCGGGGGGGGAGGGCCCACAGAATTGCCTTCAACAAAGATGGCGGCACAGCTGCCCAGTCGTGAAGTGCGGACCAATCAGAAGCTGCGACTGGCAGAAGTACTGGCGGAAGTCCTCCCTACGGCTGCGTCGGCGGCCCGCTTCCGGCAGAATCGCGGTGCATTGTGGGCCTTGTGGTCCTGGTGGGGCCCAGCGACGGCGGAGCGGGCTGACGCCGCAGCGGGAGGGGGACGGGGCGGGAATTTGGGGGCGCCGAGGGAGCCCCGGGACCGCCCCCGGCAGCGCGGGATGGGCGACAGGGACCGCGGTCAGCACCGGGAACGGGGGAGGCGGTGAGGAGGGGGTTGGGAGGATTAGGAGGGGATTGGGGAAGGCTGAGGAGATGTGAGGGGTTCTGGGGAGTCCTGAGAGAATGTGAGGAGTTCTGAGGGGGTTTGTGGGGTCCTGACGGAGAACTGGGGGTCCTGAGGGGATTTGGGAGATTCTGAGGAGATCTGGGGGATTCTGAGTGAGACTGGGGGGTGCGGAGGGCATGTGAGGGGTCCTGAGGGAGAATTGGGGGTCCTGAGGGGGTTTGTGGGGTTCTGAGGGGTCCTGAAGGGATTTGGAGTGTCCTGAGGGGATTTGGGGGGATGTGAGGGGGACTGGGCTGTCATGAGGGAGAAATGGGGGTCCTGAGGGGATTTGGGGGATTCTGAGGGGGACTGGGGTAGTATTGTCTCCATTCTGGGCATTGATCTTTCTAGTGACCAATTCTTTTACAGATTGCACACTGGTTCCTGCCCAGCCGAGGTGGTCTTTGTCTGGGTGGTCCCTGGCTGTATCTTCTTTGCCTTTCCTCCTGTACCACTGCCACCAACTTTTTCATTTCTTGTTTATATCTTTCTTCTCGGTTACTAAATACCTTCCAGGCTTCTTCTAGCAAAACTTCGAGATTTCTCCCTTACGGTCCTCGAATTTTCTGAAATTTACATCTAATATCTCCTGCAGACTGTCCCAAAAATGAATTAACTAGGATATTGATCCCTATGTCAGACTCTGGATCCAATGATGTATGGCGACGCATAGTATCGCTTAAACGCTCTAGAAATTCAGATGGAGTCTCAGAAGGCCCCTGCTTAAGGGAATATAAGGCAGACCAATTTATGTTTTTTGGAATAGCTCTCTCTACCCTTGTTACTATCCACTCTAGATACTCTGCTAATTTCTTTACTTCTGCTGATACATTAGGATCCCATTCCGGGTCTTGGAGGGGGAAATGTTCTTTTACATCTAGCTGTGTGACCTTGCAGTAATCATCTGCCAAAGTCTCTGCTGTCTTTAAGATTAGCTGTTTTTTTGTTTCAGTGAAAGCATCTGGTAGTAGCTGGATGTCAGCCCAATTTGGATTGTGTTGTTTGATAACATATCGTGGACGTTTGGCAGTAAGTATCGGATCAACACGATAATTCCTCGCAATCCTTTCCCATACCTCTAAATCAAGAGCGGTAAATGGCGCTTTAATCATTAATTTCTTTCTTTCTGGTCCCACTGCCTCTCGCAGAGGGGCCTGTAACCCTACTTGCCTCCTAGTTCTAGATGCAACTGGACTGTCAGGGGTGGGGTGGGTTCTAGTAGATGTGCCTTCACCACCTGAGTCCTCCTCTTTTTTGGGGAAGTTCCCTTCATCCTCATCCTCAGTTTCAGCCTCAACCTCCCCCTCCCTCCTTTGGGGAGGAGCTTTCACCCACTCAAATGTGTCTCGTTCTTGCTCCTCAGAATGATAGACCTTATCTGATCTCGTACACCGTTGTCCTATACTACATGCTGAGCAACAACGTTTGATTTGCCTTCTCTTTGCCTCGTTTTCTTTTTCAAGGGCCAAAACCAGTGGGTCTGAAGGAGGTCTGATCCCAAGTCCCTTTGCCATTCTTGATGATTTCTTAAAACAAAAAACATATCAGCATATGAAACCTCATCCCATTTACCTTCTCGTCTTACAGACAACATCAACTGCAGTAAAGTATTATAATCTAAAGTTCCAGTGGGTGGCCATTTCACTTCATCCCCTAACTTGTACAGTGGCCACTAGCGTGTGCAATATTGGATTAAATCTTTTTTATTCTCAGAACCCCCCCTACTGGTGACTTCCTTCCAGTGGGCCAAGATGCACCCCAAGGGGCTAGCTCGAGGGACTTCCTTGCTCTGGTTAGTTCTCATTATCTCCTTCTCCTTGTCTTGTCTGGCTTCCATCCAAACCTCTTTTCACAGAGCCTCACAGTAGCTTCTCAGTCTTCTTCCCACACACAGCTCCAGGTGGCAGGTATCAGATGTGATTTCCCACACACAAGCTTTAAGATCTTAGGTTCTGAATCAGTTTGATCAGAACCTTTTAATTTACACTCGGGGCATGTGCCCTGACGCTTATTAGAACAGCAATACCAGCGTCTCTCACAAACTTCACACTGCAATAATACCCACGCAGCGTGCCAGCCTCTTGATGCACCAAAGGCTCCCAGGAATTGCCCGCAGAGGCAGGCTATTCCATTTATTCGAGGGAACTCTAAATCCTCTACGGCAGGCTGTTCTCAGTCCAGACTTACTATAGCACCAGCTGAAGTCCGGTAGAGCCCCTCTAAATGAACTCGTTCGTCTCCTCTGTCTATCTAATAATTCACAGGATTCACAAACTTCCAGGGGTCGAGTCCAAACCACCGGGGCAGAGGAACCCCTTGGGTTCGTCTAGCCACGGTGAAAGTGTGCACGATTTACACCACAGTACTCAATGAACGTCTTCACCCACGCTTCTCTACTACTTGCTCTATTTTTCTCTGCCAGGCACTCCCTGCCCCCACTGGCCTGCCCTGGCCGGTGCCTCAGGCCTCACTCGGCCCCTCCAGTCACAGGTAGAAACCCCCCCTGCACTGTGGAGCACTGTAGATCTACTCTCTTTTATACACCATACACTTATACACTTGCACGATTACAAACACAATGCACTAACCATGCAATGCATTAACCATACAGTGATATACCATACAGTGTCCGGACACCACACACACACACAGAGGTTCACTTGACCCACCCCCAGGGTCACTAGCGGTCTGCCCTACCAGACAATGAGCCCCCGTTTCAGCTGCTCCATCAGCTGCATCCACAGAGCATCCAGACATCTCTGAGTGACTTACGACTTACTCAGCCATCCTATCTCTCTTTTCCGCCCCGGGGGCCCCTCAGTACATACCGTATCCTCTGCAGGCCAGCAGGTCCTTGTCTGTCCTTGCAGGAGGCAAGCTGAGACAAGCGGAGCCCCACCAGGAAAATCCTGGGGCGCGCCTAGGAGTCCATCTGTTCTCCCCTGCCTCTGCGGGGACAGAGACGGTTCCTCCTGGCTGGCTTTGCCAGAATGTTTTGCGGAGAAAAAGAAAAGAACTCCACAACTTTGTGAAAGTTGTAAAGCCGGTATGTTTATTACAGTGCTGGACGCATGCGGAGATTGCTCTCCTCAAAAAGCCATGTGTACCTCTGAGAACTTCAGATCCCTTTTTATCCCCCCTCCAAATACATGTGCATACAGTTTCACAATAGGTTCATACATATTCATTTTTATAGATTTTGTGTGACATTTGCTGCTAGTTCTTTTTCTGGGTCAGGCTGACCTGCTCTCACAGCAGATTCTGTCTCTCTTTATCTCTCCCTGTCTCCCCTGTCCCTCCCCCCTCCTTATCGTTGACGTAGTTTTCTCTTTAGCCTCGGCCTTGCGGCCAGACTACACAGGCCTTTCTCCCAAATAAAAATGGATTTCTACTCTGGGGGATTTTTACTCTGTCTCAGTCCCCACCAGGAACCCTCGGTTCCATTTTCTGTCCCTGTGCGGCTGCGGGGGGCAGGAACAGAGCGGCTCTGGGGATGCCTGGCATCGGGCCAGCGTCACCGCTCGCCACGGGCAGCCCTGAGATGCCGCGCACCTGGGCACGCATTGCTGGGCTCACCTGAGCTCCCACCTGCCCAGCGCCCCAAGGTTCCCCCTGCCCAAAAAACCCCCAGCCCGGGGCTGCAGCGTTCCGGAAAGGCCTCAGCCAATGGCAGCGCAGGCAGGAGGCGACTTAGCCAATGAGAGGTCGGGGCGTTGGATTTCCTCCTCGGTTGCCGGG
>JAWWMS010000105.1:1552722-1564887 GCA_035048045.1 Chlorospingus semifuscus
ACTCAAAGAGAGAGATAAGGCAAACTGCCCACTTGACAAAAGACAACTGCCATCCAGATGGTAATAGAATACATCTTTCCTTGCAATCCGGAACAGATGGCCTCAGCCGCATCTTCCTCCTGTTCATCTACTTCAGTTTCTTGCTCTAATTCCTGTTCCTCCAATTCCTCCCCTCTATCTTGTTCTGCTTTCCATTCCTTCAATGCCTCATACAACAGTCTCCAGGTAGCAGCCAAATTGACATCCATCTTATCTCCCTTGGATATCACTTCCCATCGTCTCTTCCCAAACTTTTTCCATGCCCTGACACTGAGGGCAGTGTCAGCATCAGTTTTAAAGTCGTGTGATTTGCACCATATCAGTAAGCTATGAAGAGCATAATCAGAAGCTTGAACATTTTTTCTTTTCAGTAAAGTTTTCCACGTAGACAAAACAGTCTTTTCCTCGTTTGATAAATTATTTCCCATTATTTTCCAAATCACTCACCTTGAATCAGACATCTGAATTAGGTCCACACCTCCACAGCGTCCTTGCTGCCTTCCCTGATTTTTAGGGTACTCTTCACCTTTTTTTCTCTCTTTTTTCGCTTTCCTTTTTTACAGTCCAGTTGCAACCACGGCGGGCGGCACCAGATGTTGCTATAGAACGAGACACAGCGCAAAGTACCGACTCCATCAGAAGGGTGTATAAGAGCAATTTATTATAACAATATGTTGGTTTTATAGTTTTTCAAGATATTTTAATTTACTTCGCAGACACATCCACTGCCCATTTGTCATAAGAAAGAAACAATGTTCTCAGTAGGTGAACAAGGAGCCATGTCATTCTGTGAGCCAGCTAAAGTCCGTATCTTTTTGCTTTCTCTTTTCCATCCCGTTAGCCATGGGGATAGCCTTCGTGCCTTCATTGAGAGAGATACGAGGAGGAAGGCTTTCCTTATTTTCAGGAAACCTTCGCTGGCTCACAAGAACAGCACAAAATGCCTTTCCTACACTGCCATGCCTATTGTCTGGGACTGGTCAAGCACAAGGGGATTGAAGCCAACTTGCCCATTAGGACCAGCATAATTGACTGCCCAACAGCACATCAGTGCCAATCACATGCCTAGGATCCTGCAGACCCAGCATAGCATTCTGCTCCACTGCCCTGGCTGCCAACTGAGTCCATTTAGACTCAAAAATGTCGAATTCTACAGGCAGAAAAAGAATAGAAGCCAAAATGTGAATGTCGTAAGGTGTCAGCAAATCAGTAGCAAGCATTCGAAGCAGCTGCATGACTTCAACAGACCCCAGACCATATTGTCCAACCTTATCACGGAGTTCTATCATAGCTTTCCACAGTAAAGGCTGATAGGTGTTATGAGTAACACCCCTAAGCACAGGGAAAGCCTGGCAACCCCCGGTAAGGTGGCAGCACCTGCCAAGTCCCATCCCGTGGGCCCCACAGGGACAGAGGCAGATGCCTGAGTGGGAGGCAGCTCAACACCACGCAACACTGCATCCCCTGCAGCATCAGCAGGGCCAGAGAAGCCATCTCGGCAATCCAGCAGACGCTGTGTGAAGGCACAATCAACCATTTCCTCGACCTTAGCTTTGACTTCTCACCAGAACCGCCTGTGTTCCCTCGGACGTACAGTCACCTGACACGGGGGGAGTGTCCACAAGGCCATCAAGGAGGGTCCACGCCGGCCGCGTCACCATTTGCACTAAAAGTGAACACCAGAGCGTCTTCCTGCACCACAGCCCCAATATCTGTGGGAGGCAGGGGTGGCGGGGCCAAACGAGCCACTGCAGGGCCCACTCCAGCCCCAGCAGAGCCCTTGCCCGTTGGCAGCCCAGCAGTGCTGTCTGCTGCACTATGGGCAGAGGACATCGCGGTGGACGCAAGTCCCGGCAGTACTCGTAGATCCGGTGTGGGTCAGAGCGCCACCTGCGTGGGGCCCCCTTATGCAGCACGGGAGAGGGATGGGGCACAGAGGGAGACGTGACTCATGGAACTGCAGGGCAACACAGGGGTGTCCGGGACCACCCCTGTGAGAGTTCTGCCCATGACATGAAACCCCACAGCAGACACCACCCCCCCAAGTGGAGTGGGCCGGGCTGCCCACCCACCGTGGTGGGGCCCAAGATAGCACCGATCACACCCCGCCTCCAGCAGCTTCCACTGACTGCGCATGCCCAGCAGGCTGCACAGACTCAGAGGCGGTCAATACCGCCCCCCTGAGGACGAAACCGGTGCTGAAGTGGATGAACGTGCTCCCGCCGTGCCCCGGGGGTATTTTGTGGAAACGCCACAATTTCGACAAAGTGTTGTCACCAAATCAGACTCAAGCAGAGGCGGAGGCTGAGCCAGGGCTCCCTGCAGCCCCCGAGTGCCAGGAAGGCACAAAGAGAGGGCGATGCCCCCTGCCCCGCCGTCTCCGTGGTGTGGGGCAGGGGCGGTTGGCTTAGCTGACTCCACAGGGCCTCCAGAAGTCTGCGGGGCTCTGCCTACTTGCTGGCTGCTCAGAACCAGCTGACTGGGAGCCCAATCCCCCTTTGGAGAACAAACGTCACCCTCTGAGCCAGAACCATCTCCCTGCTCACCATCCCAAGGGAGAGGGGAAGCTTCTGCTTCGTGCAGAAATTCAAATTCCCCCTCCTCCATGTCCAAGATGGAAGAGTCCCCCTGGGAACTCTGAGAGCTACAAAACCCAAACCCTCGCCAAACCATGTCAAACTTTTTCCATTGCACCAGCAACAATCCCACGTCTATACTACAATCAGCAAAGAGAGCTTCCATGAAGCATTCTCCCACGAAAGACCACGCCTCCCTGGAGAACACCCCCAGGGGGTCTGAAAAAAACCCCTTACTCTCTGGCCTACAGAAATAATCCTTCAAAATTGTTCCAGCAAATGAAAGCGTGTTTTCACTCCATGAGACCCTTCCTGAGATCCAAAACCAAGGAGTCCTCCATAGAAACCTCAGGGGTTGCCACTATCACAAGAGCTGCAGGCAAAGTGCCAAACGGCTCACAGTCACCACGCCAAAGCAGGGAGTGGGGGGTAAAACTATACGACCTCACCCATGGCTGTCCCACACATGGTGGCCACCAGATAATGCCATAGGACACAAAATAAAACGACACGGACACTGGAATTCCAAGGTAAGAAGAAAGGAAGTTTATTTTCTGATTCCAATATTTATAGACTTTCAAAAGTGACAGAGGATTGGAGGATGGAATTGCCACCTCCCCAGTGACACTGGACAAACCAACAATCCATCAGATTTCTCCTCCTCCAGAGAGGAATGTAAAAACAACAATTATTTACATAAAAGTGCGTGAGAAACTCCATTACAAGAATGTAAACATCAGAAGGCTTAGAAGAACTTAGAAGACCAGGGCAACAAAGAGCAAAGCATTCCTATCTGGATATAATCTGAGATTTGGAGCAACGAAGAGAGCCTTTTCCCACTGGATTCCTAGAGAAGCAGCTTTTTTCTCCACTAGATTCCCAGAGGAAGTCCAGGCCCATCTACACCACCACTGGATCTTCAGAGGACAACTCCACCCTTCTACAGGATCACTGCTTCAACAGAACAATACCTGTCACTGCAGGTGCACTGCAGCCACCATTTAATAGGACTGCTACCACCACCCTGACCCACAGGTGTCAGGTCATATTCTGACTGTCAGTTTCCTTTGTTTTGTACTATTGCATCTGTATTTTTATTTTTCCCTTATAAAGAACTGTTATTCCTATTCCCATATCTCTGCCTGAGAGCCTTTGAATTTCAAAATTATAATAATTCAGAGGGAGGGGGTTTACATTTTCCATTTCACAGGAAGCTCTTGCCTTCTTTAGCAGACACCTGTCTTTTCAAACCAAGACAGAATGTCATCCATATTATGTAGGATGATGGCATCTGGAAAGGTCCTTTGGATGGGAGATAGGACATGGGCCATGTACCACTGGCATAGAAGGCGAGTTGTCCATTCTTTGGGGGAGGACTCACCAGTGGCAGCACTTCAGAGGTGCCTGTCTGTTCAGGGAGGGGATGGAAAAGGCGAATCTGGGAGCATCTCGAGGATAGAGAGGGATGTTAAAAAAGTGGCCTTTGATATTTATGACCACCAGTCTCCAATCATGGGGAAGCATGAAGGGAGAGAGAAGGCCAGACTGCAAGGGACCGGTGTCCTCCATTGTTTTAGTGCATTTTCTTTGTTTGGCAGGTTCACTGCTGAATTTGTGGTTTTGTTCTCTGCTTAATCTGTGGTCTTGTAGTCCCCCTGTATTGTCCTCCCCCTGTCTTCACAGTGACATAGGCTCCTCATTTTGTATTTTGTGTTTCTAAAATTAGACGTACTCTATCATGGTTTTTCAGTTCAGTTAGATGTCAATCATTTTCTTTGTCACCTAGCCACTTCCTACCAAGGTTTAATCCCCAACCTTCCTAGTTGTCAATCCTTCCTATCCCTCCCCCTTTTCCCCAGAATCCTCCTTGCTCTCCCCTCCCACTGAATGTCAATCCTCCCCCAAACCTGCCCTTTCTTCTGGAGAATTCCCTGTCTATTCTGTATCTTTTAGAATGCTAATTGGTTTACCCAAGTTATGTCCCTCCCTATGGCTCCCTTATTGGTTCAAGTGTAAAATGTCCTGCTTTGACCCCTCCCCAACCATACCCCTATTGGTTTGCTACCCTAAACCCCTCCTCCCGAGTGATGTTATAAAAGCTCTTGTTCACCCCAAGTCTTTGTCTTGGGTGCTGGTCATGAAATAAAGCCACCCTGGTTTCACCCCCAAGACCCGTGCTGCTTCTTCCTTTTTTGTTCCTGCGCCGGACTGGGACTGGTAGCTGGGATTTGCGGAGCTTGTGAGGGGGATCTGTCACGCCCCTGTTGGCATCGTTACCTGGCTGGGGCACAGTCCGCACTGTGACACTCCATGACCTCATTAATTTTATGAAGGTCATGGAGGAGCCTCCACCTGTCCTTACCAGTTTTTTTCAGAACAAAGACAGGGGAGTTCCAAGGGCTGTTGGTAGGTATGATGTGGCCCTTGGAAAGCTGCTGCTCCTCCACAAGGAGCTCAAGGGTACGTAATTTCTCTGTTGAGAGGGGCCACTGATCCACCCACGGTGGGGTTTCAGTCTTCCAGGTGAGTTGTGGGGTGGTGCACTCTGCAGTTGGCCCCAACTAGAAATCGTGGGATGGAGGTGGAATATCAAGTCACGCTCCCCATTGGGACAATAGGTCCCTGGCCCACAGGGTGATGGGTGTCCTGAATATAAATGGCCTGATGGTGGCAGTTTGGCCCTCCAGTCCCTCTACTGTGATAGTATGCTTGCACCTCATGGAGACGATGGCTCCTCCAACCACTGAGATGACTCCAGTGACAGGAGTCAGCTCCCAGTTCGGGGGCCATTTAGGTTGTGTAATCATAATAATGTCAGCCCCTGTGTCCACCATCCCTTGTAGGTAGATGTTATTACCTTTATTCAACTGATTGCAGTCTATAAGAGGTTTGTCTTGGCCCATGATTTCAACCCAGAATGCCATTGGGTGCTCTGGGATATTGTCTATGCTTAATGGCAATAAAAAGGCTTGGGCGATCACAGTCTCTCTGTGAAGGAAGTGTGGTGGTTTTGTGCAGCAGACAGTGACTGTGATTTCAACAGTTGGCCCAACAGTTTGTACTGCTGCTGTAATATGTATTTCATTTGGTCCATGAATACAATTATCTTTTACCAGCACATCTCTCAGGCCCTCTAGGGGTCCATATTTTCTGGTGGGAATAAGATGGAAAGCAGATGGATCAAATTGGATGGACACAGCACTCACCAGCTGGTGTCAGGTCCTGACCTGAACTTGCTGGAAAGCCTTGGTGACTCTGGTCTGCTGTTCGGATATGAAGAGCTCCACGGGAATTTCCCACATCTTGGACCTCTGGAATAGTGGAAAGCGTAGAGTGAAACAGCTGTCTTCACACGGCGCCACCCCCCGCTCTGTTGGAAGTTTTTTGGCTGATAATGGTGCTGGTGGTGGTGAGGCTGCTGGTGATAACGAAACTGAGAACAGCTGTTAGAATGTCTGTTGCAATCCATACAATGTGGTGAATGGCACCCCTTTGGTGGCTGCTGGTCTTTAGGCATTTTGTATTCTGGACAGTCCTTCAAAAAATGGCCCAGTTCCCCACAATTAAAACATTTTGCAGCGTCTTTGGATGTTAGAAAGGTCTCTGCTACGCTCTTAGAGATTGCCTTTGCCACGGTGTGTTCAGTGGAAGTCAATTTGGCACAGGCCTCAACCATCTGGTTGATTGTAGGTTCTGGTTCGAAGAGGAGAGCTCTTAATATTGTTTTGCAGTCAGCGCTCACCTTTGCCAAGGCCATTTCATTTAGCATTTCCTTCTTGGCCTCTGGGCTTTCTATTTGTCTCTGAAGTGCAACTTTAGGTCTGTCTACAAATTTTATGAACGTTTCAGTCACCCCTCTTTTGATGTTAGTGAAACTCTGTGTATGTAGGGTGTCGTTGGGAGTGAGGAGCTGGGATGTCTTTGCAGCAGTGGCGATGTCATTGAGTGCAGCTTCTTGTAAATCCTTTCCTTGGTCTTGTGGCTTCTGGAAGTCACCTTCTCCTGCCATTTGTTCAAGGGTTATATTTGGTTTGTTGGCATCTTTTGAATATGTGTCCACCAGTGATTTGAGATGCCTTTTTCACTGCCTCTCCCACAGCATGCACTCAGCCAGGGAGAGGAGGCAGTTCATGATATTTTTAATATCATGAGGGATCAAGATATGGGCAGAGAAAGTAGTTTTCAGCAAGTTTTTTAAGAAATGCATCCCTTGACCATATTCCTTAGCCACTTTGCAGAGCTCCTTCAATTCCCCATAGGGGATTGGCTCCCAGGAATTGATTGCAGTTGCCCTTCTGCTGTGTTTACATATAATTGAATACCCAAGATTTTTTGGCAAGCTCTGACCCCTCCCAGGTAGGTTCCCTCTGCAGTTTGGCCCAGTGATCCTCGGACTCAGGACCAGAATCCAAGTCTGGGAATCCCTACTTTCATCCCCCGAGGAGGATGGAGGGTGCTTGATGACTACATGGAACCTCTTGGGGCAGCCAGAATCTGCCTGTTTGTAGGCAGCTGTGGAACCCAATATGGCCTCCTTCTGGTCACTGTCATCACCACTTCTGGCTCCAGTGTTGTGGGAATGGGAAGGGGAGGGACTATCAGGAGAGGAGTCAAGAGAGGAGGGGGTAGGGAAGGGATGCAGCAACAGGGAGGGGATTCCCATTAGAGAGGGGAAGTCCCAATGTGGACTCACTTCCTGACAGAAAAGGGAGGGGCAGGGCACGATGACAGGAATAGAGAAAGTGCGAGGAGGGTCAGAGGCATCATTTTTGGCAGGACTGGGAGGTGACAAAATGGCCGTCACCTTTGTGGGGTCAGCACCATTTTGTGGAAAAAGGGCAGGAAAACTTGGAGAGGGAGAAGACAAGATGGTGGGGCTGGCCACATTGCCGGAACCATCTGGGAGAACAACTAGGGGTGGTAGAACTGGGTATGTGAACATTGGTAAGAGGGTTAGGGGAGAGCCCAAGGCAGCATGGCCAGTGCTGCCCTTGAGAGGGGACAGAAGACACTGGGAGATGTCAGGATGACGGTAGCAACCCTGTGCCTGTTGGCAGGATCCATCTCCCAATCCTCCCTGAGGCAGTGAAGAGGGTTTAGGGATGTGAGGGGAGGAACGGGGAGAAGGGGTGTTAAACTGGGGTCCTGAATGTTTGCCAATATTTTCTACAGACGTAACAATAAGGCCAAAGTATAAAATTTCCCCACTGAAAGATCCCCTTTAACTCGAAGAACGTAGAAACTTTTCTCTATAATATGGTCCCAAAACTCATTAGAATGGATTCCCTCATAATATCAGGAAAATGCTTGAACAGCCAATGAAGGAAAGATTTTAAATCTCCCATTGAAAAATGAAAATTTTCCCCAACGAGGATTCCTTTAACTTGGGCATAAACTTCCCTCTGTGGATGGGTCAGTTCGGCTCCCATCCCCACACTTCTTCCCAACATCCAAGAGGAAAAGAAGTCAAAGGAAAAATAAAAAAGGGTGACCCTCAAATATATTACTCACCAGAAAGGAATCAGCAAAAGTTCTTGAGGTGCTCCGTCAGCTCCAACCAATCTTCTCGCCTCAAGAAGGTTGCCGGTCACCTGTGGGATTCCCCCAATAAAACTTAGGAGTATCCTCTGGGAACTGGCTGCTCCCAACATGGCTTAATTTCAGTAGCAAAAAAGCTACTGAAGACGCCTCCAGGAATGCTCTGAAGAGGTCCCTGTTCAGGCTGCCAGCTGTCCCAAGCTGCAAGCCCCTTGGTGGTGGAGCGAGAGGAAGCGGAGCTGTGAGTTTCCAGAAGTGTCTCCAGTAATGAAGCTTCTCAGTGGCACAGGCGCACACACACAGAATCACTGCAGCACACACTTCTCTTGTGGAATCACCAACAACAAAGAAGTGGGAAGGGCATATCTATGGAGGTCAGAGGAGGAGGTTTATTCCAGCCACACCCAATGGGGACCAGGGACAAAGACAAAAAGAACAGTGGGAGGTCCGGGTTTAAATACAAGGGACAGGGGAGGGCAGAGCACAGCATACGCCAATGGGCCAATGGGCTGAGGGCTCAGGGTGGTACAGAGGGGAGACAAAGGGGTGGCAGCCAATAGGGTAAAGGGGGTGGGACACTGAGGCAATATGGGGCCAATGGTTAAGCAGGGAAGGGAGAACATTCAAGGACATATAAATATAAGGAAAAAGGGAGGGAGAGGGCAGCAGTCCAACCAGGGAGGTAGAACTGGGTACATTTGCATATACAACAAAGCATCCTGGAAGAGGCTCTGCTCAGTTGCCCTGAACAGGGGAGATTTCTCCAACTTGGGGTCTGTCTGTCTGTCCAAAGGACTATAATGGCCTTTGTTCTGTATGCCCACCGGCCTCCACAGTTGCTCAGTAGAAAAAGGGGTTAGAAGCTTTGCTTGTGAAATTTGTGGGACATGCAAACCAGAATATCGCATCCCTCATGACTGACCACCTGGCCAGAGAAAGAACCCACACAGACCCTGTAGGGCAAACCCACATTCCTAGAGAGGCCCTTGAGGGTATTACTGAAGCTGTGCATACCACATTTTTTGTTCCCTATGCTGTGATCCCCCAAAAAGTATTTACTTATGTAAAGCAAAGTCCAGTGGAGCCTTATATGCGATTCAAGGGCTGCTTGAAACAAGCTCTTAAAAGACAAATGGAGAATGACTTTGCCAGAGAGGTGTTGCTTTCAAAATTAGCTGTTGAAAATGCTAATGAGAATTGTAAAAAACTCCTGAAGTCCTTTTCTAAGGAGGAACCCACCCTGCTGGAAATGATAGAGGCATGCAACCACCTGTGTACCTTCAGCATGGGGCAACCGTTACTTATGAAGCTGTGGGGGCTGGTATAGCAAATGCCTTTGTGTGGAAGGGGCTAACAGCAGGCCTGTTAGTTAAAGGAGTGAGAAAAAAGGTAAGAAGCACGAAGTTGATGAGGAGCTCTCTCCAGGGCTGTAACTAAGGAGACCAAGAGGAATGAGGAATATAAGAAAGATAAGAAGAGAACTTTGCAGCTGGACAAAGTATTTTTAGAAAGTTAGTTAAAGTCACTGTAACTTTTCAGCAATGATGTTACGTTGATTTATTGTGACCAATAGTTAGGGTAGAAGAAATATAAACAATTAGAAAGTGTATAAAAGGTCAGCCATGTTCGGTAATAAAGAGTTGCCATCTGAGACTGCTTGTAGTCTCTGTCATGACCGCCTTGGCATTGACTTCTGGTGACCCCAACGTGAGTCAACACCCTTAAGAACATACTTTGTCTGGACCCATATGGGGTCTTAGCGACTGGTAACCGTGACCCACTGGGACCTAGTGGAGGAGGCAGCATTGGTGCAGCTGAGAATGGTGGGTGGAAGCCACAGGGAAGTCCAGACCTGATTTTGTCCTATCAAGACACTTGGAAGTAGGTGAGCCACCAAGTAGTAATAATGGGAAATAATTTATCTAATGAAGAAGAGACTGTTTTGGCTACATGGAAAGTTTTGTTAAGAAATAAGGGAATTAATAGCTCAGACTATGCCCTTCATAGTATATTGCTGTGGGCTAAATCACAGGATTTTGGCATTGATCCTGACACAGCATTTAGTGTTAAAGCATGGAAAAAAGTCGATGACAGACTGTGGGAAGTCATTCGAGCGGGAGATAAAACTGTTGTCGATCTAGCTGTTACCTGGGGATCACTTTTTGAGCCATTAAAGGAATGGAAAACAGAGGGAGAACAAGCAGAGCAGGACGCGGACGAAGAATTGGGGCTGATAACAGAAACTGACGAGGGAGATGAGGCAGAGGGGGCCTCTGATGGGGAATTTGGTGAATCTATCCTTGAAGAAGGTGCAGGTGCCATGCAAATTACCAGGCAGGCTACCAAAGCTTCCGGGAAATTTGCCAGAGCTTCTGAGCAAGATGCCAAAACTTCTGGGAAAGCTGCCATAGCTTCTGGGAAAGCTGCCAAAGCTTCTGGGTAAGCTGCCAAAACTTCTGGGCAAACTGCCATTGTATCTCCTTATCATACTCCTAAACCTCTTTATGTCACACCTGCACAGTAACTCACGATGATGCCTGTATACACTATACCGGTGCACCAGGTAGCTGAAATGTCTTTAGCAGAGAGGGAAACCCAGCCATCTGTCCCCCTGCTTCCCTCTGCTCTAGTCCAGCCATCTGCTCCCTCGCTCCCCTCTGAGCTGCATGAACAATCTGCAAGGTTGTATCCTCCGTTACCTGACAGTGACAGCAACAGCGAATCAAGTGATAAGTCGCCCGCAGTAACACCTGAGTTGGGGCAGGGAACTGTTGACAGTTCACCTTCTAATAGCTCTAGCCTTACTGCCTGATGGACTTTGCCCCCATGTCAAGTAATTGGGCTTCCTTGACAGCCTCAGGAGTTTTGGGAATTTGTTTGGAAAAAAGCAGCTGAAGAAAAGAATTGGGACATGATAGAAAGATTAGGTGCTCCAAGAGTACCTCAGGAGAACGGTGCCAATGCAAATGTTGCCTGTGATAACCCTATGGCTTTTCCAGGTTTTAAAGCAGCTCCTGGAACACGGCAGGATGATAGTCATCATGTCTTTGCCTGGAAGGTTGTGCAAGATCTCCAATTGAAAGTGGCTCAGTATGGTATTAATTCCTCAGAGATAATGCAATTAATACCTTATTAATTAATGGAGTTATCCGTGCACCTTATGACATCATGCATCTTTCTACAATTTTATTCCAGCCAGTACAATACGGTGTATTTCAAGAAACTTAGAGGCAAGTGGCTGACCGCACAGCTCTAACAAATATGCAGTTGCCTCAACACAAACCTCATCATGCTGTGGGTGTTGATGCCTTACTGGGCACTGGGCCTTTTGCTAACCCAGATTTACAGGCAAGGTGGGATCCCTCAATTTTGGCGCAAGCTCAGCAAATTGGCATGAGTGCTTTAATTAAAACAATGGAAATGGTAGCTCCAAAACAGAGATGTGTTACTATACAACATGGGATGAGAGAACCATTTTTGCAATTTGTGGAAGAGCTTACTGCAGCTATTGAAAAACAGGTAGATGATGAATATTTGTGACACAAGTTGTGTATACATTTGGCTAAAGAAAATGCAAACTCAGACTGCAGAAAGATTATTGACACTTTACCTGGGGAATCCACATTGCCTGAAATGATTACTGCTTGTTCAAAAGTTGGTTCTGTAGAGCATAAAATGGCAGCTCTTGCTGCAGTTCTAAGACCTTCATTGAAATGCTGTAATTGTGGACAGCAAGGGCACATAAGGGCACGGTGTAGTACCTAGAAAATAACATCTAAGTCAAGTGCAAACAGCAATATTGTGCGCAATCGTTGTGCTAAATTTGGGCACTATGCTAAACAATGCAGGAGTAAATATCATGCAAATGGTCAGCTGTTGCAGGGAAACAAGAAGAAGAGCACCAAGGGGCATGTGGGAAAACAAATACCCCAACGACCACAGCAGCAAATATGGGCCTTTCCAGCACTGCAAAGCTACCCATTTGTGAACAATACTCAGGGGCAACAAGTGG
>JAWWMS010000105.1:1570272-1581202 GCA_035048045.1 Chlorospingus semifuscus
CGCAGCACCTTCACGCCGGAAATCCCAAGAGGGCTCTGAAGGACAAGAGCCCTGCTTTTAACTCCTTGGGTTTGTAGCCTCAAGAGGCCGATCCAAATGCCCCACTGGTCCAACCAGGTGCTCATCTTGAAATCCGACCACCCATTGGTAACCACAGCAAAACAACATATCCCAGATGTCCCATTTCCAGTCAAACCACGACACTGGCGTGGAATGAAGATTGAGTATTGTACTGATTGACTCTGTGAACTTACTTAGGTTGCACCACTGGAACAACCATTTTGTTTAAAATGTGATGTAAAGTACATAAGACTTTGAAAGACAAAGATGTTTTATCATTCTCATTTTAGAACAAAATTGTTCTTGCTCAAAATTCTGTTTATTAGGCAATGTAATGGTGTCAATTTGGATACATAAAAATTTAAAAGTCAACCCCATTGCAACATATTCATTCAAATACTGGTTTAGGGAATGTTGCTGCCTTATGCAGCATATATGACCATATTAGTTAAAAGTCAACTAATAAACAAATTCAGCTGTAAGTTATCATGCAACTGCTGTTGTATAAGTCTTTCAGGATCTTTTGCTGGTCACCGTGACTTTGAGAAATGTTAAAAGTCTCTTTTCTAGCTTGACCACTTGAAGAATGAGTCGGAGCTTTTCAGTTCTTGGTCTCAAGGTTGTTTATTGCATCTTATCTATAAAAAAATTTCTCTTGTTCTGCTGAGGTCTGTCCAACCAGACAGTTCTAGGCACACTGCCTGCCACCAGGGTGGTGTTATGTCTTTATACTTAAAACTACATATATAATGTTTACAATCACTTTCTAATACTTATCAGCTATGTTGACAGTGAGCTTCTACTGTAAACCAATCTAGAAGTGCCAACATCACAGCAGAAGATGGAGGCCAAGAAGAAGGAGAAAGGCTGGACACACCCAGATCCCTCCATCTTGCCCCCTGAACCCCCACACCAAAAACCCTAAAATCTACTTTTCCACCCTGTGATAACTTCACTAATATTCTACTTAAACTGTTGTGGCTTGCAGATCTTCATCTAAGGTTGGTAATTTGCTCCATGGGTCATAATGAAAACCACAGGGGCATCGTGGGCTCTGTGCCAGGGTCTCTGAGCCCCCTGGCAGGGGTCTTGGCTGCTCAGGACAGCCAGAGGGATGTCCTGGGTCCTGACACTCCTTCCCTCACCAGCAGCAGCCTGTGGCATGCAGGACTCTGTATCTACATGCCCAGGATTCCCCAGCTAGTGGACAAGCAAGGAAGGATGATTTTGAGGCAGGCAAGAGGATCTGGGTCAGGGATCCTGAAAACAATGGAGAGTTTTCCTCAGCAAGGTGCCAAACGCCCTTTGAAGTGTCAATCACATCATTTGGCATTGATTTTCCTGTAAAGCTCTCCCTGCTGCTGCCCTCCCAAGAGCCAGGCTTTCTGCTGACAGGCTGTCTGGTGCGGGAATTTCGAGGATGTGCAGTGCAAAACTTCCACAACCTGCCTTGGGTTTGGGTTCCTGGAAATGAGGCCACCCCTGCTCCCCAAATGAGTGTTCCCATGTCCTGCTGCTGCATTGGCTGGGAGCTGGGTTTGCACCAGCAGGGCCTTGGGTGCCTGGTCCTGGGGGCTCTTCTTGGCAGGGAATGGAATTTAGGAGCTGATTTTGCCCTTGATGCTGTGGGATAAACCCAGAAAACTTTCATATGGCACAACAGGGGGATTTCCCCATGTCCTTGGATGGCATTGGACTGACAAGAGAATAGGTGTAGATTTGATGTTAGGATGAAATTCTTCCCTTTGAGGGTGGTGAGGCCCTGGCAGAGGTTCCCCAGGGAAATTGTAGATGAGCCATTCAAGGTCAGATTGGATGGAGCTCTGAGCACCCTGGGGAAGTGGAAGGTGTCCCTGCCCATGGAACTGGATGATCCTTAAGGTCCCTTCCAACCCAATTTTATGATTTTTATTTCAATATTTTTTCTTTTTTGCTGGACTCACATCAAACCTCCAGATTCCTGTCCTCTCCAGGACATATTTAAATTACTTTTCACGTCTTGTAGCAGGGATTCTACTTTTACTCAAAGAGGTGGATGTCTCTGCATTTAAATGATGACGTTTTATTTTCCTGGGACTGACAGCTGGGAAGTTCTAGGTGGCTCCAGCTTTATAATTACCTCTGTCTGTCTTGCCTGTGTGTTCATGCACACTCACACGTGCACTTGTGCTCAAAAGGAAGCAGTGAATGCAAGGAACAGCTGGATCCACTATGTGACACGTCAGAAAGGATTGTTTTGCTTTAAACATCTTTTTATCTCCATCTCAATGCTGCTTTTCCTGAATGAAAAACCCTGGAAATCCTCAGCCTGTTGAGGGAAAAAAAAATAATGGACGTTTGCTAAATATTGGTTGTGTCTGTGTGAACTTGGCTCCTGCCTGGGGATGGTGTATCAAGGAGAGTTCCCCAGGGACTGGGCTCCTGGGACTCTTGTGAGGAGGATGCCTTCAGGTTAAACTTCATGACAGGCAAGGCAGAACAGCCCTGGGGATGGCTGGGATTGAACCAGAATTGTGTTTGTGCAGAATTCCTCTGTTTCCCTCTGTCCTTCCCACTCCCTGCTCCATCCCATTTGGATTTTCTCATGCTGAACCAATCCTATCCTTTCATTGCAAAGAAATTTAAATGTTTCATCTTCAGGCATGTGTCCAACAGGGAGATATCTCCTGGCCAGAGAGACCTGATCACTGTGGATGTCCTTCCCACTCCTGCTCCATCCCAGTTGGATTTCCTCATGTTGAACCCATCCTATCCTTTCATTGAAAAGACATTTAAATGTTCCATCTACAGAAATGGAGATCTCCATTTCTCTCTCCAGAGCATCTATCTCTCCAGCAGGGAGATATCTCCTGGCCAGAGAGACCTGATCCTTGTGGATGCCCTTCCCACTCCCTGCTCCATCCCAGTTGGATTTCCTCATGTTGGACCAATCCTATCCTTTCATTGCAAATACATTTATATGTTCCATCTTCAGGCACGTGTCCAGCAGAGAGATATCTCCTGGCCAGAGAGATAGATATCTCCTGACCCCTGTGGATGTGTGGGCAGGCAGAAGCTGGGGCTGAGATCTTTGGGAGTGAGATCTTTCCCCATCATCCTGAGAGGCCATGGAGCGAGGTTTGGAGAGGCCTCATCTCGCAGTCTGTTTCCTTTTCCTTTTAATGTGTTTGCTCTCTAATGTGTGTTGACACAGTAAATACACATGTTTGTACAAACATCCCAGCTGAGGGCTGCTCTGAGAGCCCCTTGCAGGGGCTGGGAAATGTGCCTGGCAGATGTTGGGAGCCTGGCACGCTCCACTTGTGCCAGAGGTGTTGGGAATGGTCCCCACTGGGAGGAATTCCATGGAACTGCAGGAGGAAGAGTGTTGGATTTTCTGGGTTTCCCAGATGGAAAAGGAAATGATGAATCTGACTCCATGTTCTCTGAAGGCTAATTTATTATTTTATGATGCTATATTGTATTATATAATGTTATACTAAACTATACTAAAGAATACAGAAAGGATACAGACAGAAGGCTAAAAGATAATAATGAAAACTCGTGACTCTTTCCGGAGTCCCAACACAGCTTGGCACTGATTGGTCATTAATTAAAACAATTCACATGAAACCAATGAAACAATCACCTGTTGGATAAACAATCTCCAAACACATTCCAAAGCAGCAAAACACAGAAGAAGCAATGAGATAATATTGTTTTCCTTTTTCTCTGAGGCTTCTCATCTTCCCAGGAGAAGAATCCTGGGCCAAGGGATTTTTCCAGAAAATATGACTTCCACAGGGAATTATGCACAAAACAGGTATTGCTCATTCCCCAACAGGCCAATCTGTCACTGAACGGGCTCATGGCTCCCTCGAGCGTCTCTTGGTATTACAGAAAGGGGGGGCCAGAGATGGCACCCTTGCCAAGAGACTCCAGAAAGCCCTTTATGTTTTAAAATTTTTGAATTGTTCTTTGATGGACCCCAACCCACCGATTATTTGACATTTTAATTGTAATTCACAATTGCAACAAAAGGGAAAAAATACCCTGCCTTAGTGAAGGATCCAGAATCTGGTAAGATACTGGGGCCTGATCCTTAGGTCACCTGGTGTCACCATTGAGTCAGGAACAGGAACCAGGTGACAAATGAAGTCCAACTCTCTTCAGGAGACTAATAATAATTTTATTAGAAACCCGTTTCTTTTTATACACTGCTCTGACACAGGTGGACCTGACTGGTCCTTTAATCAACACACCTCACATGATTGGCTACTTAAGGAAAAACCCTTTAGTAAACCTCTTATGAGAAAACAACTGTTCAAAACACCAGCTGCAAGATTGTTTTAATTCTTTCTCTTAGACTTCTCAAAAATCCCCTGAACAATTCCTGAGAAATTTTTTCTGTCTTTCTCTCTCTGTCAGTATCTACAACCTGGGGTAGAGGTTTTGCTTGTGTCTCCACAGAGAATGGTCCCAAGTGGATTCCAGCAAAGAATGTGAAGCCGTTTTGAGAATCTTTGAGTGCATGCCCTGAAGATTCACCTTGAACACCAACACTGGCGGAGAACCCTTGTGAACAGGACCTCAACAACACATCAGCACCTGTTTCACCTCTAACCGACTTATGCCCTTGGGAAAATGTTTAAGATTACCCAGTGGCATCAGGGTTTACAGGGCTAGGAAAACTTCTGGGGGATTGGAGACTTGGTAGATGGATAACAAATTTCGTTCAAAATAGCCTTATATGTATTAGGCATTGTAATATGTAAGCTATGCTTATTCCTTGTATGTTTCAGTGTGTGAAAAAATTAATAGACAAGTCACGTAAGAGTGTATTTTTGTTTGAACAGATAGAGGGAGGCATGGGGAATAAAACAGAGAGTACAGTGGAACTGATAAAGGGCCCTGATATCTGTGGCCTGATCAAGCAGAAACCATGGGAAAGACAGACACAGATAAAGGTTCCCAGGGAAAGAAGTGACCAAGAAAAATATTGTGAGACTTAGTGATAAGATAATGTTACCAGGAGACATGATGTCCTGAAGAATGTGTAATCAACGGGAAATTGTTACCAAAAATAGAGCCCTATATAACTACCATACAAGTAAAACTCTCTATAAACCCCTGGTATACTCAATAAAATTGGCTTCTGATCTAAACTCGGATGTCCCCGTCTCTCCATTGTCAATAAGCCCTGTTCTGGGTGATCCCCATTGGGTGTGGGGCAGGTGTTGGAGAGATTTTTTTCTATTCTCCTTGTGCTGCTATGATTTGGTTGGTAATAAATTCACTCCCTGTGCCGAGGCTGGGTCTGTTGTCCCTGTGCCAGTGCTCAGGGAGGGATCTCTCCCATTCCTTCTCTCAACTCCCAGGCCTCTCCACAGCCAATCAGAGAATGTGATGAACAAGAGTCAGCCAATCAGAGAGAGCAGGTCTGATGACTCACCACTTGCTGGGCACACCCACAGCACCCAGTGTTCCCCACCTGGCCCCACCCTCCCTGCCCAGTCATGCCCCAATCCTCCCTGCTCAATCACGGGAGGTCTCAGCCAGGTGCAAGGCCACGGGAAGGGGCTGCAGCCGCCAACAGCTCAGGAGCTCTGGGCAGAGAAAAGGGGGTGACACTGGGACTGGGGGCTCTCACAGGGCTTCCCTGAATGGTGCCTCCATTTGTGTTGGCTCAAGTGAGAGCTTCTGGAGAATCTCTTCCCACACACAGGACACTCATTGGGCCTCTCCCCAGTGTGGATGTGCCTGGGGGTGACAAGAGTGGAGTTGTGCCTGAAGCCCTTCCCGCAGTCGGGGCAGCGGAAGGGCCTCTCCTCTGTGTGAATCTGCTGATGTACTGAAGCACGGACAGACAACTCTTCAACTAATTAAAGTTGAAAAGAAGGGTATTTTATTGCAGTTCTGGACACATGAGGAATCATTTCCAAATGCAGGTGCAAGGAGTTGCAGACTCCTGCTCTCTATTTATACAGAAAAGGTTTTACATATCCAAGCAGTTTCTAAGGAGGTATAGTACATAATCATTACCTGCCCACTTTGTATTATAATCAGCTGAATACCTCATATGGCTGCACAACTGCACTCCCTTAATTGGGTCAGTGGGATTTTGAAATAAGGGAGTGGGTGTATGGGAAGAAGAAAGCTCTCTTCCTCATGGTAAACTCTTCACCCATGGCCAGTTGGCAGGACTTTTTGATCTGCTGATCACAGTCCAAGCCTCTCCTAACTGTTTGATTATTCTTAAGGCAAGATATTTCTATGGTCTCTGCTCCTTCACAATTGCTACATCTATCCCTGTCACTCCTAGCTTTACTTTTCTAATATATTTGTTACTCTTTAACTAAGGTAGGTGATTTTTGCTAGCTAACTTAGCTTCTTAACTAATTTTAAAATCTTAGCTAAAATATGTGATCTTCTACTATCTCAGTTATACTCCCAGGTGGCCCCTGGACTCATCCACAGTTTTCAATTATCATAAATACATTTCCAGCTTACCCATTGACTCCTTACGATGAAATTGGACCTGCTTAGAAACCACTTCCTACACTCGGACACTCAAAGGGCCTCTCCTCACTATGGATCTTGCAGTGATTGATGAGGTTGGAGCTCCACCCAAAGCCCTTCCCACACTCCCCACACTTGTAGGGCCGTTTCCCCATGTGGATCACCTGGTCCTGGATCAGGTCTGAGCTCCAGGGCTGAAGCCCTTCCCACATTCCAAGCACTTGTGGGGTTTCTGCCAGCCATGAGTTGTCTCCACCACTTCTGAGTTCCAAATGGATCTTCAGCTGCCTTCTGGACACAGGGGGCATCTTTCCTCCTCACAGCTCCCAGGGCTGCATTTGCAACTCCTCCTTATATGGGATCTCCAGGGCTTATCCTCCCCATTGGATTCCCATGCCATGGAGCTGCTCAAAATGGCCTCTTCCATGAAGTTCTGCAGCAGGGATTTGCTCTCCCTGGTCTCTGTCAGCAGCTCAGTGCCTGGGGTAAGAAAAGGAAAGAAAGGAATGAGGAAGAAAGAAGGACAGAATGAGAAGGGGAAGGAGCTGTGGACAAGGACAGGATGGGATTTGCCTCTGTGCCAGAGGGAAGAGGAAGGAGATCCCCCCACTTCATCCCTGGTAGGACGGCATTGGTAGTGGGGTTGTCCTGCAGGGGAAATACTGGTCTGAGACACGGAGCAGAGGAGAGGGGGAAAGGGACAGTGACTTCCTCCTCACCTGCCTCATGTCCCACGCCATCTTCCTTTTCCTCACAGCGTCCTCCATCTCCATCCAGACAAACTTTGGGATTGACAAATCCTGGCTTGGGGGAAAAACAACAGGTGAGACCCTTGGTCCTGCTCCCCAAGCCCAGCTCGAGAAGTAACCGCCCTGTTCACAGTCGGATGGGCCCAGACCCTGCTCATCTCCAGCTTCCCCCACCCCTCCAGGCTGCCGGGATCCCCCAGCTCCAGGATTGGCCTTTGCTGCTCTCCCCACTCTGATGCCAATCAGAGCCCCAAAATCAATGTCCTCCTGCAACTGGTACCACTGCCCCAGCCAGTACAGACAGTTTGCCACAGGAACCCTCCACAATTCTCCAAAGAGGCATCTGCATCTCACTTTTGGGGCCCTGCAAGACCCAAACATCCCCTCCCCTGAAACAAACCCTCCCAGAGATCCCCCAATGGATTTGGGGTGAGCTCCCCCTCCTCACTCACCTGTGAGATGTGGGGGGTTGATGCTGCCAGGGCCAGGGGAGCTTCAGACTCAGTGGACAAGCGCGAAAACCGTGGGGTTCTGCTGTGGCTCCTCCTGTTCCTGTTCCTGCTCTTCCTTTTCCCATCCTCTGCCTCCTCTCTCCCTCCTCTTCCTATTACTCCTCCTCCCTGCCCACTCCAGATCCTCCTTTCACACTCTTGTCTCTCCCACGGCTGCAGCATTTGGGTGGAGGGAACCAGGGAACTTCCCATGAGCCCCCCAGGGATGGGCAGGGGGCTTGGGAACCCGCCCAGTGCAGATCCATTCCCCTCCAGAGCCCCAGGGAATCACGCCAGGGATCAAGCGATGGGGACACAATGGGATCCCCACCGAACCACCCTTTTGCTATCCCATCCCCTCTCCCATCGTTCCCACAACCCAAGGACCCCTCCCAACTCAATCTGGGGACCCCATCCCTCTCCCACTCTGAATCTTCTTGTCCCCTGCACTCTCACCCCTTTCCCATCGTGCCTTCAGCTCCACCTCTCGTCCCTGTGTTTGGTTTGGGGGATGTAGGCCTCTCCTGCTCAGTCTGGGGGGGTCACATGCCCTCTTTCCCTCAATTATGGCAGCTCCTGGATGCTTTTTCCTGGGAGGAATCCCTGAGTTTTGGGACTTTTGGGGTGTCGTTTAAGAGTGTAACAGCTCTCTCTGGCTCTCCCCTCCCTGTTGTGGTCCCTCAGCTGCCCCTGACACCCTGGGGGTGCTGGGATTTCCCTCCTGGGGACAAGGACATTCATCCCCTTCCAGGAGCCCAATGCCTGGCTGGGGCTTCAGGTCAGGGGGTCCTTGAGCAGCTGCCCCAGAATCTCCCCCTGAGTCACCCAGCAGAGCGAGAGCCATTCGGCCTGGGGTCCCCAAAGGCCTCAGCAAGCCTCAGGTCCCTCCCAGGAACCCTCAACTCCCTCAAACCCAGCATCCTCCACATGCCCTGTAAGTTTCCCCCATGGCACCGGCCATGGCCATGTCCCCACATGTCGCTGGCCACGTCCCACCATGTCCTCACCCATGGCCATCTCCCCACCATGTTTCCATCCCTGTCATTGTTCCCCACATCTCCATCCATGCCTGTGTCCCCCCATGTCCCCATGAATGGCTATGGCCCCCTCCATGTCCATGTGTCCCCATGTCACTCTCCATGTCTGTGTCCCACCATATCTGTGTTCTACCATGACCACACCCATGTCTTAGTTCAATGTCTACTTTTACCTCAAGATTGGATATTTTAAAGGGATGAAGAGAAATTAAAAGAAAATCAAGGCCATAACAAAAGGATTTCAGTGTCCATGCTGGCTGAGGATCCACGTGCTTAGGTAGAAGGCAAGAACTTTTCTGGTGAAGTTTCTATCCCACTGTCTCCAAAATCTTGGTCTTTTCCCCAGTTTTGCACCATTTGGCTATGGAAGACACCCTCAGGCAATAGGAAATCAGAATCGTGGAATCCCTGAAGTTGGAAAAGACCTTGTCCTTTGGTTCAGGGCAAATTTGGGAGAGAACCCTCAAAGGGGTTCCTCTAGACAGCAGATTCAATTGGCCCCTTCCCCAACTGGTTCAGGAAAAATAAAAGACCTTCTTGAAGGAAAGTGGAAAAAACTCTTTATTACACAATAAAACCTAAACAATATTAAACAATGAAACCTCTTGCTGCTCTAAAAGAGTGACAAACTCACAAAGTCCCTCCGTGGGCTGCAGCTTGGCTCACTCGGTGTCTTTGACCCACTCCCACCTCCCCAAATTCCCCTCGAGGGGGGCGCTGGGGCCGATGGGGGGGCCCAGGTGGGGAACGCTGGGAGCTGCGGGTCTGCCTGGCAACTGCGGAGTCATCAGCGCCGTGTGCTCTGATTGGCTGAGCACTGCCTGAGGGCTGGGGCTGCAGCAAGCGGGGGGACACCCTGCTCCAGGGGCGATGTCCCACAAACAGGGAATAACCATGAAAGGAAGAAGAGGAAAGTGTCTTTACAAACAGATGCTGTGAATCTGCTCAGAGATAGAGCCAGGAATTTGTACGTAAGGAAGCAACAGGGGAAGCCAGCATTTTCAGAAAATGTTTATAATTAATGACACAGACTGCTGCTCAACCAAGGTCCTGCTCAATTCATGAACTTGGAGAAGAAGAACAAAGACTTCACAAAGCCATGAATATCGTTTGCTACAGAACAGTAGGGAGCATATCAAGGGGATATGTAGTAGGTGGATTGGGAAGTCTGTAGCTCTCAAGTACTTCACCCAATGGGGAAAGGAAGAGGGAGATGCAGCTGGGAAAATTAGGATGAAAAGGAGGTTGTGTCCAACAATTGGAGAGACCCCGTAGCAAATGTCCCATGGCCTCTCCCTTTCTTTAGGAATTAAATTACTTCTACAGACCTCCTCTGTCTACTTTGTGGACGGAAATCTCTGGTGATGTCCATTTTTCCACACACCTCGGGACTCGTCCAGAATTCCTTCCACCGTATGGGGCAGTGGGCAGTGAGTGCAGCTGAAGGTGCCTCACCCAGTTTGGGTGATCGGCTCCCTTGGGGGGTGGCAGCACCGGGCATTGATTGGGTACCCGAGAGTGATGAGAAGACAGACGAGTGACACATCATGGGGGGCTGTGAAGAGTCAGCAGGGAGAGAGCACTGAAAATCTCATCAGTGATTGCACTGGGATCTTTGGGGAGTGAACATGGCAGGGCACCCATGGAGGGTAGAAAAGAGAAAGCCAGGAGGGGTCCTGTGCCAAAGGGATGATGATCCCAAAATATCTCTGAAGGGTCCTTTCGGAGAAGGTTGAGGTAGTTTGCACACTCCCCCAGAGGTAATTAAGAACTTGGAAACCCAGGGGGGCAATAAGAGAAGTGGAGAAGGGATTTAGACAACAGGGGATGGATAGTATTGGTGTGCTGGGAAGAGACTGGGTGAAGGGGAGTGTGCAGCAATATGGTTAGGGCAAGAAGCTGCAGGAGGAATCTATGCGGTAAGAAAAAGTAAACAGGAGGAAGAGAAAAATACTGAGGATTGGGATGTTTTTTAATAGGATCTTATCCTCAACATTTGCCAGCTGATCATCTGTATCCCCGGTTTCCCGGTGAGGAAAACAAGGAGGTCAGGGTTTGAGGGGGTTTCTCTATGGGCAGCATCGGCAGCACCGGG
>JAWWMS010000105.1:1604384-1614993 GCA_035048045.1 Chlorospingus semifuscus
TGAATCCTGTCCAGTGCCCAGAGGTGAGACTGGTCCTTTTATTCTCGTGATGTGGGTCCAACCCTTTTCTCTGGTCCACACAGCTGAATTAGTGATGAGGAGTACCTGAAAGGGGCCTTGAAATTTAGGCATTAATGGTCCAGTATTCCATGATTTTATCAAAACTCAATCTCCTGGGTTAATGTTATGAACATTCGTGTCAAGAGGGGAAGTTTGGGGGAGGTATCCTCTTTTTCTAAGTACTTCCAGAGTTCTTCCAATGATCTCTAAATACTTTCTGGTAGCCTCTTCTCCTTCCAGATAGTCTCCTGTGCTATAAGGTGTAAACAAGAATAGCAGTCCAAACATCACTTCATAGGGTGAAATCTTTATGTCAGACCAAGGTCTTGTTCTGATGCACAAAAGCACTAGGTGCAAACACTTTAGCCAGTTCATTTTTGTTTTCTTCAGTCAATTTAGTTAATACCTTTTGTTTTCTTCAATCAATTTAGTTAATAGTTAATTTTTGAGAGTTTTTTTCATCCGCTCCACCCTCCCAGAACTCTGGGGGTGCCACGGAGTATGTAATCTCTGTTTTATTCCTAAAGCTCCGATTATATTTTGCAATGTTTGGGCCACAAAATATGGACCTCGGTCTGAGTCTATGGTGTTCATCATTCCACACCTGGGGATAATGTTCTCCAGGATTACTTTTGCTATGACTTGGGCTGTTTCCCTTTTAGTCAGGAAGGCTTCCACCCAATGGGTGAGATGATCTACTATAACCAGTAAATAGTTGTATCCCTGCACTGGGGGCATCTCAGTGAAATCTATCTGTATGCTCTGGAAAGGTCTTAAAGCTAATTCTCTCCCTCCAGGTGCTACTTTTCTCATGACTTTCTGGTTTGCTTTTTGACAAATTAAACACCCTTTTGTAATTGCTTTTGCTAGGCCATATATGCCTATGCATAGGTTATTTCTTAGGAAATGACCACATAGTCCTTGGACTCCCCAGTGGGTTAATTTATGTAGTTCTGTTAGCACTGTCTGAGCCAGTGCTTTGTTCAAAAACACCTGTTCAAATGTTCAAAAACATCTGAGGTTAACCACTCCCTTCGTTGCCCTTGGCGTAACTTTAAATCTCTTATAGCTTCTAATTCTTTTTCACTAAATATGGGTTCTTCTCTTATTTCTGCCTTCTAAGGTGTAGTTTCTGCTTTAAAAATTTTCACTGGATTTCCTGGTTCTAAAGCTGCTTCTTTTGCTATCTGATCAGCCAGTTGGTTCCCTCTAACTTCAAGACTGTCTCCTCTTTAGTGCCCTTTTATATGGACCACTGCTATTTCTGTTGGTTTCTGTAGTGCTTCTAATACTGATCTGACCAGGTTCTCATGGGCTAAGCTTTTTCCTTTTGAGCTTAGATACCCATGCTCCTCCCATATTTTCCCAAATGTGTGAACTATCCCAAATGCATATTGGGAGTCTGTATAAATGGTTCCCCGGTCCCTCTCCAGTAAGTCTAATCTGCTTTTCAGGGCATATATTTCACAACTTTGGGCTGATCATTTTGGGGGTAGTTTCCCTTTTTCATCAATTTGTAAAGTTTCTCCCTCTATGATGGCATAACCTGAAGCCCTTTTTCCATCTACTACCCTCGAAGAGCCATCTGTGAACAAGATTCTTCCAGTTACTAGAGGCTGATCTTCTAAATCCTCTCTTACTTTTGTTTGGAGGTTAACCAATTCAAGGCAATCATGTTCTAAATTCTCTATAGGCTCTCCCATTAGAAATTGTGCTGGATTGAGGGCATTGGATGTGATAAATTCTAAGTCATCTGTGTTCATTAGTATTATCTAATATTTTAATATTCTGGCATCGGTTAGCCCCTGCTGAGCCCTCTGGCTCAATACTGCTTTAAGATCATGAGGAGTATGTACTTTAATTTTTCCTTGTAAGGTCAATTTTTGGGTCTCTGTCAGGATAGCGGTCGCTGCTACTGCTTGTATACACACTGGCCAGCCTCTAGCCACTGGATCTAACAATTTGGAGATGTAAGCCATGGGTTTTCTGCAACCTCCCCACTCTTAAGTTGGTACACCATAGACTATACCTCCTTCAGCACTCACAAACAGGTCAAAGCCCTTCCTGAGGTCTGATAAGCTTAGGACTGGGCTGGAAGACAATTTGTCTTTTAGGCTCTCCAGTTGTTGGTCATCTTCAGCTGTCCAAATTAGGGGATCTGGAGCTACTAATTCATTGTATAAAAATTTTACACTTTGCATGTATTGATCTAACCATAACTTAAAATATCTGAACGGGGACAGGAGTTTTCTCACATCTCTCTTTGTTTCTGGGGCTGGGAGAGATACAATACCTGAAATTCTGTCAGGGCTTAACTTCTTATATCCCCCTCCTAATATGTGTCCCAGGTATGTTACTTCTGATTGCACGAACTGTAGCTTTTCTTGGGAAACCTTTAGTCCTTTCTCCCCCAGAAAATTCAAAAGCTTAATTCTAGTTTTTCTGACCTGATCTTTTCCCTTCCCTGACACCATCAGGTTATCAACATACTGCAGGATCTGTACTTCTTCTTCAGGGACAAACTGTTCCAACAAACCCTCCAGGGCTTGTCTGAAGAGGTTGGGGGATTCAGTGAACCCTTGTGGTAATCGAGTCCATCTTAGCTGTTGTCTCCTTTTTGTACTCGGGTCCTCCCATTCAAAGCCAAACCAATCTCTACATTCTGTTGCCAGAGGACATGCCCAGAAAGCATCCTTCAAATCTATAACAGTGAACCAAGCATGTTCTCTTGGAATTTGGCTTAGGAGACTATACGGGTTGGGCATAACTGGATGTCTGGCAATGGTCCTTTTGTTGACCTCCCTCAAATCTTGCACCAGCCTATATTTCCCTTCAGCTTTCTTAACTGCCAGCATAGGGGTATTATGTGGTGACATACAGGGTTCCAAAATCCCTCTTCCACCAGTTGTTCAATAACTATGGCAAGCCCCTTCTTTCCTTCTAGGGAAATTGGATACTGTTTAACCCGTATGGGTGAAGTATCATCTTGCATTTTTGTTGTTATCAGTTGAATATCTAATAAGCCCCGCTTTCCCCCCTCAGCCCACACCTCGGGGTTTATCTCTGCAACATCTCGTTGGGATAACTTCATTACTTGTACCACCATCCTCCCTTCTCTTGGGACAATCTCAACCCCCAAATGAACTTGCAGATCTCTTCCCAGCAAACTTTTTTCTAGCTTAGGCAGATAAATAAAATTGGCTTCACACTGTCTAGAGTTTCCGATTATTTTTACATCTTCAATCACTGATGGTCTAAATGGTTTCCCTTCAGTGCCTAACACTTCACAAAATTTTCTCCTAATTTCCATACTTTTTGGTACTTTGTTGAGACAGGACTTACCTGCTGCTGTATCAACCAAAAATTCAAATTCTTCATTTAGGGGTCCCACCTCAGAGTTTACTAAGGGCTCTTCTAGATGTTGCATCAGGTCTCCTAAAGTATAGAGTCCTTGACACCCCTAATTGTCACCCCTAAGAATCCTCCCTAAATTATCTTGTTCCCTGGCTATTGCGTCCTCGAGACTGAGCTTTCTACAAAACTTCCTGACATGTCCTGTCTCTCCACAATAATAGCAGCACTGTTCACTCAAAGGGACTTGAGGTCTCTCCATCCTTCTTGTACCTGACAGTACTGGCCTATCCTTGCTTCTTCCTGGTGGTGGATTCACCCATTCTTTTTGTTACTTTGCTTGCCCCTACACTTTCTCTAGCTACTGCAACCATGATCCTAGCCTTGGCCTTTGCTTTTTATTCTTCTCTCCTTAAATACACCTTCAATGCTTCTCTTAATAACTCATTAATGTCCTTTTCTTGCCAATCTTCAATCTTTTCCAGTTTTCTCCATGTATCAGGCCAAGATTTGGTAACAAATTGGACATTCAGTAGCACTTGACCTTCTGTGGTGTCCGGGTCTATTCTAGAGTACAATTGGAAGTTTCGCTTTAGGCAATTAAGCCAAGCAGCAGGAGCTTCATCCTTCTCTTATGTACCCTCAAATGCCAATTTGGTATTAGTTCCTTTGGGAACTGACTCTTTGATCCCCCGAATTATCAAAGACCTATATTCCATCATGGCCTTCCTCCCTTCCTCCTGATTAGGGTTCCAGCTGGGATCTGTCAGTGGCAATTTTTGTTCACCTGATGGCACCTGGGGTCCTGGATGGTTATCTTTCTCCCAAATTCTTATGCCAGCTGCCCTAATCATCTGGACCTCTTCTGGGGAAAATAATATATTTAGAATGGAATTCATCTCCCCCCAAGTGTAGACCTAAGAATTCATCCACTTGGTTGGCTATGCCCACTGGATCCTCAACTAAATGCCCCAACTCTTTCTTGAATCTTCTCACCTCAGAAGCAGTTAGGGGAGCATTCACAAAGCCAACACCTCCCACTACTCCTCCCATAGGAACTTCTCTGAGGGGAAAAAGTCTCTCTACCTTGGAGGTCCTGGATCTGGTACTACAGTATGGCCCATCTTCAGATGCCAAACTACTAATTTGAGAGATATCAGGATTACCCTGAACTTTCTGCAGATCAGCAGGTGTATTTGTTTACCAGGCAAGGAGGCATTTGTGTCCCAACTAGGAGGAGATAAAGGGACAGCAATAGGAGGGGGAGAAGAGCTTGCGTACATATTAAGTGGAGCTGGAGAAGAGGTGGAGAATGCAGCAGGTGGAGAAGGCTTTTGTGGTGGTGCAGAAGGAACTGGAGGAGCCGAAGGGGGTGGTGAGGGAGTGGTTACCAGGGGAGATACCGGGTGTACCATAGGGGAAGCCAAAGAGGTAGAATAAGGAATTAGAGGAGGCAATAATGAGATGGCAGCTAGGGGAAGAACTGGACCTGCCATTTGAGGTGCCTGAGGAAGAGGATTGTAAGGTGGAGGGGCAGCAGGAGGCAAATAATCCAGGGGGTCCCATTTTTTCCCAATTCTAGCATCCCCTCCTTCATTCTCCTCTTTCTTCTTCTCACCTTACAAATTTGCACACCTTCATCCCCAATAGCACTCTTTAACCTGCAAGCTAAATACATTAATTCCTTGGTATTGGTATCTCCTTGAGCTGTCAGATAGTGACTCAGTTGTTGACACATCCACTTGTCCCTTGTCCCACACCAAGGCCATCCTCCTTGCACCTCTAATTCTGGCCAGACTTCTACACAGTAGTGGATCATTTTCACCTTATCTAATCCCTCTGTGGCCTCTACAGAATCCCATTTCTCTAACAGTTCTCCTAAGGGACTATTGGGAAGTATATTCCTCCATCTCTTGCCTGTCTTTTTACTATTACACCCTCCCATTTTTCGGGTCTCAACAGAAAAAATCCCAAAGGTGCCTCTACTGACAGGTAATCTCAAGAAAAATCTTGTTTGAGGAGCTTCAGCCTCCTCCACCGAACTTCAAATTTGCCTGATGCTCAGGACTTTACACTAAAACAACTGCCTGATCTCTTGATTGCCTAACTTTACCAATGTCAGGTCTTGTATCTGTCAGAACTTAAAACCACAAAACCTCAGTGTAAGAGCCCGATTCGTGCCTGACTCCCCTCTGTCAGGAAAAATAGCTGCCTGATTTCTAGTTTACCTAACTTTCCAAATGTTAGGCCTTACTGTACCAGGACTTAAAAACAAACCCCAGCTTCCTTCGCTGGGATTTGTGCCTGACCACTTTGTCAGGACTTAATGTGCCTGCAGGACTTGTGAGCTTGCCTGAATCCTTCTTGAGACTTGCAATCTGCCTGACTTCCCTCTGTCAGGACTTTTGGGGGTGCCTGCCACTCATACACTATTTCCTCCACACACCCGGAGGGGGGCCTTTTTACCCCTTAAGAGACGACTCACTCACGCTGATTCCACTCGCTTCCCCCTGTTCCCGGCCGGCCCCCTTGCAGGAGTCTGAAACCGCAGTACCAAGAGGTCCACTCTTGCTCTGAGGGTCTGAGCTGCCAACCTTTGTCTCACTCACACAGACTCGCTCACCCCCACTCCTGCTGCCGGATATTTCTCACCAGTCCAGTGCTCCCTGCGTCACTGGTCCCAAGCTGATCTTCTCTGGTCCTGATAGCCAGCTGTCCTGGAGGTCCAAGATGGCGAGTCTTGGTGTCCTCTTCGGGCATGGCTATCCTGGACAAGTCCCCAGCTGAAATAAACAGGGCAGGATACTTTTTCTCCTTTTAATGCCTTTATTAAAAGTGAACAGCTCAAGGCTGGGAGGCTCAATGTGTCCGTGGCTTCTCCGTTGACACTCCCAGGGTGACTCAGAGGAGGAGGAAAATGCAGCTTTGTCCCATAGGGGGCAGAGCTGGGGGTCTTGTCCTCACGGGGGCAGTGGGTGTATACCCCATGTTACAACTCTCAGGGTTACCCCATGTTACAACTCTCAGTGGGTGTATACCCCATGTTACAACTCTCGGGGTCTTGGCTCCAGCTGAGGTCTTTGCTCAGGGCGAGGAACAACAAGGGTTCTCAGCATCACTGCAGGCTCGGTACTTTGTTCCTCACATCCAGACATCACTCTGATCTCTTAATTCTGTGTTGGCTCGTTGTTTTTGGGGTCTTTTGGTAACTTTGATGGGGTGACTTTCCCATGGCATGCTGGTTCCAAAGTTATTTTGCATGCCCTCTGATGTCCCCGCTTCATGTCCCTTCCTTTCACTGTGAGAAGAGCTATCAACCTGCCTTTTAGGCAGGATGGTCCTGATACAAAATGAGTAATTAACAAAAACAACCAGTGATTACAATACCAAACAGGTAGAACTCATCCTTGGCAGCAACTGGTTTAATTTCTTCACTCTGCAACCTTTTTTTTTAAAAAGGTGGCAGATTTTTTACTTATAGCACTGAGCACCTCTCGCTCGGCGGGCAGCGGCAGCTCCGCCATGGCGTCGATCGCCGACTGTGGCCACAACTGTGGCCGCGGCTGCACCAGCAGAGCGCAGCCTGAGGGGGGCGCTGTGCTCGGGCCCACGTGTGCCCAGCGCAGCCCCGGCGCAGGCCGGCCTTGGCAGGGACGAGCGTGGCAGAGCCGGGGCTGCGGGCACAGCGCGGGCGGGGCGGCTCCGGGGCAGGCCGGGCTCGGTGCGAACCCTCTCTTTCTGTGGCTGCAGTCATCCTTCTGCCTTGGCTTTGCGGCACAACCCCAAAGCACCAAGGCAAGGAAAATATAAAAGCTGCTTTCCTGGCAGTCAGCCTACTGCAGCTCTTGATGCCTGGGGTTATTCCTGCCCAGGTCCAAGACTTCTCATTTCCCTTCCTTTAACTCCATCAGATTCCCTTCAGGCCAGTTCTTCAGCTGCTGAGACCCCTCTGAATGGCACAAACATTTGGGCTATCAGCTGCTCCTGCCAGCTTTGTATTGTCTGCAGACTTGCTGAGGGTGAACTGCTCCTCCAGCCTGGCCATGAATGAAGACATTAAAGAGCATCTGCCCCAGCATCAGCCCCTGGGGGTCGTGACTTGCCTCCAGCTCTCCTTTGTGCCACTGATGACAGTCCTCATCCATTTTTCAGCCTTCCTCACTGGGCATTTTGGCAGTTTGTGTTTAAGGATGTTGTAGGAGACTGTCTCAAAGGCTTGAGTAAAGCTGGGGTAGACATCATCCATTGCTCCACCCATATCCATCCATTTGGCTGCCCTATCATGGGCATCAGGTAGGTAACCATTACTCCCAATCAACTTCTCCACTTGTTTGGAATGGTTTCCAGGATTAGTTACTCCATCACCTGTCAGGGGACAGAGACAAGGCTGATTGACCTGTATTTTCCTGTCCTCCTTACTCTCTTGGAAGAAATCACTCTATTAGAGCAATTCTGGCTGTTTTTAGATAGGCAATTCCAGCAAAAATAACCAGTAAGAAAAATGAAGCTCTAAATAGAGTCTATTAAATTCTTCTTTCTGCTACCATTCTAGGCCACAATAAAGATCTTGTTTTCTTTCCAGTACTGGACAGCTGATTTAAAAAGAAAACAAGACAAAAGTCTCCTTAATAGAATATTATAAAAGTCTCCTTAATAGAATACCTATTTCTCAGAAGACACATAACTTAGATTTTCTTTCAGGATTAGACTGAGATGAAAGGACTTTCGAGCTTCCAGAACTTTGATATTTTTGTTGTCTCCAACTGTTTGGAAAACTGTTAGAACATGGTGAAGACACGATGCTTTTGAAAATGCCATTCTGAAGTTTTGTATGCTTGTATTACACATAAAAGTACCTGCAAGAATTTTAGCAAACCTGTAGCTCAGATTCCTTACTTTCAAAATGAGGAAATGCCAGAATTTATTTGATCTTTGATTTTTTATGTTGTGTTTCTGATTCCTACATTTTTATATGCATATGTATCTTTTTTTAGTATCATGGTCACACACTCCAATTTCCTTCAGATCCCAAAATCATCAGTACTCAGAATAGCCAATGAACAACTAATCAATATTCTTTTTCATCTCTTTTATTTAATAATAAACTCAGACACCATTGATCTTTTGGGAATCCAGACTTGTATGCAAAGTTTGCAGGGAAGATTCAGCTCTCAAGCCCTGTGAATTTTCTCTTCTTTCCCATTCCCCTTTTCCTTCATCTCTGGCCTGACCTCAGGGCCCCTTCCCCTCCTGCCAGGCCCTCTGTTTGCTGCACTCCAGGGAAGCTCTCAGCTGTGGGTTCCCCAGCGTGGCAGCTCCAGGCGTGGAGCAGCAGAACCCAACTGTGGCTGAGAGCCCAGACACCCCCTGGGCCAGCTCGGCTTTCAGCTGCCAGGGCAGCACGGAGGGAAAGGGCCAGGAGAGAGCTGAGGGCGCTGCCAGAGCAGCCCTTGGGCAGTGCAGGGTGAGAGTGGCTTCAAGTGCTGCTGAGCCCCACTGCGGGGGCACAGGAGCTGCTCTGCCACAGCCGGGGCTGTGCCACCCATCCAGAAAGGCAGAGCCAGCAGGCTCTGATAGGGGAGAGCAGGCTCCATCCCTACCAAAACTTGGTCAGTCCTGCTAAAACCTGTCTTTGTCCTCCTGTCTGAACATTGACAGTGCTTTGGAAAACAGAATGGAGGTGACACGAGACAATCGATTATAACTTGTAAACAAATTTCCATGGGTTTTTTGTTTGCATGGGAGTTTTTTGGTTTGTTGTGGTGTTTTAGTTTGGTTTGGGTTTTCTGCATGTGTGTGAGGCTTAAATGTGTCCTAAAGTTCTTGTGCATCCATGAGGCTGTAGAGTGGCCTCCAGGGGGATCTCCTTGGCTCTGCACAAGCCCAGAGAGCAGCACTGGCACCTCGGGCCGAGCACAAAGGAGCACAGAATGATCTGCAGGGTGCTCTGTGACAACAGGCACTTGGAGCTGTTGTCCAGTGTGTAAGAACTACATCCCCTCCTCTTCAGATTCTCCTGAAAATGCCCACTGATGTTGTTTTGTATGATGCAGCTCTCTTAAGCCCCTATTATACTGTATCTGCACGAGCATTCACACAGATGTTTGCTAAAACAATTCTGCTCCAGCTGAAAAGCACCGGGTACCCTGAGCAATAGCAGTAGATAAATGGACATAGACAGACTTCAGGAGCAGAGGCAGCATTAAATCCATGACAATTGTGGAGATGTGAAAATACAGAAATCCACCAATGGTAGCACAGCCCACACATCTCCACTGGGTTCTGTGGAATGGCAGCAAATAATGCACAGGTGTGGAGACCATGAACTGGTTGGTGCTGCACTTATTTGTCAGTGGGCAGAGCTGTGGGAGGCAGGGATTAAGGGTGATTTTGGAACAGTTAGAAGAAAGGGACAGACAAATTCCAGGTGGAGGCAGAGTGGCACTGCTCTGCTGACCCCAGGAGAGCAGGGAACAAGCTGGAAATGAGTAGGAAAAAAGAGTTTTGTAAAAGGAAACCTTGCTATATAGGCATTAGTGTTCTTGCCACAGCACACAGAGCTTAGAGCATGAATATATATCCCATTTAAATATTCCTGCAAGGAGTTAGAAAAATTCCTTTACATGTGGTTATTTACACAAACATACCCATGAACAAATAAAAAAACTGCACAACCACATGCATCACTAAGCAGGATACTCTGTAGATTCTCACATTAACACTTGTATAATTATATATGATACTTCCAAACATTTAAAGATTTTTGCTCTCTGTTTGCTTCTTTAAAACTCACAAAATGTAATGAAATTATCTTTTAAAACTGCAGATCCTGCTGTGTGACTAAGCAAGCCACTATTTGCTGGCCTTCAATGATCTCTTCCTTGTCTGTTACAGTCACTGATGCATTAATTGCTTATCCAAACTTGAAATGGTTTATGAGTCACTCTGAAGATAAAATAAATATTAAGGAGCCAATTTGAATGGAATTCATGTCCTCTGCCTCTTAAAGCTGAAGGTCTGTATTTATTACCTGTCAGAATTAAGTCTTGTTGCCTAATAAATGGGAAAATAGGAAATATGCTGACTAGATCACCATGCTTTAAGGGATCATTGCATTTTAGTCTTATTTGACCAAATCAGTGATCAAAGAGAGAAAGGACTGGTCAATTACAACAGAGAAAGCAGGTGAAAGAAATGT
>JAWWMS010000105.1:1638899-1655301 GCA_035048045.1 Chlorospingus semifuscus
TAACATTATGTTATAACCTAAAACTATATTTAACACACTACTTAAGAAAATTAATACAGCATAACTTTCTAACATAACACATATAATATTCATTGTGATATTTGTGAAAAGCCAATCATAAAATATGAATTTTTCACACAATTTGAATAAATTGTGATTTGTGATTTGTTATAAATGATCGAATTGGTAGCCAAATTTATGAAAAAATTTAACAAAGATTTATTAGATCAATAACAAAAATAGAATTTCAAAAAACCACCACAGCCAAGACAGCATCAGCCACGGGTGCAGGCGCTGGGTGACCTAGGTTCTGGCTGACAGAGTGACAGCGTTTCCCCAGAGGTTCACCTCAAGTGTTCCCAGCGGCCACCTTATACACAGTTTATTCTGCCTGAGGCAAAGATGACCACACGTTTCTATATGTCTCTTCACATGCAGAGCGAGATCCATACATGTGCAGAAATAGACAAAGATGAATCCAGAGACGCAGACAAGTGTCTGAGTATCCAGGCAGAAGCTGCATTCACATGTAGTAGAGTGATACCAGTTCCTGAGTACCGCAGATGTAATCATGCCTAAATGAGCCTTAATTGGTCTTATCCTAGGGCAAGCTATTACAGCTCCAGAGCTCAGCCCCCAAGGGGACTGAGTGCTAGAGGCCAGCTTGCTCAGACCAAGGCCGCGGGTCAGCCCCTAGCAAGCAGGGAATATTCAGCTCTTAGTGATTAGCAAGCTCTTATGATTTCAGCTTCGCTTGCTAGGTAGCTTTCCCTTGGCTTGAGGCTCCAGCAGACGGTAGAGAGAGGAGAAGGAGAAGACGCCGGATGTTCCACGAGTATGGCTTTATTGGAGGGATCCGTGAAGGGTCTCAGCACTTCTTCTACCGAGTTAGTAGGGGTACAGTATGCTACTTTTATAGCCTTGGCCCGGTTCCAATCCTGACCAATGGCAGAAGGTTAGAAGGACCATAAGTGACCAATAGTAGGGTTAACAAGATATTGCCTTACATGGCTATAGGGATAGGTTATAGGGCGGATGTCCCTGGAGTCAGGAAGTTTCTTTGCTGCTGTGTCAGCATTTCTATTATTCAGATTCTCCATGGGGCCCTGGCTAAAGCTGTGCGTTTCACTACAGGAGAATGTTGAAAAAAACAGTCCTTGAGGTCAATGATGACCATCTGCCAATCCCTCGGTAGCATGGAGGGACAAGGCAGGGCAGGTTGCAAGGGACCCATGTCTTCCAGGACCTGATTGATTTTACGGAGGTCCTGCAGGAGCTGCCACCTGTCTTTGCCTGGTTTCTTGCCTACAAAAAGAGATGTGTTACAAGGGCTGGCAGGTGGTATAATGTGGCCCTTCGACAGCTGCTCCTGAAAGAGGGACTGCAGCGCCTTTAACTTTTTCACTGGAAGGGGCCACTGATCCACCCAGACAGGGTGACCAGTTTTCCATGAGAGCTGCAGGGTGGTGCACTGCTCAGTGGCCTCGACTAGAAATCCTGTGGTGGTTTAAGGACTTCTAGCTGAGTTCCCCATTGGCACAAGAGGTCCCTACCCCAAAGCGTGACAGGTGCCCGTATCACTGAATGTTGCAGTAAGGTAGAGAAATTTTAAAGGCCTCATAAAATCAAGCCTGCTCTCCTAAAATCAGTGTCTGGCCTTGTCAAACTAGCACTTTACAAGTTCCCACGTGAAAGCAATCCTAGTGTGAGCAGTTTGTTAACATAACAATCTATTCCTGGGTGAAAAGCAACTAGCACCTGTGAAAACTTTTTTTACAATGTTAGATAGAAAAATGAAAACTATCGCTCACAAACAACTTTTCCCGCATGTACACACCGGGGGTTTGAGTGACCAATCAATACAGGGCAACAACTTGTTACTTACCAATAAAATAATTGGCAAGAAAACTACTAACCAATTGGAGTCACACACAAGCTCTGTAAAACTGTATAAAAGCAAGTTACCTGAATAAAGAGGGGGCTTTTCCACCATGAAAAAAATGGAGTCCTGCATGATTTATTTCCATAAAGTAGGTTTCCTATCCCACCTTCCCATGTCTTCCCCATGGTCGCAAAAGAAGAACCGCAGGTCAGCTTGTGACATTTACCCTCTTTCTTTAGCTGGGTGACATTTGGCTCTGACTTTGGGGCCTGTGACTTGCACTGGTGCCTTATGGGAACTGCTCCTCCTCACCTCCTGCCTCACCTCCTCCCTCATCTCTGCTTTGAGTTCCTTGACCACGGCAGAGACATGAGCCTGCATTGGCCGTTGACCATACTCTTATAATTTCTAAGGTTGTTAGCAACAGTGCCCACTGTCTCTCAGTTGGTGTCAGCATTAATCCTTGCAATGAAGGTGGTGTATTGAGATGGCCCCAGATTTGCCAGACTCCACAACATTTGCGCTGTGCATCTGACCTTGTTGGGGTCATTATCATGCTGTCCATCCCTCCCAAAGAGTACCTCCAATACTACCACATCTCTCAGCTCTTGGATCCCTTCCTCAAGGGTTTTCCAGCACATTCTATGGTGGTGCTCCTGCATGTTCTCCCTGTGGACAAACCTCTCTCTGGCACTCATTAAAAGCCGCTCCCAGAGTGAAAGGGACCCTGGCTCCCTTACAAAAATCTGATTCACACCTGAGTCCTGGGTCAAGGGTCCCAAATTTCTTGCCTCTCCACTATCCACTTGCTCATCTGTACCCATAAGGTCCCAGACCCAAAGTAATCCGGTTGTATAAGCTTCACAACTCCATTGTACAATGTCTTTGTGCAGATTAGGGAGACTTTCGTACGTCAGGGACTTGGTGATGATTGCAAACTCTGGCTCCTCTGTCAGCTGTGAGGACCCTCCTTTCTTATTTTTATCTGGGTGCTCTGCTTTCATCTTAGATCTCCTCGTTTCCACAGGGGTGACTGCTGCTGGCTGTGACTGCCTTTGTGGTTTAGCAGGAACCTCAACAGTTGTAACGTCTGTGGGTTCCACTGCTGCACTATTAGACTCTCCCTCTTCAAGGCAGGGGGAGGGCTTTTCACCAGCTGGGGAGATGTGTTCCTTCAGCATCTGGCCTATTTCCTTTACCAGAACCCCCACCCAATCCAGGTGGTTTATTTCTGAGGTGGACTATGGGGTAGTGTCAGGTTTTATGGCAGCCTCCCTCATCTCTGGGACAAGGTCAGGCTGTGTGGCAGCATCCCTAGTTTCTGGGGGCGTGTCAGGTTCTGGGGCAGCATCCTTGTTCTCTGGGGTAGATATCAGGGTGGTTATCCAGGTAAATCTTCTTTTTATCTGAATGCTAAATAGAACAGGCTTAACAGGCATATCAGCAACACCAGCCACTGTATGATATCATCAGCATTTAGAGAGGATTTGAATCCTTCAAAAACTGGTGGGGTAGACCCAAAGAGATGGTTGAAGGGTTGGGAGAAAATTTCCCCCAGTGTCATTTCCTCACAGCAGGTATCATTATTAAAGTAACCCCAAAAACATACAGTTAGTGTGTGATAGCTCTGAATCTATGAGAATCTAACCTTAACTTTCAGAGGGAGTTAAAAATCCATTAATTCCTCACCTTCTTAACCCATAAAACAAAGTGGATAACAGCCACAGTAGCCTTAGTTACAGGACCCATGTTTAGATAACGGCCTGCAAATGGGAAAAACGTAGCCATGATGACATGCCACCCAAACCAGGGTAAGCTGGACCACATGGTGACACCTAAAGAGGTTTCCATCTCCAGTACACAAAAATTAGGTTATTTAAGAACTGTTATTCAATTTTTCTCTCAATGCCCTTGAATCTCATGTTGGGCACCAAAATCTGTCTTGGTTTGAAAAGACAGGTGTCTGCTAAGGAAGGCAGGAGTCTCCCTTGAAATAGAGACCTTAAACCCTCTCCCTCTGAATTATTCAAATTTTGAAATTAAGGGCCTCTCAGGCAAAGATACGGGAGTAGAAATAACAGTTCTTTATAAGGGAAAAATAAAAATAAAAAAATAAAATTGCAGTAATGCAAAATTCCACTGACAGAGTCAGAATATGACCTGACACCCTGTGGGTCAGGGTGGTGGTAGCAGTCCTATTAAATGGTGGCTGCAGTGCACCTGAAGTGACAGGTGTGGTTCTGTTGAACAGTGATCCTGTAGAAGGGTGGAGTTTTCCTCTGAAGGTCCAGTGGTGGTGTAGATGGGCCTGGTCTTCCTGAGAATCCAGTGGAAAAGAAAGTGGCTCCTTTGGGAATCCAATGGAAAAGGCTGTCTCTGGTGTTCCAAATCTCAGATTATATCCAGGTAGGAATGCTTGGCTCTTCCCTCTGTGCAGACCATCTCACAAAGTGATGATGAAATTTCATCAGTCATGCAGTGACACTCAGTGGCCCATTAACAGAAGATATCTCCTGGAGGGAGGATTGGTTGCGGAAGAGATAAAGAAAACTGCCCCACCTCTAACAGATGGCAATAGAATACATATCCCCAGCCATATCTTGCATTTTCAACCTAAGACAGAGCTACGCCCCCCAAGGAAAAATGGTGCTCGGGGACCACCCAAGATATTCGGGGTGACCTCCCCCTCTCCACTCACATGGGTGAAGCGGAGGGACAATGCTCCCAGATACGTAGTGGACAGAGCAGGCGGTGACCCCCGCACTTCCCCACCACTCCTCCTTTTCTTGCTCCTCCTCTTCCTGCCTCCCTCCTCTTCCTCCTGTTCCTCCTCCCCTGGCTCCTCCTACATTGCACCTCCGACTCCCCCTCCTTCCTCATCCCACCTGTTTAGGGGAGTCCTGGCAACTTTTGTGGTTCACTGCATTCTGTGCTGCGGTTCAGGTGCCTCCCAGTGCCATCCCAGAGTGGAGTGACATAGCGGGGGGGGACACAGGGGGGTTCTTCATTCCCGATCCATCCTGTGGTTGGTTCTGCCCCCCCCAATCACAGCCCCCCTGAGAGGCCCCCCAGAGTCCCTCCCCAGTGCCCCCCCAAAATTGAGACTGGGGCAAACTGAGAAATTTTATTGGAACACTGAGAACAGCCGGAGGAGGGCAGTGACAGTGGGGCTGGGGGATACACGACCCCGTAAAAATCAGCATGGGGACAGGCTGGGGGGGTTTGGCTGGGCCTGAGGCCATGGGGAGGGGCTCCAGCTGCTGCCAGGAAGGGACCAGTACAGAAAGTGACAGGCTGGGATGGACTGGGGCACACTGGGACACCAGGATACACTGAGACCTGGACTAGGACAAGGCAGAACAAGATTTGGGGCACCAAGAATCATACTGGGACCACATTGAGGGGTACTGGGAAATGCTGAGGGCAACTGGGTGTTTCTGGGATATACTGGGCATGATTGGGATCATACTGGGACTGACTGGAATCATACTGGGACTGACTGGAACCATAGTAGTGGTGAAAAAGCACAATTGGAATCATGCAAGAGGCAGCTGGGACCCTATTGGGAGCAGCTGGCCCATGCTGGAGTCATACTGAAATCATACTGGGACTGACAGGGTCATACTTGGAGTGACTGGCACAGTACTGGGAGTGTCTGGAACCATAGTAGTGGTGAAAAAGCACAATTGGAAAAATGCAGGAGGCAATTGGGATCACACTGGGAGCAACCGGCCCATGCTGGAGTAATAGCAGGACTGACAGTGTCATACTTGGAGTGACTGAAATAATAGTGGGAGTATCTGGGTGTGACTGGGATCATACTGGGGTGACTGGACTCACATTGGGATCATGCTAGGAGCAACTGGGGCCATCATGTGGGCAAATGACATTCTAGGAGTGACTGGGTTCATACTGGAAGTGACTGGGGCCATACTGGACTCCTACTGGGAGGGACTGAGATTGGAAGGAACCATACAGGGCCTGACTGGGAGAAACTGGGACCATGTTAGGCCCTGACTGGGATCTTATTGGAAAATAGAAATAGAGAATAAAGACGGCATTATAGAAGATGAAAAAGAAAAAGTTAAATATATATGATATTTAAAATAAAGTATAACAATGAATAAAATAATTGCGGAGCTACTTCTCCTGTGACTTTGGGTTTCTTGTCCAAGTTCCAAGCTGCGTCTGAGCCAGAAACCAATGATTGGGAGAGACATTGCTGCTGAAGGTCCTCCTATTGCCAAAACTAAAGTGTCAAGTATCAAGTAACATCTTGACATTACGGAAGTCTCAGCACCCACGTTGGATTCCCTTGTTTGAAGCTGAAAGCACGAAGCATGATTTCAAAATTTAAGATTTCAGCTGAGGATTAGAGGCAATTCATAGTGATCAGGATGTAAGTTAAGTAGGTAGACGATAGAGTAACGATTATTAGATGCTTAAGCTAGAGCTGTTTGTTATACTGCTTGCTATTATGAGCTTGTTTGTAGAAGGAAGTGGAGTAAGTGAACTGTTATAAGAATATATTGAAACCAGTAGTACAATGATTAGCACCTGGGCTTTATGTAATCAACCACGAAGCAGGGGGCCTTGGATCATGCCAAAGGGTCACAGAGACCTGATGATTACACTCCTGACTTCATCCCTTAAGACCGCTGACCCAATTCGACACCACCAACCCAATTCAAGAGAAGAATTGCACATGTGTGAAGGACTAATAACCTCATTTTAATACAGAGTGAGGATGGGAGGTGCTGGAGTTATGCATACGTATTGTACGTAAGATCTCAGGAAAGAAATAGAGTGTAAAGAACTTTGTCCAGGACGGTCACAATTTTCAGGGATGACCCCTGTGCTGCCTGCCAGTGGTAATAAACATACCACTTTCTAACTTTGATTAGAGAGTCTTTGCCTGTGATCTAAGGTTTTAGCGACTCAAGTGGAGCTTCACTTGTGACTCTGCTTTGTAATGATGAATGTAAAAATTAAACACCACCGCCAGTTCCCTCCCTTCTCTGCCCAGCGGTGCAGGGGGATGTGACGGGAGTTACGGTCAGTTCATGACACTGCTTCCCCCTCAGGGACACGAATCCTTGCCCTGCTCCAGGGTGTGGGATCTGTCCATGGGGTCAGTCCCTGCCCTGTCCAGCGAGGGTCCTTTCCCACCCATGCAGTCACTCCTCAGCTTGGCCCTGAGGTGCAGGGCAGTCACGATCCAGCCCCGTTAGCGGCAGCGCTGGTTCATGCTGGGCAGGAGTGGTAGAAGGAGCCAGGCAGTGGCGGGGCTCAATCCCATCCGGAGTAAGAAGAGGAAGAAGAAGGGGCCAGGGCCGCCTGCAGTGTCCAATCCCCAGGGAGCAGTGGGGAGACCTTGGGGGGAGCAGTGGGGAGATCTTGGGGGCAGCGGTAGGCAGGGCCATTTGGAGCCACCCCGAGAGGTTTCTGCTGCCCCGAGTCCCTGAAGAAGTTGCTCCATGTGACGGGTGATGTGGGAACGAAAGAAGAGACTAAACTGGAGAGAAGAGACTAAAGTGCAATTAAAGAGCCATACGAAGGGCATCTCCCCTGCCTGCATCTGAAGGAGCTGCGCTGAAGCACAGGCAGAGGGCAAATAGAATAAAATACAGAGAATCGAGTAAAATGGAATAAAAAACTGCACCGGGGGGTCCCCGTCACCCAGTGTCACTGAAGATTTGCATTGCAGGATGGGCGCTGTTGGGTGTGACCAGAAAGGCAGCGCCGAGGCCGTGGGAGGTGTTGCGAGAAACGGCTGCTCACTTTTAAAATTTGTAAAGGTTTATTAAACCTTAACAAATAATACAACCAAGAGACTAAATAAGGAAAAACAGCACTGGGATGACAGCCGCTACCCATATGCTCTTCTACAACATGGATGCCTTTTATATCCTTATATCCTTTATATTCTCTGCCTTTTATATCCTTAGCCCCTCCCAAAGTTTTGTCAGTCAACTCCTTCTCTGCCGTCCATTGGTGGAGATTACCTTCTTACACCTAGACTGGAGATCAGGTGTTGTTACACTGCGCCTCTTGGTAATAGCCAGCCTTCTCTAAATGCCCTGACTACTGAGGCTATTGCAAGGGAGAGGGGAAAGAGGACTATGGGGACATACTACCATAACATAACTATACATCCACATAATATCTATCTCTTAATATCCAAATAATATCTATCTCTTAATTGTTAGAGCCAACTATTATATTGCTCATCTGTAACAGTGTGAATAGAATTAAACATAGAAAATAGTATATAATACAAGAAAAAAGCCGCACTGAGAGTTCCCCACCACCCGTGTCACGGAAGGGTTGCACCAAGAGCAGCAAGAAGCAGGAGCAGTAGAGAATAGAATAAAAAATAACAAAAAACCCACACCGGCAGTGGCCGCTGCCCAACACTAAGAGAGCGACACGGAGGGCTTATCAGGGCAGCATTGGGGGTCTCAGCTGCTTTGTGTCACTGAAAGAGCTGAAACCAGGGGGAGCTGGGCCTTCTGGAGCCACCCCAAGGGCTCTCCGCCGCCCTGTGTCACTGAAGGAGGTGCAGCGAGGGATGGGCGGGGCACGGCCCAGATCAAGCCCCTCCAGCTGCTTAACGAGCGGTGACTCCGCGGGACCATGCTGGGGCTGAATGGTGGCGGTAGCCAGAGAAGGGGAAGTGGCTTAGAGTGGTGGAGATGAACTGTGTGTTCCCAACCAGCTCTGCTCAGCCCTTGGGCACCAGGGGGGTTCCAGGGGCTGTTCCCAACCAGCTCCACTCAACCCTCAGCCACTGTGCTGGGGTCACTGCAGTTTTCAACCCCTGCTGCTCCCATGGGCCAGGTCCTGCAGCAGCTGCCTTGGGCCCAGGAGCCCAGAAACCCCAGAAAATCGATCCCAGGCACTAAAAAGCCTTCTTGTGCTCAGCAAGGGCTGCAGGGCAGCAGTTCTTTATGAACTCCCCTCCCCTCAGTGCCTCCTGAGCACGGTCGGGCATTAGTGCAGCTCCCAGGGCTGTCTTGGCTCCCGCTGCTGCCACAGGGCACGGACTCGCTGCATTTGGGTATTAAACACAACAAATTTGGGGAGGGGGACAGCCCTAGAAACCAGGATTTTGCCCTCAAGAGCTTGGAGCTGCATGAGGAGGATAAAGGACCCCCTGCACACACTAATGCTCTCAGCAGCGGCTCTGCTCCCCCAAGAATGGGACTGTGTTTGGCAGAGAGAGGATGGCCAAGATGTGGTCTGGAATGAGACAGCCGTACGTTGGGATGAAGCACTTAGGGCAATATGGTTACTGAGATTTTGGGGCACCTTCCTGAGAGATGAGTTACTGGAAAGTAGGTGACACCTGGCTCTGATGTTGGAGTGGGGAAGGGAAGAACATCAGGAGCCTGTATTAGGGAAGATCCTGCTGCTTTCCACCAGTTTTGGTAGGTTATAAATGGCTTTGGGGGATTTCTCCCTCAGTTTATGGGCAGAAATTACCCCTTTTTTTGGGAGAATCCTGATGCTTTTTGCCACTTTTGGGGGTTCTAAATGGCTTGTGGTAGACGCACTATGGTCTCCAAAATCTTGGTCTTTGCCCCAGTTCATCACCATTTGGCTGCAAAAGACGCTCTTGGGCATTAGGAAATCAAAATTGTGGAATCAGTGAGGTTGGAAAAGACCTCCTGTTACAGTGATTGACAGGGGCTTCGCCCAATCACGTATCTTCCAAGGCTGTAGGCATCTCACCGGCCAGGACCCGAAGGGGCGTGGAGTTCAAATCAATGAGCGCATCCAGACAGGGTCTTTCAAATGCTCTTTATAAGGGAGGGCTTGGGAATAAACAAGCTCTGTTGCCACATGAACCTGGGGGTGAGTGATCTCTGTCCCCTGCACTGCTCGTCCCTGCAATGTGACCTAAAGTGTGGTGATCCCAACATGATGAGGACTCAGCAGCCATAGCCTGGCACAGAGCAAAGGCTTAAGAGCCGGTGCAGTGTTTAGAACCAGGATTATTACAGTGTCAGAGCTGGACATTGGTGCTGGAATGGGAATACAATAGGGCGTAGAGCTGGAATCAGTCTAGAACCAGAATAATTGACAGAGAGCTGGATCAGTGTAGAACCAACCGGAACAAATAACTTAGAGCTAGATCAGTGTGGAACTGGAAAAAACAGTGTAGAGTTGGATCACTGTGGAACCAGAATAAATACAGTGTGAAAGCAGGGACGTCAGCAAGAGAGCTGTCACAGTAACTGGGACTTCGCTGGGCAGACAGCAAAAAGTGCTATGTGGCTTCAAACTCTGTTTTTGTGCACTAGAATCATTACTGAGACCATGGGAGCCTACGCTTCAACATCAGAATATCCCATCCTGAAGGCATAGATATTCTTTTTGTTAAAAAGAGGGATTTATTACCATGAACGGGCTGTGCAAGCCCTTTTCACGTGGTGTGAGAGCCATGAACTAAATGTGTCCAAAGAGACCACTTTAAACTTACCCTTTTGGGAGGGGGTTGGACCATATATATTTGCGGCAGCCTCTAATGGTGAGAACACAGCCATCAGTGCTATAAAGCCTTGGACAATTGTTATGGACTAGATAAAACAGTTGGAATATGACAGGCAAAGGGGGAAGGGCAGTAGCGCAGCCGTTTCTTTGTGCAACCCCGCGCAGGAGCTGGCACTGCCCAGGGAGCTGGCGGGCCCTGGCTGCTGCAAGAACTGCTGCAGAGTGACCGTGGGGAATGACACGGCCCCAAGGATTGGGGGAATCCGAGCAAATGGAGACAATCTGGGGGCTGCCTGTGCCGTGAGTGCTTGTAATGCCCAGGGAGGTGGCAGGACAGATAGCGCAATTCAGCCACGTGGAGAGATGGCGGCCTGGCCCTGGCAGCTCCGAAATGCCCCATGTCCACTCTGGACTGCTGTAGTCACTATGCAGCCACCTTGGGCCACTATATCGCTGACCCAGGCAGATGCGCCATGCCGCCCTGTTCTGGGGGACCAGACCACGTGGCGGCTGCTGAGACCCCTCTTGGGATAAAGGCGAATTCCGCAGCCATTACTCCGTGCCATGCCACTGCTGAGACTGCCACCCCACCATTTGCAACGGGACCACCAGCACCTCCCATCACCATGGAAATGTCAAGATTGTCCCCTCCGGAGACCGAGTGGGCTGGCTTCAAAGCCACACCTCCGTGGAGCCTGGCCCCGCCTGCATCGCAGGACGTGCCTGCCCCACCCCAATCCCAGGGTCCCGCACCCAAGACAGCCTCCGTGGAATGCAGCCGTGCTTCCAGTGGGAATGGCCCGGCCTCCGACCCTGCCCCCAGAGCAGGGCTGGGAACGGCACCACCAGGAGCTCCTGCAAACCTCACACCCAGAAGGAGAGCGTGGGAAAAGCCCCTGAGAGGATCCAGCCTGGCTAAAGGCAGTGGAAATAAGCATGCAAAGGTTTGGTGCCGTGATGCAGAAACATTGGAGTCTGCCCCAAGAGATGGGGCCGGATACATGAGATAACTGTTTCACAGCAGCTGAAATCAACACGCCCTCTCACCCAGTCCAGCGAGAAGCCAGCTTTTCCCTACAAATGGATGATGAGAAGGCAAACAAACAAACACTAAGTTTCCACCTCTCAAGAACCTCACAACCACCTTACCTCCTGATATATCAAGGTTTTCATATTCTAAAGACTCTAATAAACTAATAACATATGCCAAGAGTAAAAATATTGAAGGCATATCACACAAGAGTTACAAAAATGTACAACTGTTTGTAAAACCTGCCTTAGAGTTCATAGTACAATACTTATTGTTATTGTTTGCATTTGCTAAAACCAAAATGGATAAGCCTGTGATTGCTAGTTCTGCTAAAGTTATTTGGAAAACGTTTACAGTTCTGTCTCAGGCAGGTACTACTGTGTCTTAAAGAAACTCGAGTATATGTATTAATATGTCTTTTCTTACTCCTAGTGACTATTTTCTGTACTCCTAGTAACTATTCTTGCATTGCTTCAAGATAAATGGGTAAGATTCAAACAATATCCACTGAGGTACACAAAGAACATCAATTTATCATAAGCAAATTTCAGTTGCAAAGTTTTTTATCTGAAATTCTGCCACTTGTCATCATTTTAAAAGTTAAAAGTAATCTATTAAAGTCAATAACAAAATATCTAACTTCTAACAAAGGGGTAAAAGTATATTGCTTGCACTGTTATTCATGCTAAAAATTCTTCTTGCACTAGATATTAATAAAAGCTTGTTTTTAAAATATATATGCAGAAAACATCTCCCAACCAAGGTTATTGCCCTGATCAAGCCATGAACCTGGCTGGTAAAGAGAAATATATTAGTAAACCTAGATGAAACTTTGCATAAGTTAAACCCTTCTTCCATTGAGATAAATGAGAAAGTCTCATCTGGAAGAGGTTTTTTCAAGTCCTGATAGAAAAAGACCCCCTCAGTAACCCCCTAAGTAATACTATTCAAATTCCATGTTGTGTTCCTATTTTTATTTATTATACAAAGAAAAAAGGGGAAAAAAGTTTGGGGTGAAAGTACACCCCCACATCGAATTTTAAGTAGTATCATGTTCTCATGTTTTACAATAAATAATACAACAGTACAATAATCCTATGATATTCAGCTGCCTAAAATACATTTCAATGGACACTAAAAATCACAGATGGCATCCTGATGTCGCCTCAACAGTAGATCACACATGATCACCTACCTCATGCACAGTTCATAAAAGGACTTGATTTGCTTACAGATTTTTTTTCTCATGTTTATAAACTGTTTTTCTGTTTACAGATTGTGTTCTGGGAGTTGGGTTTTTCTCCAAGGGATAACTGGGTTACAGCTTGTTTTTTAATAGTTGGGTTTTTCTCTAAGGGTTAAATGGGTTGAGGGTTAAATAGCTTTCTGCTTGCAGAGATAAGTTGTAATTTGTATAAGCATTATGCCTGTGGCCTGAGTTCCTCCCTAACAGGTCCTGGAAGTGAATGCTGCAGCTCCAGTGTAAATTAGATCCATGCTGTTTTCTGTTGCCCTGTTTGCAAAGGGCCCTTGCAGATGGATGACAGAGAGCACTTCACAAAAATTTATAAAGACAAGAAGGGTGAGATGTTACCATGATTGACAAGGGCCTCCCCCAATCACATATCTCCCAAGGCTGCAGGCATCTCACTGGCCAGGACCCAAAGGGGTGTGGAGTTCAAACCAAAGAGGGCATCCAGATGGGATCTTTCAATGCCCTTCATAAGAGAGGGCCTGGGAACAAATAAGCCCTGTTACAACATGAACATCAGGGTGAGGGGTTTTTGTCTCCAGTGCCGCTCCCCCTCCGTATTACTTAACAACCTCCCAGACCATTCAGTATTCCTTGATGCCACCAGAAAATATGACTGAACGCAAAAGATTTTCTGGGATTGAAAGTCAACAAATCCACTGTCCCCAAGGAATTCCCATTGTTGGTCTGTGTCCCAATGGATGTTCCTGCCCCTGCGTTCATCCAGGTGCCCATGGGAGCCAGGAAGATGTGGAGCCTCCTAGCCAGGTGTCTTCCCAACACGGATCACCTGGCCCATGGATCACCAGGGCTCTGCCCAACGAGGGTCACTGTGGATTACCCAACGTGGATCCTCCCATGGATGGAGGGGGAATGGAGCTGGAGCAGCGCACAAAGCTCTTCCTGCACTCGGGGCACTCGCAGGGCTTCCCTTAGTGGTGCCTCCGTTGGTGTTGTGTCCAGGCTGAGCTCCTGGAGAAGCTCTTCCCACACTCCCACACTCGTACGGCCTCTCTCTGGTGTGGATGCGCCGGTGCTTGATGAGGGTGGAGTTGTGCCTGAAGCCCTTCCCGCAGTCGGGGCAGCGGAAGGGCCTCTCCTCGGTGTGAATCCGCTCATGTACGAGGAGATCGCAGCTCCTGTGAAACCTCCTCCCACACTCAGGACACTCGTAGGGCCTCTCCCCAGTGTGGATGCGGCAGTGCAGGATGAGGTACAAGTTGCACTTGAAGCCCTTCCTGCAGCAGAAGGGCCTCTCATCTGTGTGAATTTGCTGATGTACGAAGAGATTGGAGCTGGACTGAAACCTTTTCCCACACTCAGAACACTTGTAGGGCCTCTCCCCAGTGTGGAGGCACCAGTGGTGTCTTCTCAGGGCATAGCTCCACCCAAAGCTCTTCCCACACTCCAAGCACTCATAAGACCGTTTGCCAGTGTGGATCACCTGGTGCTGGATTAGACCAGAGACCTTCCTGAAGGTGTTCCCACATTCCCCACACTCATAGGGCTTTTCCCCAGTGTGGATCCTCTGGTGTTTCCTCAGGTTGGAGCTGTGGCTGAAGCCCTCCCCACATTCCAAGAACTTGTGGGGTTTCTCCCTGCCATGAGGCTTCTCCGGCTCTGAGCTCTTGCTGGATCGCAGGATGCATTCCTGGGACAGAGGGGCTCTTTCCTCCTTGCAGCCCCTTCTTGTCCGGCATCTCCAGGAATTTTCTTCCTCCTCCATCTGGACGCAGCTCAGGAATGAAAAATCCTGGTTTGGGAGAAAAACAAAATGAGAGCGCCTTGGGCTGGGGGCTCCTCCTTGCCCGAGTTCATCTCAGGAAGTCATTGGGCATCTTGTATCTGTAAGAACTGCCAAAACACCAAGATTCAGCACAAAAATCCTACAAGTATCAAGACACAGATCAATAGCTGCCAAATATCAAGATGCAGCCAGAACCCCCTCCAAAATATAAAGATTCAGCCTCCACAAAACACCAAAGTACAAATATTTACCCCAATAAATCTCAGAAACACCAAGATTCACCCCCATGAAAATCGTGGATCCCCCTTCCCCGGAGGGCTGCATGTGGGGGGGCAACACTCCTGGGGCTGGGGGGTAGGCTGCAGACACGGGGAGAGGTGGAACCTTGTGGTGCCTCCTATTTCTGCTCCTCCTCTTCCTTCTGTGTCCCTACTCTTCCTCACACTCCTCTTCCTCCTGCTATTCCTCCTTCTCCTCCCTCGGGCAGCGTTTGACCCTTTTGTTCCTCAACCCTGCTTCTCCTTCCCTTCTCCTCCTGCCCCAGGCCCAGCACCCACTGCCGGCTCCCTCTTCCCCCCAAACCCACAGCATCCCACGGCAGGGGCAGGGATGGAGCTGGGGCAGGTCGGGCTGGGGCAGCGCTGGGCTCTCGGCCGCTCCCGCCCGCACTCGGTCCCCACTGCAGCCGCTCCCGCCAGGACAGCGCGGGGGGGCCCGGCCTTGGCGCTGCCCCACTCCCACCTCCCCAAATTCCCCTCGAGGGGGGCGCTGGGGCCGAGTGCGGGGGGGGCACAGGTGGGGAACGCTGGGAGCTGCGGGTCTGCCCGGCATCTACTGAGTCATCAGCACCGCGTGCTCTGATTGGCTGAGCACTGCCTGAGGGGTGGAGCTGCAGCAAGGGGGGGACACCCTGCTCCAGGGGCGATGTCCCACAAACGAGGGACCCCCATGAAAGGAAGAAGAGGAAAGTGTCTTTACAAACAGATGCTGTGAATCTGCTCAGAGATAGAGCCAGGAACTTGTACATAAGGAAGCGACAGGAGAAGCCATCATTTTCAGAAAATGTTATTAATTGATGACACAGACTGCTGCTCACCAAGGTCCTGCTCAATCCAGGAACTGGAAGAAGAAGAACAAAGACCTCACAGAGCCATGAATATTGTTTGCTACACAACAGTAGGGGGCATATCAAGGGGATATGTAGAGGGTGGATTGGGAAGTCTGTTCCTCTCAAGTACTTCACCCAATGGGGAAAGGAAGAGGGAGATGCAGCCGGGAAAATTAGCACGAAAAGGAGGCTGCGTCCTCCAACAATTTGAGAGACCCCATAGCAAATGTCCCATGGCCTCTCCCTTTCTTTAGGAATTAAATTACTTCTACAGGACTCATCTGTCTGCTTTGTGGACAGAAACCTCCTGGTGATGTCAGTGTTTCCACACACCTTGGGACTCGTCTGGAAGTCTGGAATTCCTTCCACTGTCTGGGGCGGTGGGCAGTGAGTGCAGCTGAAGGTGCCTCACCCAGTTTGGGTGATCGGCTCCCTTGGGGGGTGGCAGTACCGGGGATTGATTGGGTAATTAAGGACTTGGACACCCAAGGGGGCAATAAGTGAAGTGAAGAAGGGATTTGGACAACAGGGGATGGAGGGTGTTGGTGTGCTGGGAAGAGACTGGGTGAAGGGGAGTGTGCAGCAATACGGTTAAGGCAAGAAGCAGCAGAAGGAATCTATGTGGGAAGGAAAAGGGATGATGGAAAAAAGGAGGAAGAGAACAATACTGAGGACTGGGATGTTTTTCAGCAGGGTCTTATCCTCAACATTTGCCAGCTGATCATTTGTATCCCCGGTTTCCAGGAGAGGAAAACAAGGAGGTCAGGGTTTCAGGGGGTTTCTCTGTGGGGGGCAGTGGCAGCACCGGGCGCAGAGGTGCGGCACCGGGAGCACGGGCTGGGGGCCTGTGGGGAGCTGCGGGGCCGGGCCGGGGCTGTGGGGCAGCC
>JAWWMS010000105.1:1781872-1792610 GCA_035048045.1 Chlorospingus semifuscus
GTGGGATGGACAGGGTCCAGTGCTTGGTGAGCTGTTGCTTCAAAGATCAGTAATTGCAATGCTTCCTCCTGAGAAGGGGTCCAATCCCATTTCACCCCTTATCTTTGCCTGAGAGCCCTCCTTAATTTCAAATTTATAGCAATTCAGAGAGAGGAGGTTTACGTTTTCCATTTCAGGGAAGGCTTCTGCCTTCCTTAGCAGACACCTGTCTTTTCAAACCAAGACAAGAACTTATAATTAAATTTATAATTTGCTGTATAGTCAAGTATGTTAAAAACAGATAGTTCTTGCTTCACCGCAAGAGGATTTTGCTTCTTTGCTACCATAAACAAGACTTTGCGTATTTGTTTAAAACTGATAAGCAGGAAAAAACTGGATCTGCAGTTTGGACTATGGCCAGAAGCCTTGGAAAACAACGAGCTCCCCGGAGAGCATGTGCAAAGACCAGGTTCATCCAAAGCACACCCCAAGGAAGACTGCTTTGACCCATTGACTTCATCTGGCGACCCCCGCCCAAGACCACCAGCAGATGGTACTTAAGCGCAGGGCGATAAGAAGCTGATTACCATATGAAGAGGCGGGGAGGGGGCAAGGAGGGGAATAGGCTATGAATATGTATAGGCGATGTTGTAATCTTTGCAAATATGTATGAGCTTATGGATATATAAACAGAGTCTGCTCTGTTTGGATAGGCACGCTTGGTGAAAATAGTCCATGAAAATATTCCCCATGTGTCCAGCTCTGTAATACACATACCTGCTTCACAACTATTTATTAGTTGTGGAGCTCTTATTCTGGATGTCAATAGGCTGGGGGTGGGGGGAAAGGCTTTGGGTGTCTGTTGGAAAAACCTCTGGCCAGAGGCACAGTGACTGGCCATCCTGCACTGTGCAGAGAAGCCCAGCTGAGGTTCACAGGGTGGAGAGACCTGTAATCACTGGGAAGGGGAGTGCAGGGGGTCCCTGGCGTGAAGGAAATGAGGTCCAGGAAAGGTGGGATCTGGCGGATCTTTGCACGTTGCAAAGCAAAGAGGATTGCCCCTTGAATGTGGTGCAAGTACAAGTTTCAGGGGCAAGCTCCAGGCAAGCTCATTGTCCCGGCACAAATCTCTGTGCAAGACGTAGCCGAGCAGCTTTCTGTTTGGATTCAGACGATGAGAGAGGCTGAACGTGGTGGTACGTAGTGCTTAGAAGGAAAGTGCATGGCCCAGGTCAGAGAATAGATGAGGATTCGCCTTGGTGAGAATGAACATGCGACAGTTCCAAAAGGCGAAGAACGAGGCCACAGGGCACCGGGCTGGTGTGTGCAGCGTACTGGCTGCCAGAGCAGCGTGGCTGCCACTTGCTTGCCTGCCAAACTCACGGTGGCAGTCGTAAGGGGGAAGTTCAAAGATAAACCTTGTTCAAAGACAAGCGCTCTCCTGGCTTGGCTCCATTCGTGTTGGGAGCAGTTCAGGGAAGAGCTCCACTGTGGATCCTGGCTCTTGGAGACTGACAGAAGGCGATCCTGAATGTAGCAGGGAAGGAAGAGGAATCGTTGTATCATTGGCTATGCAGTTTATAGGCTGAAAAAGAAAAGGCAATTGCAGCATGGTCTCTTTCTTTTCTGTGCAATCAGCCACTCAACATGTAACTCACACCCGCTGAACTGCATGCACCTCCCTGGAAATATGCACTTTCCCTTAAGCTCTATGTACCATCTATGTACCTCTCATTGTCACAGATTTGAAACCCCTTCAAAATGTACAGCAGCTGCTTGCAAAATAAAAGTCCCAGAATGAAAAGCCAGTGCTGGCTTTCATAGTCCCTTAGCAGTCTGTAAACTACACAAAATGCAATAGTGATTTCGCACTTTACTTTTCAACTATATGTATAGCATCAGCACATTCTCTCAAAGTGGCAGAGTCCATTGTCACAGTGAAGCGTTTCCAGCTGCAGTTACTACTGAGAGATGTCCCAGGACAGAAAGGATTTTCTGCACCTCCCTCTTCCCTGGGAAGCCTGATATTCAAGCGCCATCACTTTCATACACCTTCAGTGTTCTTGAGTGCAGGCAGCTAGAGGTCACAGAGAAGGAAGGAAATGTCAGGGAAGACTAAAGAAGCCATTTTTCCTAGCAGCATTTGAATTGTGCACTAAACACTTGGGACCATGTACCTCCTTTTAACATATATGGACATTTTTCACTCTTGCAGTTTTGTTGCCAACTTTCAGCAGCTGCTCCCGTCAAATAGAGTGTAGAAGACAAGGCCATTACTGGGCTGCCCCTTCCCCTAGCCTCACGTAAGCCACATGAAACTCACTGGTGCACTCTGTAGATCCATTCTCTGCTGTGTCTACTGTTGTTATCTCTGGATCTCAGGACCTAAAGATAAGGGCTGTAGTTTTCTGATAGGACTGGAAGAGGAAGAGGTAGCAGCACAAAGCTGCTCTTGTTGAACTTCCCACTTGACAGCTGGTATTGTGCATTTGGCAGACATGCTCCTCTGGCAGCCAGTACGCTGCACACACCATCCCAGTGCTCTGTGGCCTCATTCTTCGCCTTTTGGAACCTGTCTTGCTTTCATTCTCGCCAAGGCGAATCCTCATCTATTCTTGCGCAGAACACTCTGCCAGCAGGAAAGCGCTCCAAAGCATTGCTTCTGCCAAAACTGACCTGGCCCATGCACTTTCCTTATAAGCACTATGTACCGCCACATTCAGCCTCTCTCATCGTCTGAATTTAAACAGAAAGCCTCTCGGTTTCATCTTGTGCAGAGAATTGTGCCAGGACAATGTGCTTGCCTGGAGCTTGCTCCTGAAACTTGTGGAAACCTGTATTTGCACCACATTCGATGGGCAATCCTCTTTCTTTTACAATGTGCAAAGTGCTGTCAGATCTCCATGCTCTCTGCACAGTCCTTCTTAGCTTGAAGTACTACCGCACACATTACAGCCTCACAAGGACTAAAGCTCCAGAGAGACATCTTGCACAGAAAAATGTGCTGGGACAAAACCATGTTCTTCCTGTCCCCTTCTCGTTGCTCAGATTATGGTGCTGTGTCAAATGTCTTGGACATAGAACAACTAATCCGGCAAGTCCTTCTCTCCTAGCACAATTCACTGAACGAAAGCTCCATGGACAGTTTGGACTTGGTGAAACAAAAAGGATATGAGTGTACCTAAAGCTGAGGAGAAACCGTGCGTAGCACACTGTGGGTGCATGCAGTACACATAGGGAGAAGTGGCAAAGCTGAATGCCACCACTGGGCTTCAGTCCTGTCCGGATCACATAAGGTGAAGAATGAAGTGGCAGAGCACTGGCCTTGTTTACACAGTGAACAGAATTGCAAAAGTCCAGCAACAGGTCGTTCTCAATTTGAATCCACTGAGAATGCTCTTGTTGCTTGAAAAGTAACATGAAGCTGTTAGACTTTATCACAAAATGTGGAGATCAGCTCTTTTTTACACTCTCAGTGTTGCAGTCTATGATTACCAAGTTCCATAGATCACCTAGAAGCACATGTCAAAACAGAAGGCATTCTTTACGTAGCCCTTCTCCAAGCAGCCCTGAAACTGCGCACAACACACTGCATCTCTGTGCTTTCTTTCTCAGATAGCTTTGCCATCACATTTTCCACTCTTGCAGCTCCGTTGCCGGCTGTCAGCCGATACTGTTACAGAAAAAAGCTCAGTAAGTCAAAACAAGTGCAGGGCTGCACCATCTGCTTGCCACACCTAAGTCACATCAAACTCACCAGTGCACTGGGTCCTTTCCTTCTCTGCTGCAGCTACCATTGTGCTGTCTGGATCTCGGAGCCTGGATGAAAGCACAGTTGTTTCCACAGAGGGCTGAAAGAAAAATTGATAGTAGCAAGAAGAGCTGTCCTTAAGATTCTTGCCTAAGACTGTAATGTGAATTCAGGCAAGAAAGTAGCAGCCACCACCTTTTTGCAAGTCTTTACACTACACGGGGGGAGCTGGACTCAGCAACTGAGACACATGATGGGGTGTCCCCTGCTTCCAGTGCCCCCTCCTGGTGCTCCCAGTGCCGCACCTCAGTGCTCCCAGCTCTCTTCAGAGCTCCCTGAAGGACTCCCTGGTTCCCCTTCCTGCCCCCAGTTCCAACCAGTGCTCCCAGCTGGCTCTCAGTTCACTCCTGGTGGACTCAGTGTTGCTCCCTGCAGCACCGTCCCTGTCTCACCCAAGTGCTTCCAGAAAGTTCAACATGGCAAAAGTTCGGAGTGCTGAAGACAGCAGGTATTTCCAGCCTGTGGTTCCATACTTTGTCTAAAAGGCTGTTGGTATCTGAATGTTTAGATACATTTTTAGACACTGAGTTACATTTATCATCTGAAGATGTAAAAATCTTCATCTCCACAGCACACCCATAGGCCATATTCATCCCACTCAGCTAATCCCGGACCAATTCCTGCCCTCAGCCTGAAGCCCCCAGTCCCAGCCCAGTTTAGGCTGCTCTAATTCAGCTCTGCCAGTCCCACCCTGATAGACTGAAGTGCCTGCAGTCCATTTCATGAGGCTCAAAACTAACATGTAGTTCTCAGCTTTAATTTTCAGCTGTCTTAGCCCTGAGGCAGGTCACCAGAGTCAGCTAAATCCCCAGAAATGTCCCAAGGAAGGACAAATTGCCCAGCCAAACCTGTGCCAGTGGTGCTGAAGTGGTGACTTCCACTGTCCCAAGAGCAGCCTTGGGACTGCAGCCTGAGATCCCTGAGGAGCCACATTTCCTCAGGAGCAGGAGCAGCAGCCTGATGGATGTTTAAAACTTTAGCAATTCACATGCACAGTTCTTTCCTGCGCCTCCATGACAGCCTTCAAAAAGGAGCAAACCCACTGATTTCAGGACATGAAAGATCAATGCAGGAGGAACTCAACACAAGCTTCCAGATGTGTCCCCAGTAATTTCCTCACTGCTGTCAACAGAGCTTTAGGACAGCACCCAGCACCCCTGTGCTCATGGCAGTGAGACTGTGTATGGTGGGTCCCAGGCTCCCATTCTGGCAGCCCAGTGCTGTGGTGGCTTGTGGAGATCACAGTGGCCACAGACTCGGCTGCTTGCCCACAGGTCTGTGTTGTCCCAGGATTCACAACAAAACTTCTTTTTCCCACCCTGTCAGAGAGAGCAAAGTCCCAGCACCTGCTGCAAGGTTCAAGTCGCCATGCCCAGGATTTGTGCCAGGGACAAGGGGACGCTCAGCCTCCCCCAGGCAGCACCTCCTGCTCTGTTAAACATCACAGCCCATGCCATTCTGGGGCTGGAGCAGCAGCAAGTTCAGGCTGAGGAGAAAGTTCTTATTGGAATCCTTGGACTTCACACTGGTGTTCCCAGTAACACCCAGAAGGTCATGGTTTGGTTACCAGATGAAGAATCATTAGCACCTGGTGGGTTTGATGCCTTAGGATTTTAGCTTTTTTGTTTTTCATGTATTTGTGAGCCTGCAATTCTTTAGTGTATAACTCTGAATTCCACACAGAGTGTTAGCTGCTGCTTACCCATTTTGGTCAGACACAATAATTCCTCTCTAAGCCTGGGAATCAAGGATGCCTCACTGTCTCAGGCCCTGAGAGATGTAAACAAAAGTGAGCTGGGGCGGGAGCAAACTTGGGGTAAATGACTTCATTACCTGAAGCTGTAATTGGAAGATTAACCCCCAATATGCAAATGGACCAAACTCATAAAAGTGTGAAAACCCGTGACCTGCTGTCCATTTTTGGCTGTAGCCCCTTGGGGGGCTTCATCTGCCTGAAATGTACTAGAAGGCCCTTCAATACATCCAACTCCTCTTTATTCCCTTAATTTTGTCTGGCCTCTGTTTTTAGGTAGCCCTGGAAAAGGCATCAGGTTAATACAATGCCAATTTTAAAAAACCCATTTGTCTATGGAATCGCACGATACTTATTCTGTAGGAAAAAGAACTGGAAAGCAACCAGCCCAGTTCTGGCAACTTTTACCAGTTCAGGTATAACTTTGGGGTTGTCAACCACCAGAGACCACCAAAGAAACCCCCAGGACAGAAGAATGCGTGCATGAAGGGAAGAAAAAATATCTTAATGATTTTGGGGAAAATTAGTATCATATGTATGTTTGCTCCAGGAAAATCAATGAATATGTATATAAAATAGAGTGTAGAAACAGAAGCAGTTTCTATAATCAGTGTGGACTTGGTGGAGTTACACCCACACGTCCAGCCAAATAAAGAACACCTGCTTTCTGCAGAAAAGCACATGAGATAGTTCCTCAAACATAAAACTAAAATGCACAAGAAAGAAAATGCTCACAAAATGTCACTAAACTGTTTTCAAGCCACCAGAATCCATTAAATGGAATCAGACAATTTAATTTAAACAGCAGAATGTGACAGGCTCCTTATCTTTGCTTTGCAAAGAACAACAAGTACAGTATGTCCACCGTCCTGGTTTGAAAAGACAGGTGTCTGCTAAGGAAGGCAGGAGCCTTCCTTGAAACAGAGAACTTAAACCCTCTCCCTCTGAATTACTATAATTCTGAAATTAAGAGGCTCTCAGGCAAAGATATGGAAAAGGAATAACAGCAATAAAGGAAAATTAAAAATACAAATGCAATAGTACAGACAAACAAACAAACAAACAAACAAAAAACCCACTGACCAAGTCAGAATATGACCTGACACCCAGTGGGTCACAGTGGTGGTACCAGTCCTATTAAATGGTGGCTGCAGTGCTCCTGCAGTGACAGGTGTGGTTCTGTTGAAGCAGAGATCTTGTAGAAGGGTGGAGTTTTCCTCTGAAGGTCCAGTGGTGGCGTAGATGGGCCTGGACTTCCCCTGGGAATGCAATGGAAAAGAAAGCTGCTCCTCTGGGAATCCAGTGGGAAAAGGCTGTCTCTGGTGTTCCAAAATCTCAGATTATATCCAGGTAGGAGTGCTGGGCTCCTCCCTATGGGCAGAGCATCTCACAATGGGATGATGCAATTTTTTCAGTCATGCAGTGACACTCAGTGGCCCATTAACAGAAGGTATCTCCTGGAGGGAGGATTGGTTGTGGAAGAGATAAAGAAAACTGCTCAATTGACAGAAGGTAACTGCCCCTCCTCTAACAGATGGCAATAGAATACACACCCCCAGCTACATCTTTCAACCTAAGACATCCACTGGAGAAAATTCCTTTTGGGAGAACACATTCCTCAGCTTCCCTTGAAGCTGGGAATTTGTGCTAAATACAGTCAGGTTAGGGAGCCTTGACAAGCAGGCTCTGATTTTAGAAAATGTCTTGATGTGTGGACAGGAGCTACACCACTCACTTTAAAGTGAAATAAGTGTTGAAGGAGCATGGTGGGTCCCAGGGAACTCTGATCCCTGCAGAACCTCCTCTGCCATGGATGGGCCAGCCCAGCTGCACTGGGATCACAGATCACTGCACTTCCAACTGCCAGGTCAAACATCACCTCATCACCTGCCTATTAAATGTTTATCACTGCTTGCTGTTAATGACAGGGGAATTCGGCGGAGAATAGCAGCAAATTGACATTTATTGATTTTCTGAATTATAGCAAGGAAATATAATCAATTGTCACATGAACATTTATTGCTAATTCTACACAATTAGGTAATTTCATTAAATGTACCACTTACCATGCCCACAAAGACATTTCATTCAGAGGACAAGGAGAGTGCTTCAAACCATGCCACAGATGAGCCCTCATTTAAGCAAGGCTTTTACAGTTTCCTTTCTGTAAACCATGACAAATTCATAATTGATTTTTTTTTAAAAAAAAAGTCAAGTGCACTGTGAGTCCCACTTTAAAAAGCTTTTAAAGAGATTGTTTTATCTGCAATGACTCTGTGCCTATAATCAGAAAGTATATTTAATTGTTCTTTTAACCATTACTGCCCTCAGAGTGGATTTGCCTGGGAAGAATAGAAGCTCACACATGCAGATGTGAGCAGGCTGCTTCCCCTGAAGAAATCAGAACAAACACAGAGTTCATATCTGGGATTTGAGGAGTCCCAGCTGACTGGAAGCTGGAGAATGTTGTCCTGATTTCCAAGGGCAAGGAGAAATCCAGACACTACAGGCCTGTCGGTCTCACTCTGATACTTGATAGAATCATGGAAAAGTTTGTTCTGGGAAGTATTAAACACCTGGAGGACAATGCAGGCATCAGTCAGAGGAGTCATCACGGCTTCATGAGGGGAAAGTCCTGCTTGTGAAATCTGATTTCCTTCTCTGACAGGGGAACTGGCTTGGTTGATCCAGGAAAGCCAGTAGATGGAATCTTTCTGGATTTCAGCAAAGCTTTTGATACTGTGTCTCCCAGAATGCTTCTAGGCAAAGTGCCCATCACACAGCTGGATGAACGATTGTGGAATGGGTGAGCAACTGGCCCACAGGTCAGGCCCTGAGGCTGGCAGTGCCTGGGGTGACACCACGCTGGCAGTGGTCACCAGAGGGTTCTGCAGGGCTCCATTGGCAGCCCTGGCTCTCCAATGTCTTTATTAAAGATGTGAACACAGGACTTGAAGGGATAATCAGTAAATTTACTGATGACACCAAACTGGGAGGAACTGTCGCCTGCCTGGAGGGCAGAGGGGCTCTGCAGAGAGACCTCCCAAACAGAGATGGGCAATCACCAACGGTGTGGGGTTTAACAAGGGAGGGGTCAGGTTCTGCCCCTGGGATGGACACCCTGGCTTGGGGTATGGACAGAGGAAGGAGGGGCTGCAGGGCAGCTGCAGGGAGGGACCTGGGGGTCCTGGCCAAGGGCAAGCTGAGCATGAGTCACCAGTGCCTTGGCAGCCCAAAGTGCCACTCTGTCCTGGGGGCAGCAGCACAGCATCCTGGCCTTGGGCTGGGGAGGGGATTGTCCCACCCTGCTCTGCACTGGGTGGCCTCACCTTGAACGACAACACAACATAAAAAAGACATAAAGCCATTGCAGAGTGTCCAGAGGAGGTCACAGGGATGGGGAAGGGTCTCGAGGGGCTCTGTGAGGAACTGCTGAGGACACTTGGTTTGTTCATCTGGAGAAGAGGAGACTCAGGTGAGACCTCACTGAGGGGCAGTGCAGGGGCCAGCACCAAGCTCGTCACTCTCATGAGCAGGGACAGGACTCAAGGAAACGGCTGGAGCTGAGTCAGGGGAGGACAGGTTGGATATCAGGAGAGTTTTTCACCTAGAGGGGGGTTGAGCACTGGAACAGGGTCCCCAGGGAAGTGGTACCAGCCCCAAGCCTGTTTTGGGACAGGAGGCATTTGGACAATGCTCTCAGGCCCACGGTGGAATTGTTGTGGTGTTGTGTGCAGGGCAGGAGTTGGACTCAATGATCCTGATAAGTCCCTTTCAACTCAGAATGTTCTGTGTTGCTCTGAAATTACTTCAGCATCCAGCATTCAGCTTTCACTCTAGAATAAAACTGTTCCAGCCTGGTGAACACAGACATTCCACCCCTCCTAAGTACAGCACCTACAATATTCCTTAATTTCTTTGGATTAAAGAAAGAAAGAAACTGCATTTAAATGTCACTGTAACAATTCCATGCCCTTCTGTAAGAAGGGCTATTTACAGAGCAGCTTGACAGGGGCCGTGGCTTGCCCTGGCCATAGGAGAGGACAGAACAGGCTGTGGGTGTCCCCCATGCCCCCGTCACTCGTGGGGGATGTGACAGTGATGGGGGACAGGTGACCTGGTCAGGAGTGCCAGGATGGGGCACAGGTGGCACTGAAAGCGCCGCGATGGGTGTTGAGACACCAGGGCACGCATGGCCATGGAGATGCCACCGTGGGTACGGTGACACCAAGGGATGTGTGGCCTTGCAGGTGCCACCGCAGGTCCCGAGATGCTCATGGAGATGCCACCAGGGGATAGGTGGCCGTGGGGGGGCAATGCCAGTGGGTGTGACAGTGACAGGGCCATGTGTGGGGCCAGGCTGGAGTGGCTCTGTGCCAGCCCTGGTACTGAGCTGCTTTGGCTGGATCCCAGTGCTGGTGCCGCAGGGCCTGGCCTGGTGCCACTGCCAGTGCCAGCCCTGGTTGGGACAGGGACACATGGGGCAGGAAGAAACCCTGGGGAGAGGGGAGACTGAGCATCCCGGGGGCTGTGCCAGGCCAACACCTCCCACCCCACACCCCAAAATTCATCACCCCCCACCCATCATCATCATCCCCCCAAAAGTCATCACCCCCCCCAAACCATGAGACCCAAACCATCCCCATCACCCTCCACCCATCACAATCACCCCAAAAGTCATCACGCCCACCCATCGCCTCAAAATTCCCCCCACCCCTCACCACCACTCTCCCACCCCTGTACCCCCTCACCTGCCCCATCCTGTGCCCCCAGAGTCGCCCTGGCCCCGCTGTCGCCTCCTCCTGTCCTCGGAACGCAGGTACTGCTGCACGGGTGGCCTCGTCCCCTCCTGTCCCCCTCGGCTCCCCTGTACCCTTGGGCGCCTTGGAGGGGGCGAAAACGCCTTTTGGAGCAGGGACCCGCCCGCGCTGCCCTTGGGACGCCGCTGTCGCCAGCCCTGCTGCCGTCGGTGCCGGTGGCTGCAGGAGCGTTTCCAGCCCTGCACCCGCTCCCAGCGGCGGCTCCGGGCACCGCCCGCCCCGTTCGGGGTCGCGACCGGGGACTGCCGGGGACAGCCGGGGACAGCCGGGGACAGCCGGGGTCTTCAGTAGGGCGGGGGGCTCGGGGGTGTCCGGGAGCGCTTCCGCCTCCGTCTGTTGGGGGCAGAGTAGAGTTTGAGGGTTCCACGGGGTGGA
>JAWWMS010000105.1:1909530-1921416 GCA_035048045.1 Chlorospingus semifuscus
GTAGTTTTGTTTATTGTGAGTATATGATTTAAGATTTCTGGGGCAAAAGAATTTCTTAACAGATATATTTTTATCAGATAACACAATGACTGTGAAAAACAAGACCAAATTTCAGTACTAGAATAATGTCAGGATTTTTCAGATAACTATATACTCCTCAGAAGGAGCTGTCTCTCAGGCAGGCAGAGCTCAGAGTTATATGTATATTACTCCACATTTGTAATCACATATGCAAATCCTTACAGTAAGATTGGTTGATGAGGGGTAATTTGCATAACTCCAGTATGATTATTTCTCAGTAGCTCTATCACACATAAATCCCTTAGTTCTGACAGTTATTTGTCACTATTACCTAATCAGAGTATAAATATTTGTAATAACTGTGATTATGGAAATCTCTGGGTTTATAATCATGGGATACAGGCAGTAATTGGTTCCAGTTTTTATTTTGATTGGTTAGAGACAGTGAGCTCATCCCACTGCTTGGGCTGCACCTTGCTGTGATGAAAACCTGGCTTTGGGCACTCTGAGAGAGAGAGCACAGGTTTTGTCAAGACAGTCATCACCTTTCAGAAGCGTTTTACCAAAAGCATTTTGCCAGAGGCATTCTGCTTTGCAGGAGATTTGTCTAGAGAGGCATTCCCTGGAAGCATTTCCCTTGCAGGGACTTGTCTGCAGAACTGTTCCCCTGAGGCTTTTTCCCAAGCAGAAAGAATTATTTATGTCATAATTCAAGTATTTTAACAACTTATTATTTTTGTATTTTTTAATATATATGTTTCTATATGTCAATATAAAACAGACTAGCTATAGTCTTAAACTGATGGATGTAATATGTGTCACAAACAGGTTTCTCCAACTACCTTTTCAATAGTGATATGCTAGCTACAAAAATGGCCACTTCAGCTTCCCACTTCTTTCACTTGGAGCAAATTTACTGCTACCTTCTCACACTCCAGAAGGCAGATACAGAGCCAGACTTGTTCTGCCCTCGATTCACATACACAGCACTCATTTATGCTGATGGGAATCACACATACAGTCCAAGCAGGAAGATGCCATACTACATTTAGTTCTTTCAGGTAACAGAAAAAGAATTAAATTCATGGTATCATTTTGGGCTTCTGATTTTTCTTGAAAATGGTCTAGGTGAAATGTTCAGCTGCATTTTGCACTTTCTAGAAACTCGTCTGTCACCTTTTAGTGAATATAAAACATCTTTGCTGTGTTTTTACCATTTGATGCTTTGCAAAAGTGTGTATACATGTGATGACAATTGTTAAGCAAAACTTGCAAGTGAAATGTGCACCTGCTGAATTTCCTTGCTGACTGCCTTTACAGAGCCTTAATCCACCGATTCCTACAGACTCACTCTTTACTTACACCATCACAAATGAAGAATTACAGAATGCATTCAGAGCAGGAAATAGGCCATTTCTTTTGTGCCTTCTGGATCACCTGAAATAGCTCAGAGGGGCAAATCTGTCCTGTATTGAAATATGTGCCTGGGGGAGGATCCATGTGCTTAGGATCAGGTAACTCATGCAAGTGCCTACTCTTTCCTGGACTGGACTCGTAAGAGTTTTTGACTCTAGTCTTTGAAGCAGTTAAGTGTAGATAATGCCTTAATTTGGGAGACAAAGTACAGCCAAAAGTAAGGTAATTCTCTTTTCAGTGTGCTGTACGGGAGCTCTGTTTTAGTCAGCTGCATCTTTTCACTGCTGCACAGTATTTACCACTTTCCCAAGATGCTCTTGCCCTATTTTCCAAAGTTTCCCTTGAAGTACTACTGATTTTCTTTGGCCCTTAATATTATGCATTATAAATATGATTTGCTTAGAAGTTTGTAATGCCTTTTTATCAGTGGTTGGTATGACTTGTGCAGCTGTTCTGCAATTACATACTATGGAGCTGAGCAGAAACTTTAAGACATGAAGCATTTCTACGGAAGTTTGGTAATTGAAAAAACCTGGCTTAAAAGTGAAACTTCAAATACTGGAAAATGGAAATAGACTTGTCTCTGAAAATGTTATGATGATTTTGAATGTCACTGCATTTGAAGGAATATCCACAAGGAGAGTGCTAGGCTCAGCACCGATTTAAATCATGTTCTCTCCAGTAGAGAAAATTAGTTTTAAATGTCATCTGTTTAATTGTTTGTTATGCCTAATTAAAAATGGTAATTTATTTGATTTATTTGTAGCATAGTTAGTATGTTGCTTTATTAAAGAAATTATAGAAGTTTGATTTCTAATTACAAAGACTGAGGATTTACTAAAGTATGTATTTTAAAATATTTTGCTTTAGAAAAAATTGACACCATTTTGTTGATACAGAATTCTGTCATTCTTGAAAAATGGACAGTGGGCAAAGGGAACATTATATCTTAATGAGATTACTCTTGCTTTATAGATGGTAAGCATGATAACAAGTAAATGCTCTTTCGTACCTGCAGAAATCTTTAGCAATCAGACCAATTATTTTTACAACGGCTTAGCCAAAGAGCATTTGTTGTGGTCTAGGACACAGAGCACAAGGGAAGGCTCATCATGCTGAGGAGGCTAGAGCTGAAGTGGCACTTGTGCTGGAATGGCAGCTGTATGTGATGACATTGGAAAGCAAAGTAAATCTGACACTATGCATTCTGGAGGAAGAGGTAAATGCACATGAAAATTAATGGGTTTTTTCAAGAGCTTTTTAATGTAACAGTATTTAAGAAAAAGAAATTGATTATATGAGATGGACATTTTTTACAAAGAACATCTTCAAAATTATGAGGAAAGGGCAGAAATACAGATACGGTTTTTCATCCCTTTGCTGCAGTGAAATTGACCTTTTTAGCTAGTTGGTGGATTTAAAAAAAAAATTCTTTTTTTTTTTTTTTTTTCAAATACATAAAGAGCATGTTGCTAAAATATCTTGAGTTTTCTGTATGGTGGAGACTGTCATTCTCAGTAGGACACTGCTTCTGTATATGAAAAAGAGAAGGAAGATATGGAAGTCATCTTTCACATTCCTAGTGGTCTTTAGGGTTAGTGGTGCCCCTCACTCATGGGAGAACACCATGTACCTCTGGGAGCTGGACCTTGTGCCTAGTGTTAGTTTGCTGGCAGTGTTATAGTATCAAAATCAGGATGTATGACAAGCCAAGCAGTTCCTTGGCATTTTGCTACTGAGGAATGCCATTGGGGCTGCTGCAGAGACAGTTACCATTCTTACCAACAGGAGCTGGACCTCACTTTTTGTTCTGGTCTATTCCTACACTATTTGCATGTGCATATAGGCATATTTTAAATAAGCATGGGTGTTTATTTCTTGGTTCAATGCAAATTTCCTTTTTGGTGCTGTCCCAGCATGCTGATCTTGCCCGTACAATTGGAAGCCTCTTTATTTACTATGAAATCTTCCATGTGTGTTTGATTTTTAAGGTTCAGCAATATTTTGTAAATCTCTTTTACTATTTCCATGATTTACTACATGAAATTTTATATACTTTATTTTCAGCACAGGAAGGCTTAGAGAAAGTAATCCCAAAACCTGACTGTGCAGCTGCAATTCTTCAGGTAGCAACAAAATCTGCATAGGTTTAGGTTCTTGCATGTTTTCAGTAACTGCCTTATATTTACTTTCCACTGTCAGGACATATCAAAGGACTAAAATTAGGTCGGATGATGCCTACTTCCATTTAACTTCTATATTTAAATGAGAACCCAGGCAAATATTTGCTGCTTCTTTGGTACACAGAAATATATTTGAATATTATTGAGGCTGTGACTTTAATCTAATCTCTGCAGTTACTGGAGACAAACAGGTCTCCAGTAGAGGTTGATTAGTCCATTTAGATGTGAATTGCACAATGGAAGTTTGTTGGAACCCAGGACATCCCTCTGGCTGTCCTGAGTAGCCAAGACCCCTGCCAGGGGGCTCAGAGACCCTGGCACAGAGCCCAAGATGCCTGTGGTTTCGATTATGACCTGTGGAGCAAGGTACCAACCTTAGATGAAGATCTGCAAGCCACAACAGCTTAAGTAGAATGATAGTGAATTTATCATGAGGTGAAAAAGCAGATTTTGGGGTTTTTAGAATGGAGGTTCAGGGGACAAGATGGAGGAATCTGGGCGTGTCCAGCCTTTCTCCTCCTTCTTCTTGGCCTCCATCTTCTGCTGTGATGTTGGCACTTACAGATTGGTTTAGAGTAGAAGCTCACTGTCTAACAAAGATGATAGGTATTGGAAAGTAATTATAAATACTGTACACATAGTTTTTAGTATAAAGACATAACACCGCCCTGTGGGCAGGCAGAGTGCCTCACACTGTCTTGCTGAGCTGACCTCAGCAGGGCAGGAGAAAATTTTTTATAGATAAGATAGAACAAACAACCTTGAGACCGAGAAATGAAGAGCCCTGACTCCTTCTTCAAGCACTGGGCTGGGAAAAGAAACTTTTGAACTTTTCTCGGGATCACTCTGACCGGCTAGAGATCCCGACAGAAATTCCTGAAGGCAGCAGGAGAACAATACCCCATTTATGATCGTCGTCCGGGGTAATCAGGAGACACTCAAGAGTGATCATCTCTTGACTGATACCATTGATGGAGATAACAGAAGTCACCAGAAAGATGCATCTGAATAAGTGACTTGCCCTGACATGATCAGCGTCTGCCACTATTCAGGAAACAGCGATTGTCCAGCACAGTGAAAGAAACTCTCATACATATGCAGGGTTACAAAAGAAATCAGGGCACCTCTGCCTCAGGCATAAAAACTGTATAAAACAGCCCTGCTGGAAACAGCACAGTGTGAACAGAGGGAGATCTGAAGCGATAGAGGTCGGATCTGTGTTCACCCAGCAACGATCCCCGGCTCAACGTTGTCTCTTTGGCGGTGGTGGTTTTGAGGACCATATTTTGGTCGTGAAAATAAAATCTTTTGCATTTATTAATTTCGATTTCTGACTGATCATTTATAACAATCCATAATTATCCTGAAGCTTCAACTGATCAGGACGGGTCCGTGTATATTACTGATGTGAAGCTCACACTCACATATCAGAATTACAGAAATATGATCTGGCCACAAAGCAGTTGTGAAGATGGTAGTCACTCCTCTTCCCTTCTTTTCTTTATCCAGTCTCCTGGTGTCTTTGGGCTTTCAACCTTTATTAACACACTAGGACCGCCAGTGGTTCTGCGAGTCTCTGATAGATTCTGCCAAATCTGTGGCAGGGTGTGCCTCTTTTCAAAAACTCCTACAGCCACCGGAGTGAGGTGTAAATCCCAGGGAGAGCTCCCATTTGTGGGAAATTATGCTCACTTTTAAAAAAAATTAAAAGGTTTATTAAATCCTTACCAAAAATACTATAGAAGACTGAACAGAGAAAGTATTGCAGCACCAGAAGCAAAGGATCTTTCCCACCATGTGCTCATCAACACAATGGAGGTTTTGCCTTTTTACCCGTTAGCCCCTGCTAAAGTTCTGCCCATTGACTCTTCCTTCACTGTCCAGTGGTGGAGATCACTTCCTTAAATCCTGATTGGGAGTCAGATGTTGCCATAGTGACAAGCTGACCCTCCCAAATGTCCCAAACCCAGGCCACCCCGTGATAACAACGCAAGAGTGGGGTAAAACATAACTATAAATCTACAAAACTTCTAACATATAGACATGATATTTCCCTTTTAATTGTAAGAGTCACCCATCACATTACCCATCTATCACAGTCCAGAGCCTCACAGTGCTCTCCTGGGTTCCATGAGGCCCCTCTGTGTCACACTGGACCCTTGGTTCCATGAGATTCCATTGTGTGACAATGCCCTCCTGGTTTCCATGGGGCCCTACTGTGACACTCTGGAGACTGGGTTCCATGAGATTCCATAACCTCACTCTGCTCTCCTGGGTTCCGTGAAGTCCCTCTGTGACACACCAGCTTCCAGGAGCGCCCCCAGTGTCCTGGTGGCCCCCTGGTTCAATGAGGGGGTGGCTGGGAGCTCCTGCCTCCTCAGTGGTCAGGGGACAGTGCCACCAGCCCTTCTGCGCCACCCTGTGCCTGTCCGTGCCACCTCTGGGCGTGGAACCCCCAGTGAGTGCTCAGGTATGCTCAGGTGTGCAGGTGACAGCAGCACTGGGACACTTTGGGGTTTAGGATTTCTCCTTTTATTTCTTTCTGTTGTGGAATTTTGTCCCACCTGTCGCTATGAAACCTCAACCACCAAGACTCAGGAGAGACAAAAGAAATGGCCAAGCTCGGGGAGGAGGGGGCACCTGGCTGCCCTTCTCTTACCTGAGGGTTTTCTCCTGCAGGGATGGAGATGCCACAGGAGATGTGGGCTGGGCGCAGCTCTGAGCTCATTCTTGCTCTCAGCCTTGGAGGAGTGAATTCACTGCCAACACCAGAGCCCAGCCCGGTCCCGCTTCTCCTGCCTCGCGTGAGCCTCTGCTCGTGAGAGCAGCCACTGAACTGGGACCTCATTAACACCCACCTCACTAAAAAATGAACTTTCACCTTCTGCTTGAGTGCCTCAGGGGAAACCTCGTGATCCTGAGCCCTTTTCCCCCCTTTGTGTTGGTTTAACACAAGTTGGCTTTATAGTGGGGGCAGAGGAAGCCACAGAGGCTGCTTCTGAGACAGAAGCTTCTCGAAACTCCTGCTCTGTCCTGCAGATGAGCCTCTGATGATCGACATTGCCTGGCTCAGTTAGAGGAGTTAGCAATGCCTCTGCGGTGATGTATTTAAGAACAAAAATAGTGCGGGAAACTCTTTCTCTCTCACCTTTGAACAGAGGGGAGGGGGCCACGGAAAAAAGGCCGTTGTGGGAAGACTGCTCTGCCCTTGGGAGAGACTCATGTTGAAGATTTTGGCCAGGACTGCGACTTGGGAAAATTAGAACCATGTAGGAGAAGTTCCCAGAGAACTCCTCCCATAGGAAGGACCACATGGCACAGCAAAAGAGACTCCTCTCCCTAAGGGAACTGGAGAAGGACTTTTTAAAAGTGATACATTGACCAAAATCCCCATGTCTTTGCCTCTCTGTGCTCGATGGAAAAGAAAGGTTGGGGAGGTGCAGGGGGGGAGGTGTTCTAAAGGTTTATTTCAGTTCTCATTATCCTCTTTTTTAAAACTCTCTTAATAAACTTTTCTTTATATCTTTTAAAGATTTGAGCTTGTTTTGTCCTTCAAGTGTTCTCTCCTAATCCTTATCTCACCCAATGACCTTTTTTTTTTTAATTAATTAATCTTTCCACCTCCTCGGCTCAATTACAGCATGGGAGAAGGAGTCAATGATTTTTCGTGGGTGCTCTGGCACTTGACCAGCATCAAACCCTCCAGAGGAGCCTCTCCCTGCCCGTTTGGAGCCAGGCTGCCGCTGCCCAGCCCCGCTGTGTCTGTGCCCCTCTCTGGGTTTTTGCTGTGCTGTAACCCTGCACCCCTGCCCTACATGGACACCCACCTGGTTCTGGCTGCAGCTGCCAAGTTTCTGACACATCCCATCGGCCACTCTGAGATTTTTCTCCTCCCTGCCTGCCCAGGGAGGGCAGGGGTTGTGCTGGGGTTCTGCTGCAGCTCCTTCTGCTGTCCAGAGGGGCACTGGGTTCGGCTGCTCCTGGGGGTTCAGAAAGGAAGCTCCTTCTCCATCCCTTCCTGCTTGCTGGGACTGGGCCTGTGGTTCTGGCTCTGTGGTTCCAGGTCACTGGGACTGTGGTTCTAGATCCCTGGGTCTGTGGTTCTGGCTGTCCCTGGCTCTGTGGTTCAGGGTCTATAGTTCTGGCTGTCACTGGGTCTGTGGTTCTGGCTCTGTGGTTCTGGCTGTCACTGGCTCAGTGGCTCTGGCTCATGGGTTCTAGGTCACTGGGTCTGTAATTTTGGCTTTCACTGGCTCTGTGGTTCTGGCTGTCACTGGGTCTGTGGTTCTAGGTCCCTGGGTCTGTGGTTCTGGGTCTGTGGTTCTAGGTCCACGGGTCTGTGGTTCTAGGTCACTGGTTCTGGCTCTCTCTGGGTCTGTGGTTCAGGGCCTGTAGTTCTGGCTGTCACTGGGTTTGTGGTTCTGGCTGTCACTGGCTCTGTGGTTCTGGGTCACTGAATCTGTGGTTCTGGCTCTCACTGGGTCTATAGTTCTGGCTGGCCCTGGGTCTGTGATTCCGGCTCTGTGGTTCTGGTTCACTGGGTCTGTGGCTCTGGCTGGCCCTGGCTCTGTGGTTCTGGTTCTGGGTCCCTGGCTCTGTGGTTCTGGCTGTCCCTGGGTCAGTGGTTCTGGCTCTCACTGGGTCTACAGTTCTGGCTGGCCCTGGGTCTGTGGTTCTGGGTCACTGGGTCTGTGGTTCCGGCTCTCTCTGGCTCTGTGGTTCTGGGTCACTGGGTCTGTGGTTCCGGCTCTCTCTGGCTCTGCGGTTCTGGGTCTGTGGTTCTGGCTCCCTGGCTCTGGGTGCCTGGCTCTGTGGTTCTGTTTGTTGCTGCTGCCGTTTCCTTGCCGTGTTACACAGACTGGTGCAGAGCTGTTATTCCTTTTCCTGTGTCTGTGCCCAAAGGCTCCACCATTTCAAATTACAACAATTCAGAGGGAAGGGGGTCACATCCTCCATTCCACAGGAGGTTCCTGCCTCCCCTGGCAGACACCCCTTTCCAAATGGGACGAGTGCCACTTCCAGGCTGTTTTTAACACATGCAGGGCTGGGGTCTCCACCCTGTCCCTGGCAAACAATTCCAGTGCCCAGTCACTCTTTCAGAGAACAATTTTTTCCCGATGTCCAACCTAAACTTTCCCTAGCACAGCTGAAGGCTGTGTCCTCTTGTTCTGTAAGTGGTTCACTGGGAGAAGAGCCTGACCCCCTCCTGGCTGCACACTCCTGTCAGGGAGTTGTAGAGAGTGATGAGGTCTCCCCTGAGCCTCCTCTTCTCCAGGATAAACAACCCCAGCTCCCTCAGCTGCTCCTCACAGGACTTGTGCTCCAGACCCCTCCCTAGCCTTGTTGCCCTTCTCTGGATGTGTCTGAACATCTCAACATCCTTCCTAAACTGAGGGGCCCAGAACTGGACACAGCACTCGAGGTGCAGCCTCACCTGTGCCGAGCACAGAGGAAATTGTTCCCTTCCTTCCAGAAGGTTCTGTCAGGTAACAGTGGAACATTGGCGCCGTGTTGGTGCAGAGCCTCACAGAGCATTCCTGGGATCCATGAGGTTCCAGAGCCCCTCACAGAGCTCTCCTGGGATCCATGAGGTCCCAGAGCCCCTCACAGGGCTCTCCTGGGTCCCAGAGCCTCACAGAGCTCTCCTAGGTTCCATGAGAGCCTCACAGAGCTCTCCTAGGTTCCATGAGGTCCCAGAGCCTCACAGAGCTCTCTTGGGTTCCATGAGATTCCATAACCTCACACTGCTCTCCTGGGTTCCATGAGGCCCCTATGTGTCACACCAGCCCCTGGCTTCCAAGAGCTCCCACAATGTCCTTCCTGGTGGTCCCCAGGTTCCATGAGGGGGTGGCTGGGAGCTCCTGCCCCCTCAGCGGCCAGGGGACAGTGCCACCAGCCCTTCTGTCCCACCCTGTGCCTGTCCGTGCCACCTCTGGGCATGGAACCCCCCAGTGAGTGCTTAGGTGTGCTCAGGTGTGCAGGTCACAGAGGGGCTGCCCCGCCCCCTTTGGCCCCGCCCTTCCTACCGGATTGGCCGATGGTCTGCTGGCCTCACCCCTGCCAGTGTTCTCCCGGATGGGTACGCTTCCTCATTAGCATAAACCCCACCTCCTCATTAGCATAAACCCACTTCCTCATTGCTTCCTCATTAGCATAAACCCCACCTCCTCATTAGCATAAACCCGACTTCCTCATTGCTTCCTCATTAGCATAAACCCCCATTGTGGGCCTCGGCCCCACCCCCTTTGGTGGTCCAAGCCCCCCCCACCCTGCATGGGGATTGTGCCCCACAAGTGCTGGGGTTCTGCCCCTCAAGTGTTGTGGTCCTGCCCCTCAAGTGTTGTGGTCCTGACTCCCCAGGTGTTGGGGTCCTGCCCCATAAGTTCCATAGGGGGCCTCTGCCCAGTAAGTGCCTGGGGGCAATTAGAAGGTGCTGGTGATAATTAATTAGCCAAAGGTGGGTTTAATTGGTCCTGGTTAATAGCACGTTAATTGATTAATTGATTTGCGTTAATCATTAATTGCTCCCGGTTTGGGGGGGGGGGAAGGGATAATGAGGGGCTAATTAAGCTTTGGGGTCTTGATTGGGGAGGGGGAGCTTTGGTCCCAGCTGCGGGGGGTGGGGGGCCCAGGGGGGTCTATGGGGTAGGGATGGGGGGCTCTATGGGGTGGGGGGGGTTATGGGGGTCACCCCCAGCCCAGAGGTGTTTTTGGGGGGCTGAGGTGTGTTGGGGGCTCTGTGGGGCAGGATTGGGGGGATTATGGGGCACAGGGGGTCCCATGGGGCACCACCCCCCAGCCCAGAGCCCTGGAGTGTTTTTGGGGGTCCGTCCATGGGTCAGGAGTGGGGGTCAGGCCCGGGGGGGGGCACCCACCGGTAGGTGCCCTCGTACAGGAACCCCGCCCGCCGCAGCAGCTCATCCGCCTCGGGGGGGCCCCGGCTGGAAAGGGGTGATCTGGGGTCAGGGGGAGCCCCGGGACCCCCCAACACCCAACGGGACCCCCCAGTACCCAATGGGACCCCCAGTACCCAACAGGAACCCCCAGTACCCAATGGGGACCCCCAGTCCCCAACAGGACCCCCAAAGCCCCAACAGGACCCCCCAGTCCTCAGTGAGACCCCCGGGACCTCCCCCAATCCCCAACGGGAACCCCCAGCACCCAGTGGGACCCCCAGTACCCAATGGGACCCCCAAATACCCAGTGGGACCGCCGGGACCCCCCAAATCCCCAACAGGACCCCCCACATCCCCAATGGGACCCCCCACTACCCAACGGGACCCCCTGAACCCCCCAAATCCCCAACGGAATCCCCCACATCCCCAATGGGGACCCCCCAGTACCCAACGGGACCCCCAAATCCTCAGGGAGACCCCCAGGACCCCCCCAAGCCCCTGGGACAACACCAATCCCCAGTGGGACTCCCAGGACCCCCAGACCCCCAACAGGACCCCCAGGACCACCCCCTTCCCTCCAGGTGTCCCCAGGGGTCCCCCAGGCCCCCCCAAACCACTTCATATCCCCCCAGGTGTCCCTCCCAGCCCCTCCAGGTGCCCCCTCACTCACCTGCCGTAGGGGTAGGGGATGGGGGGCTCGCGGCGCTGCTCGATCTGGTGCAGCAGGGGGGTGAAGATGCGCCAGGCCTCGCGCAGCTCGTCACTGCGGGGAGGGAGGAGACACCCCAAAACTGATCGAGGGACCCCCAAACTGACCCAAAACCGAGCCAGGACACCCCAAAACTGCCCCAGACATCACTTTTGCTCATCCGAGCCCTCCCCAGGCTCACCTGGGCAGCCCCAGAGCACACCTGGGTCCCCAAACTGGTCCCATCTTCTCCTCCAAACTGGTCCCACCAGCCTCCCCAAACTGGTCCCATCACGCCCCTTACACTGGTACTCCCTGCCCCACCCAGAGTCACCTGTCCACCCTAAACTGGTCCCATCTTCCCGCCCCAAATTGGCCTCACCTGTCCTTCCCCTGACAGGTGGGAACCTGTTCCTCTGTCCCACCTGTTCCTGTGTCCCACCTGTCCCCATGTCCCACTTGTTCCTGTGTTCCACCTGCCCCCCCCAGACTCACCTGTCCCCCTCAAACCAGTCCAATCTGCCCCTCCAAACTGGTCCCATCTTCCCCCCTCAAAATCCTGCCCGCCCCACCCCCAACCTGGCCTCACCTGCCCCTCCCAACCCCCATCTTCCCCCCACCAGACTGGTTCCACCTGTCCCCCTAAACTGGTCTCACTCACCCTCCCCAAACTGGACTCACC
>JAWWMS010000105.1:1921466-1933591 GCA_035048045.1 Chlorospingus semifuscus
TACTGCCACCCCCCACTCCCCTAATCTCACCTGTCCCCCTGTGTCCCACCTGTCCTCATGTCCCACCTGTCCCCATGTTCCACCTATCCCCCTATATCCCACCGATCCCCCTATGTCCCACCTGCCCCATGTCCCGACTGTGTCCTCCCCTTTATGTCCCACCTGTCCCCAGATCCCACCTGATTCCATGTCCCCCCTGTCCCCAGGTGTGACCTGTCCCACTGTGCTCCCCCCATCCCCAGGTGTCACCTGTCCCCATGTTCCCCCTGTCCCTTCTCACCTGTCCCAGGTGTCCCCTGTCACCTGTCCCCAGGTGTCACCTGTCCCCACTCACCTGCGCACAAAGTGCATTTGGTTCCCGCAGATGACGTCCAGCAGCAGCCGCTCGTAGGCATCCGGCAGCTTCACGTCCTGGGGGGCACCGGGGGGTTCAGGGGGGTTTGGGGGCACCCCCAGGTGTGGGGGGGACAGCCCCAGGTGTGGGGGGCAGCCCCAGGTGTGGGGGGGGGGCACCTGGGCTTTGGAGTGATCCCAGGGTTAGGGGATTTTGGGGGCTCCTCTGGGTTTGAGGTGGCCCCAGGTTTGTGGGGAACACCTGGGATTTGGGGGTACCCAGGTGGGTTTTGGGAGGATCCAGGTGGGTTTTGGGGACCTTCCCAGGTGTGGAGAACCCACTGATGCGACATCTCCACCCCCAATTTTAGGTGTCAATGTTCCAAATTTGGTCTTAACACTCCAATTTTGAGTCTCAGTGTTGAGATTTTGGGGTTCCAGCCTCGTTTTTGTGTCCTCAAACCCCATTTTGGGTCTTGGTGCTCTATTTTCATGTCCCAAAACTCTATTTTTGGGTCCCCAAACCATATTTTTGGGTCTCAGTGGTCCATTTCTGTGTCCCCACCCCCATTCCTATTTCCCCATCCCCATTTTTGTGTCCCCAAATCCCATTCCTCTGTCCCCAAACCCCATTTTTGGGTCTCCATGCCCCATTTTTGTGTCTCAGAGCCCCATCCCCTGGTCCCCTGCCCATCCTGGGTACCTTGTAGCGGCTGCCGTAGGTGAGGTCGAGCTCGGACTCCTCAGGCCGCAGGAACATGCCGGGTTTCTTGGTGTTGAGCTTGGCGTAGACGGCCTCGCGCGGCTGCACGCGCACCACCAGCTCATTGCGCTTGCACTGCCGCGCAAAGATGTCCCCAGGCACCTCCCGGAACTGCAGCCGCACCTCGGCCTTGCGCTCGTTCAGCGCCTTCCCGCAGCGCAGCACGAACGGCACACCTGGGGACAGCAGCATTGTCATTGTCATCGTTGGCATTGTCATCATTGTCACTGTCATCAATGTCCATCAACATCATCAACGTCACCACCCCAGCGCCTTCCCACAGCGCAGCACGAATGGGACACCTGGGGATATCATCATTGTCATTGTCATCATCAGCATCATCCTCAATGTCCATCACCATCATCAACATCACCACCCCAGTGCCTTCCCGCAGCGCAGCACAAACGGGACACCTGGGGACGTCATCATTGTCACTGTCATCACCATCCAGCAACATCATCACCATCCAGCAACATCCATCACCATCCCAGCGCCTTCCCGCAGCGCAGCACAAACGGGACACCTAGGGACAGCAGCATCATTGTCATCATTGTCATCGTCATCAACATCCATCAACATCACCACCCCAGTGCCTTCTTGCAGTGCAGCACGAATGGGACACCTGGGGACTGTGGCGTCATTGTCATTGTCATCATGACATCGTCATTGTTGTCATCATTGTCATCATCCCCATCCATCACCATCATCACCATCCATCACCACCCCAGCACCTTCCCGCAGCGCAGCACAAATGGCACGCCTGGGGACAGCGACGTCATTGTCATCATTGTCATTGTCAATGTCATCATTGTCATCATTGTCATTGTCATCAACATCCATCAACCACCCCAGCGCCTTCCCGCAGTGCAGCACGAACGGCACGCCCGGGGACATCAGTATTGGCATTGTCACCATTGTCGTCATTGTCATCAACACCCATCAACACCATCATCGTCATTGTCATCACTGTCATCGCTAACATCAGCAGCAACACCTATCAACATCACCATCCACATCAACGTCATCATTGACATCATTGACATCATCATCAACGTCCATCACCATCATCACCCATCCATCACCATCCCAGTGCCTTCCCGCAGCACAGCACGAACGGGACATCTGGGGACAACGGTGTTGGCATTGTCACCATTGTCATCATTGTCACTGTCATCATTGACATCATCACCATCCATCAACATCCCAGCGCCTTCCCACAGCGCAGCATGAATGGCACGCCCGGGGACCTCATCATCATTGTCATTGTCATCATTGTCATTGTCATCAATGTCATCAAAATCCATCAACATCATCACCACCCATGGCCATCCCAGCGCCTTCCCGCAGCACAGCATGAACAGCACGCCTGGGGACATCATCATCATTGTCATCACTGTCATCGCTAACATCATCATTATCAACACCCATCAACACCTATCAACATCACTACCCACATCAATATCATCATCATTATCATGGTCATCAATGTCATCAACATCCATCAACATCATCACCACCCATGGCCATCCCAGCACCTTCCCACAGCGCAGCATGAATGGCATGCCTGGGGACAGCAGTGTTGGCATTGTCACCATCGTCACCGTCATCGCTGTCATCATTGTCATTGTGATCATTGTCATCAACATCTATCAACATCATCATCATCAATGTCATTGTCATCACTATCATTGTCATCATCGTCGTCATCAACATCCATCAATGTCACCATCCACACCATCATCATCATCAATGTCATCATTGTCATAAACACCCATCAACATCATCATCATCCATCACCAGCCCAGCAGCGCAGCACGAACAGCATGCCTGGGGAAAGCAGCACTGCCATGGTCTCCATTGTCATCATCAACAGCATCATTGTCATCGTTGTCATCAATCTCATCAACATCCATCAACATCATTACTGCCCATGGCCATCCCAGCGTCTTCCTGCAGCACAGCACGCTTGGGGACAGCGGCTTTGCTGGCATTGTCAATGTCATCTTTGTAATCAATATCACTATCCACATCATCATCATCATTGCCATTATCGATATCGTCATTGTCATTATCAATATCGTCATTGTCATCATTATCATTGCTAACATCATTGTCTTCAACATCACCATCCACCTCATCATCATCATCATTGTCACTGTCATCATCTATATCATCATTGTCATCAACATCCATCAACATCCACATCACCATCGTCATTGTCATTACTAACATCATCATCATCATCAACATCCATCAACATCACCATCCACATCAACATCATAATCATTGTCCTTGTCAACATCATCATTGTCATAAATATCATCCCCATCCCAGTGCCTTCCTGCAGTGCAGCACTAATGGGACGCCTGGGGACAGTGGTGTTGTTGGCATCGTTGGCATTGTCATTATCAGTATCGTCATTGTCATCATTGTCATTTTTAACATCATTGTGATCCCCATCCATGGCATCGTTGTCATTGTCATCATCAATATCATCATTGCCATGGCTAACATCATCGATATCAACATCCATCAGCATCACCATCCACATCATCGTTGTCATTGTCATAGTCGACATCATCATTGTCATCAACATCATCATCATCCATCGCCATCCCAGCACCTTCCCACAACACAGCACGAATGGGACACCTGAGGACAGTGGCATTGTTGGCATTGTCATCATTGTCATTGCCATCACTGCCATCATCATCATCAACATTCATCAACATCTGTCATAGACATGTTTTATGAAAAATCCCTTTGCCAGGAGTTTTTCTCTTGAGAAGCTGAGAGTCCTCAGGAACAAAATGTAAACAATGGTTATCTGCTGCTGTGGAATGCAACAGGTGGATCTTTGATTGGTCTCATGTGGTAGTTTCTAATTAATAGCCAATCCCAGTCCAGCTGTCTTGGACTCTCTGGTCAGTCACAAGATTTTGTTAATCATTCCATTCTTTTTCCTATGCTTGCAAGCCTTCTGATGAAATCCTTTCTTCTATTCTTTTAGTATAGTTTTAATGTAATATGTAATAAAATAATAAATCAGCCTTCTGAAACATGAAGCCAGATCCTCATCTTTTCCTTCTTCCTGAGACCCCTGTGAACACACCACAAACATCACCATCCACATCATCATCATCATCATCGTCATAAACATCCATCAACATAATCACCATCCATCACCATCCCAGCAGCACAGCATGAATGGGACACCTGGGGACAGTGGCATTGTTGGCATTGTCATTGTCAATATCATCATTGTCATCATTCTCGTTGTCATCACTAACATCATCATCGTCAAAATCCATCACCATCCATCAACATCCCAGTTCCCTTCCTGCAGCATGAACAGGATGCCTGGGGACAGTAGCATTGTCATCACTGTCACTGTCAGCATCAATATTATCAGCATCACCAACATCACCATCCACACCATCATCATTGTCATCATCATCAACATCATCAACAGAATCATCATCCATCACCAACCCAGTGCCTTCCTACAGCGCAACATGGAGGGGACACCTGAGGGGTCATCATCATGGCCATCATTGTCATTGCCAACACTGTCATCAACAACATCACAGATGTTATCAACGCTGGCATCCTCAACATTGACATCATCATCAACTCCTCAACATTGACATCATCATCATCAACATCGCCATTGTCATCAGTCCCATCATCTCATCATCTATGCTGTCATCACCAGCAGCAGCATCACCAACATTGTCAACATCATCAGTCATTGAAACCCATCAACATGGTCTTCGTCATCATCAGCTTCATCATCAATATCCACCAACGTCATCATCGACATCATCATCAACATTGATCAACATTGTCATCATCATGACCATCATCATCATCAACATCCATCACCATCATCGCCACCAACATCATCATTGTCAACATCAACATTGTCATCATCATCGTCATCATTCATCAACAACACTGCCACCAACACTGCCATCATCCACATTGTCAACATCCATCAACATCACCACAATCATCAGCATCTACCATCATCATCAATGTCATCAACGTCCAACAGCACTGTCATCATCATCAACATCCATGCACCAACATCATCATCAATGTCATCATCCACATTGTCAACATCCATCACCATCATCAACAACATCACCACCAACATTGTCAAAGTCATCAACATCCATCAATGTTATCACCATTGTCATCGTTATCATCATCCATCAACGTCATCACAGTTCTCACTGCCCATCATCACCACCGCCCATCCCTGTACCAGTGTGTTCCCATAGTGCAGCACTAATGGCACACCTGGGACACCATCGGCATTGTCACCACCATCACCATAGACATCACCATTGCTCATCATCTCTGTCATTATTCCAACCATCACCATCATCATGGTCAACACCTCTGTCATCCTCTGGTCATCAATGTCAAAATTATGGCTATTGCCAGCATCAGCACCATGTCCTGGCCAGCATCATCACCATCACTGGCACCATCTCCACGGCCAACACCATCATCAGCACCATCTCCACGGCCAACACCATCATCAGCAGCATCATCAGCACCATCTCCTGGCCACCACCATTATTCTCATCATAACTACAAATGTCATCACCATGGCAACTGCCATCATCATGGTCATTGGTATCATCATCACCATGGCCACCATCTCCACCATGTCCTCTCACCGTCCCAGCGCTCGTTGGCCACGCGCAGCACCGCGGTGGCGAAGGTGGGCGTGGTGGAGCCGGCGGGCACTGTGGGGTCATCCAGGTAGCCCTTCTGTGCCTCGGGGGGGCCCTCGGGGTTGCCCACGTACTGGCCCAGCACCACATCCTGCAGCTCCACTGGGCTGATGCACTTGAGCACCTTCACCTGGGGGACAGGTGAGGGACACCTGGTTAAGGGGGGTCCGGTGAGACCACAGGGTGGGACTGTTTGGGGATGTGTTTATGGGGGGCCACCAGTAAGAGTAGGCAATGGGATGGGGGTGTGGGGGATGTGGCCTATGGGGGACATGGTTTTGGGGGGCCACCATCAATAATGGGGTGATGGAACAAAATTGGACATGTGGCCATGGTGGATGTGGTTTTGGGGGCCACCATCAATAATGGGGTGATGGAACAAAGTTGGGGATGGGGCCCATGGGGGACATCGTTTGGAGGGTCATAAACAAGAAGGTGCTGATAGGATGTGGTGTGGGACATGGCCACAGGAGTTGTGGCATTGGGGTCCACCATCGATAACAGGATGACAGGACATGGTTGGTGACATGGTCAGTGAGAACATGGTCATGGGGAATGTGGCGTTGGGAGCCACCATCAATAATGGGGTGATGGAACAAAGTTGGGGATGTGGCTTTGGGGGGCCACCATCAATAATGGGGTGATGGAACAAAGTTGGGGATGTGGCCCATGGGGGATGTAGCTTTGGGGGCCACCATCAAGCACATGGTGGTGGGACATGACTGGGATGGGGGGATGTGGCCATAGGGAGACACAACCGTGGGGCCACCTGGGGATGGTCCCTGTGGCCGTGACCATGATGTGACCATCGGGGACATAAAACTCAGTGACTGGTGTGTTGTCAGGGGGTGGTGACACTTTGGTGACACCCTTGTGTCCCTGCTGTCCCCACCTTCTCGTCACGGACATCGTCGGGGTTGGTGGACGCCGGCTTCTCCATGGCCACGAGGCAGAGCAGCTGCAGAAGGTGGTTCTGCATCACGTCCCTGTGGGGAGCCGGCGCTGCCACGGGGTTGGGGGACACGGGGGGACGCGGAGGGGACACGGGGACACCTGGGGACGTCCATCCTCACCGGATGATGCCGAAGTCGTCGAAGTAGCCGCCGCGGCCCTCGGTGCCGAAGGGCTCCTTGAAGGTGAGCACCACACAGGCGACGTTGTCGCGGTTCCAGATGGGCCCGAAGATGCGGTTACCAAACCTGGGGTGGGTCAGGGGTGGGTGAGGTGTGCTGTGCATGTCCCCGTGTCCCCTCCTGTGTCCCCTGTCCCCTCCCATATCCCCATGCCCCCATGTCCCCTCTCATGTCCCCCGTCCCCTCCTGTGTCCCCTATCCCCTCCCGTCTCCCTTCCCATGTACCCTGTCCTCTCCTGTGTCCCCCATCCCCTCCCGTGTCCCCATGTCACCTGCTGTGTCCCCTGTCCCACCGCACCACCATGAGGCTCTCCCCTCCCGTGTCCCCGTGTCCCCATGTCCCCTCCCCTGTCCCCTGTCCCCTCCCATCTCCCTTCCCATGTCACCTGTCCCCTCCTGTGTCCCCTGTCTCACGACAACACCATGAGGCTGTCCCCTCCCCATGTCCCAGTCCCATCCCCTGTCCCCATTCCTGGCTCATCGCAGCACCATGAGGCTCTCCCCTGTCCTGGTATCCCCTCCCGTGTCCCCTCCTGTCTCCCCTGTCCCCTGCCCTGTCCCCTGTCACTGTGGCCCCTCCCATGTCCCCTGCCTTGTCCCTGGCTCCCTGCAGCACCATGAGGCTCTCCCATGCCGTGTCCCCTGTCCCCGTGTCCCCTGGCGTGTCCCCAGCTCACCGCAGTACCATGAGGCTCTGCACCATCTCCTTGCCCAGGTAGTGGTCCCGGTGTCCCCGTGTCCCCTGGCCCCATGTCCCTGTCCCCACTCACCACAGCACCATGAGGCTCTGCACCATCTCCTTGCCCAGGCAGTGGTCCCGGTGTCCCCTGTCCCCGTGTCTCACGTCCCGTGTCCCCCTGTCCCCACTCACCGCAGCACCACGAGGCTCTGCACCATCTCCTTGCCCAGGTAGTGGTCCATGCGGTAGATCTGCTCCCCTCTGTCCCCATGTCCCATGTCCCCATGTCCCCTGTCCCCACTCACCGCAGCACCATGAGGCTCTGCGCCATCTCCTTGCCCAGGTAGTGGTCCCAGTGTCCCCATGTCCCCTGTCCCCATATCCCTGTCCCCACTCACCGCAGCACCATGAGGCTCTGCACCATCTCCTTGCCCAGGTAGTGGTCCATGCGGTAGATCTGCTCCTCGCGGAACAGCGCGCTCAGGTGCGCCGACAGCTCCTCCGACGAGCCCAGGTCCCGCCCAAACGGCTTCTCCACGATCACGCGGTTCCACCTGGGGACAGGGACACCGGACATGAGGGCAGGGATCACAGGACATGGGGGGACATGATGGGACACACAGAGACAGGGGACACGGGACACGTGGGGACACAAGGAACGTGGAGGGACATGGGGACACGTGGGGACACATGGGGACATGGGGACCTCAGAGCAGGGACGGGGGGACATGGGGGAATGTGGGGACACGAGACACACGGACATGGTGGGACATGCAGAGACACGGGACATGTGGGGACACAAGGAACACGGAGGGACATAGGAGATAGGAAAGTAGGGACACAGGGGGACACAGGGACACACGGTGGCACACAGGGATACAGAAGGTGTGGGAGTATATGAGAGCACAAGGACACAAGGAACATGGGGACACAAGGACATGGGATATGGGGAACATGGGAATGTGCAAGGACAAAGGGTCCCCATGTCCCCACTCACCCCTGGCCCATGCACAGAGCCCTCAGGTGCTGGGTGACAGGTGTGTCCCAGGTGTATCCCAGGTGTGTCTCAGGTGTGTCCCCATGTCCCAGGCATGTCCCAGGTGTGTCCCCGTGTCACCACTCACCCCTGGCCCATGCAGAGCGCCCTCAGGTGCTGTGTCACAGGTGTGTCCCAGGTGTGTCCCCATGTCCCAGGTGTGTCCCCACTCACCCCTGTCCCATGCAGAGTGCCCTCAGGTGCTGTGTCACAGGTGTGTCCCAGGTGTGTCCCCACTTACCCCTGTCCCATGCACAGGGCCCGCAGGTGCTGCGTCACAGGTGTGCCCCCATATCCCAGGTGTGTCCCCATATCCCAGGTGTGTCCCCACTCACCCCTGGCCCATGCAGAGTGCTCTCAGGTGCTGTGTCACAGGTGTGTCACAGGTGTGTCCCCATGTCCCAGGTATGTCCCCACTCACCCCTGTCCCATGCAGAGTGCCCTCAGGTGCTGTGTCACAGGTGTGTCACAGGCGTGTCCCCGTGTCCCCACTCACCCCTGGCCCATGCAGAGCGCTCTCAGGTGCTGTGTCACAGGTGTGTCCCCATGTCACAGGTGTGTCCCCACTCACCCCTGGCCCATGCAGAGCGCCCTCAGGTGCTGTGTCACAGGTGTGTACACGCTGGGGGGCAGTGCCAGGTAGAAGAGCCGGTGGGCGCGGTCCCCCCCGGGCAGCCCCCGCAGGTGAGCGTCCAGCGCCCGGAACGAGGCCTCGTCCCCGTACTGACCCCGCACAAAGCTCTGCAGGGACAGGAACATGGCCAGGCAGGGACCGTCCTCGGGGGTCACCTGTGGGGACACACAGGGACAGGGGACAGGTGAGACAGGTACAGGGGACAGGTGGGACAGGTGAGACAGGTGAGACAGGGACAGGAAGGTGGCCAGGCGAGGCCTGTCCTCAGGGGTCACCTGTGGGGACACACAGGGACAGGTGAGACAGGGAAAGGGGACAGGTGAGACACAGTCAGGAATATGGCCAGGCAGTGCCTGGTGGGGACATGGAGGGGCAGAGGACAGGTGAGACAAGGGACAAAGGACAATCCTCAGGAGTCACATGTGGAGACACACAGGGACAGGTGAGACAAGGACAGGAACATGTCCAGGCAGGGACTGTCCTCAGGGGTCACCTGGGGGGACAGACCAGGACAGGGAACAGGTGAGACAGGGACACAGAAAGTGCCCTCAGGGGTCACCTGTGACAGGCAGGGACAGGTGAGGGGATACAGGATACAAGGTCAGGCAGAGCCTGTCTTTGGGAGTCACCTGAGGACACGTGGGGCCAGGAAGGGACAGGTGAGGTCAGGAGGGGACAGAAGGGGTCAGGAGGGGACAGAGGGGCCAGCGCTGTCACCTTGAGGTAGGGCATGGTCTGCTCCCGGATGAGCTCCACGGTGAGGGGCGAGCGGGCGAAGCCGACGACGCGCGTGTCATCAGGGAGGAGCCCGTCCCGGAACAGCCACCTGGGAAAGGGACAGCACTGTCACCTGTGCCACCTGTGCCACCACCTGTGTCCCCTGTATCACCTGTGCCACCTGTGTCTCCACCTGTGCCACCTGTGTCACCACCTGTGCCACCACCTGTGTCCCCAACCCCCCCAGGGACAGTGTCATCGGGGAGCAGCCCGTCCTGGAACAGCCACCTGCAAAGGGACAGCACTGTCACCTGTGCCACCACCTGTGTCCCCTGTGTCACCACCTGTGCCACCACCTGTGCCACCACCTGTGTCTCCAAACCCCTCCCCGCAGGGACACTGTCATCGGGGAGGAGCCTGTCCCAGAACAGCCACCTGGGACAAAGGACAGTCACGTATGTCACCTGTGCCACCACCTGTGACACCTATAACATCTGTGCCACCACCTGTGTCCCCTGTGTCACCACCTGTGTCCCCAAACCCTCCCCCCCCAGGGACAGCAGCATCGGGGAGGAGCCTGTCCTGGAACAGCCACCTGGGATAAAGGACAGTCACCTGTGTCACCACCTGTGTCACCTGTGCCACCACTTGTCTCACCTGTGCTACCACCTGTGTCACCACCTGTGTCCCCAATCCGCCACCACCCAGTGACACCGGCATCAGGGGGTGCCTGTCCCAGAAGAGCCACCTGGGGGACAGCACTGTCACCTGTGTCACCAAGCCCTTGGGGACACCCCCAACACTGTCACCACCTCCCTCTGGGGATGCCAGGCCTAAGGTGACACCAGTGTCACCAACCCTCTCTCAGGGTGGTGACACTGATAATGGGGGCTCCTGTCCCTGTGTCACCCTGGGAGAAGTGACACAGGGGGCACAGGTGACACAAAGGGACAGGTGACACAGAGGGGACAGAAGCAGCAAACTGACAAACTGGGGACACTGGCTCACACTGGGGACACTGGTGCCAGCTGGTGACACGAGTGGCCCTGGGGACAGCAGGGACACACAGCTGTGGTGACACTGGGGACAGAGCAGACAATGGCAGCACTGAGTGACACTGGTGGCACTGGGGACAGCACTGAGTGACATTGGTGGCCCTGGAGGCCCTGGGGACAGCAGCAGCCCCTGGTGGCCCTGGTGATATCGATGACTCTGGTGGCCCTGGGGACAGGTGGGGACAGCAGGGACTTCAATGGCTCTGATGGCCCCAGGGACCCTGGTGACATCAGTGACCCTGGGGACGGGTGGGGACATTGGTGGCCGGGGCCATTGGTGACCCTGGCTGCCCGGGTGGCTATGGGGACACTGGTGACCCTGGTGACAGGTGGAACACAGGTGGTCTTGATGACACCATTGTTCCTATTGTCCCCTCAGTGCCCCTGCTGTCCCCAGGTGTCCCCATTGTCCCCTCGGTGTCCCCAGGTGTCTCCACTGTCCCCAGGTGTCTCCTCAATGTCCCCAGGTGCCCCTGCTGTCCCCAGGTACCCCCGCTGTCCCCATTGTCCCCATTGTCCCCTTGGTGTCCCTGCTGTCCCCAGGTGTCCCCCCATTTTCCCCAGGTGTCCCCACTGTCCCCAGGTGTCCCCAGGTGCCCCCTCAGTGTCCCTGCTGTCCCTACTGTCCCCACATACCCCGTTGTCCCCTTGGTGTTCCTATTGTCCTCTCAGTGTCCCCAGGTGTCCCCACATGCCCCTGCTGTCCCCAGGTGTCCTTAGCTGCCCCCTCAGTGTCCCTAGGTGTCCCCGATGTCCCCAGGTGTCCCCACTGTCCCCTTGGTGTCTCCCTTGTCCCCAGGTGTCCCCTCAGTCCCCAGGTGTCCCCACGGTTCCCATTGTCCCCTCAGTGTCCCCAAGCGTCCCCACTGTCCCCATACCATATCGTGGGGTAAATCTTCTTCCTGGCCAGGTCACCCTGTGGGGGGAGGGGCGCTCAGGGCTGGGGGAGGGGTGGGGCCAGCGCTGGGCGTGGCCCTGGCCCCTCCCCCACCCCCCGGCATGTGCTGAGTCAGCGGCGACGGAACTC
>JAWWMS010000105.1:1936923-1947397 GCA_035048045.1 Chlorospingus semifuscus
CCCCCCCCCCCCCCCCCCCCCCCCCCCCCCCCCCCCCCCCCCCCCCCCCCCCCCCCCCCCCCCCCCCCTGGGATGGACGGGGATCAAACTGGGAGGGACTAGGAGGGGATTTGGAACAGCCTGAAACCAAACTGGGAGCACTGGGAGGGCATTGGAGGGGGACTGGGATCAAACTGGGGAGACTTGGGGGGACTGGGCCGGACTGGGGGGGCACTGCAGGTGTCCCCAGGGGTGTCCCCGTGTGCCCATTGGTGTCCCAATGTCCCCAGTGTCTCCCAATGCCTTCACCACCTCCAATGTCCCCAGTGTCCCCATGTCCCAAATGTCCTCATGCCACCCTGATGTCCCCCCAACATCCCCACATCCCCGATGTCCCCAGCATCTCCACCCCCCGATGTCCCCCACAATGTCCCCAAGGTCCCCAGTGTCCTCTCTATGTCCCTCATTTCACCAACATCCCCGATGTCCCCGGTGCTCCCAGTGTCCCCACAGTGTCCCAATGTTCTCAATGTCACAATGGCCCCCCAATGTCCCCAAACCCCCCCATGTCACCAATGTCCCAATGGCCCTGAGTGCCCAACCTACCCAATGTCCCCAACTCCACCAATGTCCCCTGAGTGTGCCCAGTGTCCCAATGTCCCTGATGGTCCCTGTACCTGCCAATGTCCCCACTGTCCCCAATACCCTCTGTCCCTGCTGTCCCCGCTGTTGTCCCCAATGTCCCTGATGTCCCCAGTGCTGTCCCCAATGTGCCCAGTGTCCCTGATGTCCCCAATGTCCCCATTGCTGTCCCTGCTGATGTTCTTGATGCCCCTGTCCCTGCTGTCCCCGCTGTCCCCAGTGTCCCGATGTCCCCTCTGTCCCCAGGTGCCCTGTGTCACTGCATGCAGTCGCTGCTGTTCCCTGCTGTGCCCTCTGATGTCCCCAATGTCCCCTCTGATGTCCCCTGCTGTTCCCAATGTCCCCTGTCCCCAGGTGCCCTGTGTCACTGCACACAGTCCCTGATGATGTCCCCAATGATGTCCCCAATGTCCCTTTGGTGTCCCCAGGTGCCCTGTGTCACTGCACGCAGTCCCTGATGATGTCCCCATGTCCCCAGGTGCCCTGTGTCACTGCACGCAGTCCCTGATGATGTCCCCAATGTCACTGATGATGTCCCCATGTCCCCAGGTGCCCTGTGTCACTGCACGCAGTCCCTGCGGCAGCGCCTGGACGAGCTGCGCCGGCTGCAGCTGCAGCGCCGGGGGGAGCGGGAGCTGCTGCGCGGCCGCTGGGGCCAGGCCCGACAGCTGGTGCTGCACCTGCGGGGACAGCGCGGGGACAGCGCCAGGGACACCGGGGGCACGCCTGGGGACAGCCCTGAGGACAGCAGGGACACAGCTGGGGACAGCAGGGACACGCCCGAGGACAGCAAGGACACCGCTGAGGACATCAGGGACACTGCTGAGAACACCAAGGACACCCTTGGGGACACCAAGGACACCCCCAGGGACATCAGGGACACCGCTGAGGACACCAAGGACACCCCTGGGGACATCAGCGACACCCCTGGGGACATCAGGGACACCCTTAGGGACGCCAAGAACACCCCCGGGGACATCAGGGACACCAAGGACAGCCCTGGGGACATCAGGGACACCCGCAGGGACAGCCTCAGGGACGCTGGGGACATCTGCAGGAGCACCCCTGACACCAGCACTAAGGTAGGTGTGGTCCCCTGGCTGTGTCCCCCCCTCTCTGTGTCCTCTCTGTCCCCCCTTGTGTCCCCCTCCCCTCCCACTGCACCCACCAGGTCCCCCAATGTCCTCCCCCCTCCTCCCAGTGTCCCCTGCCTGGTCCCCCAGCCCCCTGAGGTGCCCCCAGTGTCCCCCTGATGTTCTCCAGTGTCCCCCTGATGTCCGCCAGTGTCCCCATGGGGGTGTCCCCAGTGTGTCCCTGATGTTCCCAATGTCTCCACACACCCCCAAGGTGACCCCCGCTCAGTGTCCCCCTCCTTTGAGGATGTGCCCACTGTCCCCCTGATGTCCCCAGTGTCCCCCGGGGTGTCCCCACTGTCCCCCCTCTCGGTGTCCCCTCCTTGGACGATGTCCCCAGTGTCCACCTGATGTCCCCACTTTCCCCACGGCCCCCCCTCTCAGTGTCCCCCTGATGTCCCCAATGTCCCCCTGATGTCCCCCAATGTCCCCACTGTCCCCACAGCCCCTCCTGTCGGTGTCCCCTCCCTTGGAGGATGTCTCCAATGTCCCATTGATGTCCCCACTGTCCCCACAGCCCCTGTCGGTGTCCCCTCCCTTGGACGATGTCCCCGCTGTCCCGGAGCCCCCCCAGGCCCCCCCCGGGGCGCCCCCGGAGCCCAGGTGAGCCCTCCTGTCCCCCCTGTCCCCTCTGTCCCCTCTGGGGACTCCCTGATGTCCCCAAGCCCCCCTGGGGACTCCCCAATGTCCCCAAGCCCTCCTGACCCCCCTTGTGTCCCCCCAGCTCCGAGGAGCAGCTGAGGCAGCGCCTGGCAGAGGCTGAGGCTGAGTGAGTTGGGGACAATGGGGACACTTGGGGACAATCTGGGGGCACTTTGGGACACCTTGGAGCACTTTGGGGTCACTTTGGAGCCATTTCAGGAGCACTTTGGGGACGGTTGGGGCATTTTGGGGGCACTTGGAGACACTTGGGGACATTCAAGGATGCATTGGGGACACCTGGGGGACACTTTGGGGATCCACCATGGCTGACGGAGGCTGGGGGTGTTGGGGACACTCTGGGGACACTGTCCCCAGGCTGGTGGCCCTGCGGGTGGCAGTGGGCAGGGTTTGGTGACCCTTGGTGACACCAGTGACCCTTGGTGATACTGTGCCCAGACTGGTGGCCCTGTGGGTGGTGCTGGGCAGGGTTTGGTGACGCCAATGAGCCCTGGTGACATTGGTGACACTGGTGCCACTGTCCCCAGGCTGGTGGCGCTGCAGTCCTGCATGGGGTGGGTTTGGTGGCACCAATGACCCTTGGTGACATTGGTGCCATTTGGTGATAGGCCGGTGGTGCTGCGCTCCCACGTGGGGTGGGTTTGATGCCATTAGGTGACATTAGGTGACATTGGTGCCATTTGGTGACAGGCTGGTGTTGCTGCGGTCCCGCGTGGCCGTGGCCGAGCTCCGCGCTCAGGATGTTTCCCGCATGGGGTGGGTTTCGTGCCGTTTGGTGACATTGGTGACACTGGTGTCCCGGTCCCCAGGCTGGTGGCACTGCGGGTGGTGTTGGGCAGGGTTTAGTGACCCTTGGTGACACTGGTGTCCCTGTCCCCAGGCTGGTGTCCCTGCGGTCCCGCGTGGCCGTGGCCGAGCTCCGCGCTCAGGACGTTTCCCGCGCGGCCGAGCTGCAGCTGCAGGGACTGCGCCGACAGCTGGAGGTACCCAGGGGACATGGGGACAGCTGGGGACAGTCCTGGGGACACATGGGGACAGCTGGAGGTACCGGGGACATGGGGACAGCTGGGGACAGCCCTGGGGACAGTTGGGGACACATGGAGACAGCTGGAGGTACCGGGGCCTGGGGGACGGCGGAGACAGCTGGAGGTACCGGGGACACCTGGGGACATGGGGACACTGGGGAACATGGGGACAGTTGGGGGACACAGGGGGACAGCCCTGGGGATATGGGGACAGCCCTGGGGACAGCTAGAGGTACTGGGGGACACTGAGGACATGGGGACAGCTGGGGGACAGCCCTGGGGACGTGGGGACATGAGGACAGCTGGGGACATCTGGGGACACTGGGGGCAGGTGGGGACACCGGACACTGAGGATAGCTGGGGACATGCAGAGGATGGCAGTGTCTCTGTCTCCAGCAGGACAAGACCCAGGTCCAGGCTCAGGTGACACAGGGGGTGACACAGGGGGTGACAGTGTCCCTGTCCCCAGGTGACACAGGGGGTGACAGTGTCCCTGTCCCCAGCAGGACAAGGCTCAGGTCCAGGCTCAGGTGACACAGGGGGTGACAGTGTCCCTGTCCATGTTCCCAGCAGGGTGACAGTGTCCCTGTCCCCAGGTGACACAGGGGTGACAGTGTCCCTGTCCCTGTCCCCAGCAGGACAAGGCCCAGGTCCAGGCTCAGGTGACGTCGCTGCTGGGGGAGCTCCGGGAGAGCCAAAATCGCCTGGAGAGGAGCCGGGCAGAGAGAGAGCACCTGGAGCGCAGGTGGGGACATGGGGGGGACACCTGGGGGTCAGGGACTGTCCCCAAGGCGGGAGGACACCGCAGCAGAGCTGGGCAGAGCAGGAGCACCTGGAGCGCAGGTGGGGACACCTGGGGGGACATGGGGACACCTGGGGGTGCTTGGGGTCATTGGGGACACCGCTGCAGAGCCGGGCAGAGAGAGAGCAGCTGAAGCACAGGTGGGGACATCTGGGGGGACATGGGGGGGGTGACGCGGGGGAACACAGGGTGTGCTGGGGGTCAGGGACTGTCCCCAAGGGGAGGGGACGCCGCTGCAGAGCCAGGCGGAGCAGTAGCGCCCAGAGCACAGGTGGGGGTGACATCTGTGCAGGTGACATCGGGTGACACTGGGGTGTCACAGGGCTCAAGGGATGCTGAGTGGTGCCACCAGCTCAAGGAGGTGACATTGGGTGACACTGGGTGACACACAGCCCAAGGGGATGCTGGTGGTGCCACCAGTTTGAGGGGGTGGCACAGGGTGGCACTAAGTGACAGTGAGGTGTCCCTGGGGTGTCCCAGGGCCCATGGGGACACCAAGCAGTGCCAGCAGCTGGCGGAGGTGACAGGGATGCCACAGGGTGACAATGGGGTGCCACAGGGTGACAGGAGGTGTCACAGGGCTCGCAGTGATGCCAAGTGGTGCCAGCAGCTGGAGGAGGTGGCACAGGATGACAGTGGGTGACAATGAGGTGGCACAGGGTGACAGTGTGGTGTCCCTTTGGTGTCCCAGGGCCTGTGGTGACGCCGAGCGGTGCCAGCAGCTGGAGGAGGTGGCACAGGGTGACAATGGGGTGGCACAGGGCGGCACAGGGTGACAGTGTGGTGTCCCTTTGGTGTCCCAGGGCCCGTGGTGACGCCGAGCGGTGCCAGCAGCTGGAGGAGGTGGCCCAGGGCCATCAGGTGCAGCTGGACCAGCTCCGGCTCCAGGTGACCAACCTGGAAACCGCCCTGAGGGTGGAGCGGCGCGGGGCCACCGAGGAGAAGTGAGTGACAATGGGGACACTGGGGACAATGGGGGGAGTGAGTGACAACAACGGGGACATTGGGGACAACGGGGGGAGTGAGTGACAATGGGGACATGGGGAGGAGTGAGTGACGATGGGGACATGGGGACACTGGGGACATGGGCACACCGGGGGGAGTGAGTGACAATGGGGACACTGGGGACAATGGGGGGAGTGAGTGACAATGGGGACGTGGGTGAGGGTGGCACCTGGGGACACGCATTGATGTCCCCAGTGTCCCAGTGGGAGTTCGTGGTGCTCGAGGCCACCTGTCCCTGTGAGGGGACACGGGGGAGGCAGTGGCACGGGGGAACCGGAGCTGGTCCAGCTGCACCTGATGGTCCCCAGTGTCCCCAAGGCAGAAGCCACCTGTCCCTGATGATGTTCCCAGTGTCCCCTTGCTGCCCCCTGTCCCCAGGTGGAAGCTGGTGCAGCTGCAGGCCACCTGTCCCCTAAATGTCCCCAATGTCCCTGCAATGTCCCCAGTTGATACCCCCAATGTCCCCAATGTCCCTACAATGTCTCTGCGATGTCCCCAGTCAATGTCCCCAATCAATGTCCCCCGTGTCCCTTCAATGTACCTGATGTCCCCAATGTCCCCAGGAGGAAGTCAGTGCAACTGCAGGCTGCCTGTCCCCAGTCAATGTTCCCAGTGTCCCCAATGTCCCCAGTGTTCCCAATCCCTGTCCCCACTGTCCCCTCAGGAGGAAGCTGGTGCAACTGCAAGCCACCTGTCCCCAATGTTCCCGATGTCCCCTCAATGTCCCCAATGTCCCCAATGTCCCTTCCAGGAGGAAGCTGGTACAGCTGCAGGCTGCCTGTCCCCAATGTCCCCAGTGTCCCCAATGTCCTCAGTGTCCCCAGTCACTGTCCCCAATGTCCCCTCAGGAGAAGCTGGTGCAGCTGCAGGCCACCTGTCCCCAATGTCCCTGATGTCCCCTCAATGTCCCCAGTCACTGTCCCCAGGAGGAATCTGGTGCAGCTGCAGGCCACCTGTCCCCTCAATGTCCCCAATGTCCCTAGTGTCCCCAGTCAATGTCCCCTTGATGTCCCCAATGTCTCCAATGTCCCCAATCAATGATCAATGTCCCCAGTGTCCCCAATCATTGTCCCCTCAGGAGAAAGATGGTGCAGCTGCAGGCCGCCTGTCCCCAGTGTCCCCAATCAATGTCCCCCAATGTCCCCAATGTCCCTGATACCTCCCATGTCCCCATTGTCCCCAGTGTCCCCAGTGTCCCCAATCATTGACCTTTCAGGAGGAAGCTGGTGCAGCTGCAGGCCGCGTACCATCACCTGTTCCAGGAGTACGACGCCCACATCAAGGCCAGCCTGGAGGGGGACAAACGGAGCCAGGTGAGGGACAGGGACACCTGGGACACACCTGGGGACACCTGGGGACACACCCGGGCACACACCCGGGCACACCTGGGGACACACCTGGGGACACCTGGGGACACCCAGACACACCTGGGGACACACTTGGGGACACCTGGGGACTCCAGAGCAGTCCCTTGTCCTCATTCCGTTCCCTCCTGGGGACACCTGTAATGTCCCTGAGGCCCCTCGGGTGGTTCAGGTGCCCTCAGGTGAGTCCCCAGGTGACAATGCCACCCGCCAGGTGACACAGGTGCCCCCCAGTGTCACTGCAGTGCCCCAGGTGACACAGGAGCATGCAGGAGAGGGGCTGGGGGTGTCACAGGTGACCCCCAGGTGTCACAGGTGATCCCCAGGTGGCACAGGTGACACGCCCCAAGGTGTCACTGTCCCCCTGCAGGTGGCCCAGGAGCAGTTGAGGCTGCACTTGGGGACCTGAGGGTGACACAGGTGACCCCCAGGTGTCACTGTAGTGCCCCAGGTGACACAGGAGCGTGCAGGTGGGAGCTGGGGATGACACGGGTGAGCCCCAGGTGACCCAGGAGCCGTTCTGTGCAGCTGAGGCTGTACAGGTGCAGTGGGGGGCACTGGGGGTGACAGAGGTGACCCCCAGGTGTCACAGGTGCTCTCTCAGGTGTCACAGGTGTCCCTGTCCAGGTGACCCAGGAGCAGCGGTGGGCGGCTGAGGCCGTGCTGGGGGTGCAGTGGGGGGGACTGGGGGTGACACAGGTGATGTCACAGGTGATATCACAGATATCTCAGATGCTCTCTCAGGTGTTACAGGTGATGTCACAGGTGTCACAGGTGCCATTTCCCCCTGTCCAGGTGACACAGGAGCAGCTGTGTGCTGCTGAGGCCATGCTGGGGGTGTAGCAGGGGGGGATAGAGGGGTGTCACAGGTGTCACAGGTGCTCTCTCAGGTGTCACAGGTGTCACAGGTGACATTTCTCCTGTCCAGGTGATGCAGGAGAAGCTCCATGCGGCCAAGGCAGCACTGGGATGGAGTGGGGAGGATCGGGGGTGACACAGGTGCAGATGTTCTCACAGGTGACCCAGGGGTGTCACAGGTGCTCTCTCAGGTGTCACAGGTGTCCCTGTCCTCCTGTCCAGGTGACCCAGGAGCAGGTCTGTGCAGCTGAAGCCACACTGAGGCTGCAGTAGCGGGGATGTCACAGGTGTTCTCTCAGGTGTCACAGGTGTCCCTGTCCAGGTGACACAGGAGCAGCTCCGTGCGGCCGAGGCCGTGCTGGGGGTGCAGTGGGTGGGATTGGGGGATGACACAGGTGATGTCACAGGTGATGTCACAGGTGACACAGGTAATCTCTCAGGTGCCACAGGTGCTCTCACAGGTGTCACAGGTGATGTCACAGGTGTCACAGGTGATGTCACAGGTGTCACAGGTGCCATTGTCCCCCTGTCCAGGTGACGCAGGAGCAGCTCCATGTGGCCAAGGCAGTGCTGGGGGTGCACTGGAGGGTGTCACAGGTGTCCCTGTCCCTGTCCAGGTGACGCAGGAGCAGCTCCGTGCGGCCGAGGCCGCGCTGGCCCTCAAGCAGGAGCTCATCGATCGCCTCAAGGACGAGGCCGAGCGCCAGCGGGCGGCCCTGGAGACCATCCCGGTGCTGCAGGCACAGGTGGGGCTGGAGGGGGGTCCCGGGGGGTCCTGACACCGCCAAACCCAGGGCAGTGTCTCCAGGTGGAGCTGGAGGAACCTTTGGGGGAGTCCTGAGACCCCCAAACCCAGGGCAGTGTCCCCAAGGTGGGACTGGGGGGATCTGGGAGGATCGGGGGGGATTTGGGGGTTCCCAGAGGGGCTTGAGGGGTCCTGAGGGAGCTCAGGTGGATCCTGGGGAGGTCCTGACCCCCCCCAGAGCCCCGCTGAGGAGGTTGTGGGGGGGCCCAGTGGGATTTGGGGAATCCTGGGGGGGTCCTGACCCCACCCCCAAGCCCCCCTAAAATCCAGGCTGAGGTCACCAAAGTGGAGCCAGGGGGTTCTGGGGAGATTTTGGGGGTTCCCTGGTAGGGTTTGGGGTTCCCCAGTTGCATTTTGGGGTTCCTGACCCCCCTGTGTCCCCAGGCCGACATTTACTGGGCGGATTTCGAGGCAGAGCGCGCGGCACTGGGGGGAGGTTTGGGTGGATTTGGGGGTTCCCTGGTTAGATTTTGGGGTTCCCTGTTGCATTTTGGGGTTCCCCAGTTGGATTTTGGGGTTCCCTGGTTGGATTTGGGGTTCCCCGGATGGACTGTGGGGTTCCTGACCCCCCGGTGGTGTTCCCAGGCCGACATTTACCAGGCTGATTTCGAGGCAGAGCGGGCGGCACTGGGGGGATTTTGGATGGATTTGGGGTGGATTTTTGGGTTCCCTGTTGCATTTTGGAGTTCCCTGGTTGGATTTGGGGTTCCCTGGTAGGATTTTGGGGTTCCTGGTTGCATTTTGGGGTTCCCGACCCCCCAATGTCCCCAGGCCGATATCTATCGAGCTGATTTCGAGGCGGAGCGCGCGGCACTGGGGGGAGGTTTCAGTGTATTCTGGGTGGATTTTGGGGTTCCCTGGTTGCATTTGGGGTTCTCCGGTTGCATTTTGGGGTTCCTGACCCGCCCTGTGTCCCCAGGCCGACATTTACCGGGCGGATTTCGAGGTGGAGCGCGTGGCACTGGGGGGGTTTGGGTGTATTCTGGGTGTGTTTGGGGTGGATTTTGGGGTCCCTGGTTGGATTTTGGGGTCCCTGACCCCCCAATGTCCCCAGGCCGACATTTACCGGGCTGATTTCGAGGCGGAGCGCGCGGCGCGGGAGCAGCTGCACGGGCAGCGCGAGGCTCTGCAGGAGGAGCTGAACCAGCTGCGGCTGCGGCTCGGCGGGGACGGGGCCCGGTACAGCACTGACACCCCAAAACCAGCAAAAACCAGCCCAAAAACAGCCCAAAAACGGCCCAAAGCAGCCCAAAACCACCCGGGAACACCTGAAAACACCTCAAAAACAGCCCAAAAGCATCCCAAAACAGCCAGAACACCCCAAAACCAGCCCCCAAACAGCCCCAAAACAGCCAGAACACCCCAAAACCAGCCCCCAAACAGCCCAAAACCAGCCTGAAAACAGTCCCAAACCAGCTAAAAACCAGCCCAAAACCACCCCAGAACACCCCAAAAATACATTGTAACACCGCAAAAATACCCCCAAAACAGCCCAAAGCCCCCCAGGAACACAGCAAAACCAGCCCCAAAAGACCCAGGAACACCCCAAAACCACCCTGAAACACCCCAAAACCACCGCAAACCACCCCAAAAATACTCACAACACCCCAAAAACACCCCAAAACCACCCCCAAATACCCTGAAATACCCCAAAACATTTCCAAAACACCCCATAACATCCCTAAACCACCCCCAAACACCCCAGATGCCCCCAACTTTCCCCCAACCACCCTGAACTCCTGCAGAACAACCAAAACCCCCCAAAACTCCCTTGGGGACCGCAACAGAAGCCCCCACTCTAAACCGACCCCAAAACACCCAGAACACCCCAAAACCAACCCCAAATACCCTGAGAATACCCCAAAACCACCCCAGGGACCCCCATTGCCCCTCTGCCTCCTCCATGACATCCCCCAGACCCCCAAAATCCCTCAACTGCCCCAAACACTCTGGGTGCCCCCTCCAAAACCCCAAAAAATCTCTGTGAATTCCCAAAGGCCCCTGAACAGCCCCAAGGGCCCCCCAAATCCCCCCAAAATCCCCTCAAAATCCCTCCAAACCTCCCCAAAATCCCCTGAAAACCCCCCAAAATCCCACCAAATCTCTCCCCCAACCCTCTCCCAATGCCCTCAAAACACTCCAAATCCTCCCCAAATTCCCCTGAAACCTTCCAACCCCCACAAATCCCCCCAAACCCCCCC
>JAWWMS010000105.1:1987280-2000314 GCA_035048045.1 Chlorospingus semifuscus
CTGAATATGGCCATTGTCTTGCAAAAACTCCTCAACGTGCAAAATATTCTCGACAGGTGTTTCTTATGTGCAGGGACAGAGCATGGCCCAGTATCACTTCACACATCAAAGGCGGACTTTGAAGCTTGGAGAGGCTTACTTTGCTGGCACCCAACATGAAAATGATTCATAGCCAAAGAGATAGAGTGAAAAGATCTATGCACTACTTCGAATCTGATTGCAAAGACAATGTTATGTATTGGAGTAAAAACAAGACAAAATCAGCCTCCATCTTGTGCCCTTGGGTGGCTGAATCCAAAGCCTTAGTGATAGTATAGGGATAAAATGTTTCTAAAATCATGGAATATTCAGGGGAGTTAGAAAGGAAGGATAGGCCTGGTAGGTCCTGGGAAAATGTTGAGGGAGACCCTGGGAAAATGTTAGGCTGCACCTGTATAATCATTTAATGACTATGATAAATGATATGATTGTTAGATGCGATGATTATTTGGTAATTGGATATAATCACTGTTTAATCGTAACAAGAATAATGAGAAATTATGTTAGGGGGGTTTGATGGAAATTACAGAAATCCATTCTTGGATGAAATCAATGTATACAATAGAACAATATAAGTTTAATAATTAATATGTAGTTATATAACGATAAGTGTATAAAACCATGTTCATCCTGAATCCATGTTGTAGTCAGATTTGGGTCTGTGCCCCTGACACCCAGAGCTCTTCAATAAAAGCACCTGCATACAATCATTCTGTGATTATGTGTTCTTGAACGCTAACATTAGGACAATTAGACCATATTGGGTGCCTAAGTAAGCAAACCAATGCTACCTCCCTTGCACTGAATGGCCTGCTGTCAGACGTAGATACCATCAGACACACCACCTTGCAGAACAGGGCAGAATACACTTTCTACTTTTGGCACATGAGCACAGCTGTGAGGACATTGAGGGAATGTGTTTCATGAACCTCTCCTGCCACAGCAAGTCAATCCACAGCAGCATTCAAGTGCTGAGGGGAGGGTTCAAGAAGCTTCAGGTGGAAAACAAAGACTGGTTGAATAAACTCTTCTAATCCTGGGAACTGAAGGGTTGGATGATGTCTTTAGTCAAGATGGGACTGTTAGTTTTCTTGGTTGTTGTTGCTGGGGTGTTGGTTGTTCCATGCTTGTTTGGATGTTTTTATAGTTTTGCAAAGTTCTTTCAGCTCCATTTTTGTTAGGAAACAGAAAGGAGGAGATGTGGGAATTGGCCCAGCTGTGACTCAAAGTCAGCCAGATTTTACCCCAAAAGAACTGGGCATTAGTTTCAAGCCCTGGGAATCATTTGTTTAACTTAAGGTGAGCCTGAGAGTTCCCCCATAAGCCCGTGGTGTTATTATGTTAAGTTGTCCAAGTTCTGCTCCCCTACTGATTACTTGTTTCCCATATATGGTTATAGTTCCAGAATGTTCCACCCCCAAGTGTATATGTTGCTGCTTCCCCTTTGTTTTGGGTCTCTGGATGCTGCCCCTCACACTGTGCTCAGCTACTCCACATTTGCTGTTTTTCACCCTTTATTAAAGTTCTTTCCAGGCAACTCCATCGAACCCACTCCTTTTCATTTTCGCCACCCTCGCCCTGAAGTTAGGGAACCAAAGAGGTTTGCTGCAGCCATCCTCACCACAACAGTGATGGATCTTAATCACTGCAGGTAATATTTGGTAGTGATGATTGGGTGCATTGCTGAGCTTCTCCTTCTGTGATTCTTTGCTGCTTTGAACTACAGTAAATTACACTGATTCCTTCAGTTCATGTTTGTTTCTTTGGTGCTGACCCTGCCCACTCATGAAACAAAACTGGCACAGTCTGGCCAGATCACAACAAAATGTCACTTCTTAAATGTAAATTTAAGGAATCAGTCCCATCTGAAATTCACAGATGGAAAGCCCTTCCCTAGAGTTTGCTGACTCTGGAGTGGACTGAGGTCAGAACACCGTGTGAGCAATGGGGCAGTCACTTTAAAGAAGCTGAACCACTGGATGTATTAAAATGCATCCAAAAATTGCATATGGAGAAAGGAAAACAACTTGTGAGTGGATGAGGATGAATTTTGTTAACAGCACATTGGAAACAGCACCAACAGAAGGACCGGTTGTTGTCGCTCTCACATGGAGCGACAGCAGAAGTTTTTAATCTTGAGCTTATATTAATTTGTTCAAGTGAAAGAATATTAATATAATAAATAACTATATACATATGTGTAATAAAATATAACATTTTAATATTTATTTATAAACATTTATCTATGTTTCTATCTATATCTTTATCTATATATAAAAAAATAATGTGAAATAATGCTGACAATTCTGATTTACCACCTGTGACTTCTCAAGGATCTAGCACTAAATATCCTACAGAAAAGCATTCGCCAGGACCCGAATGTCAGTGGTAAACTTTGTAAGACTGTATACAACAAATAAAGGAGGAACGGATGAAATTGGCTATTTTTATGGGGTTTGCTGATACTGTGATGTGGAATGCTTTGTCTGTTACTGTGAAAAATACAGTGATTAAGACTGCTAGGTTTTTCACACACCAGACTATCCACAATCTGCTGGATTGACTGAATGGGTAAAAGGGTTATTCAAAGAGCAGTTGAAAAAAGGAGATGGGAACCTGCCCCCATGGAGAACCCATCTCACAGATGTGCTTTATAGCTTTAACAAGGGTACAAGGGGCCCCCTGGGAAATGGAAACCCCCTGGATGTGTATGGCTGCACCCAATTTGCAAATACAACTATAACTATGAACAGTGACACTTTAACTTCCTGAGAAATTATTCTGGTCTGACGGCCTCTGACAGGGCCCTCCTAGAGGCTGCAGGGCTGGACCTTCATGCATTATAATTAATTAGGATAAATCAAAAGCAAATGAGAATTATCAATACTGACATAGGAATTCCAATTCCTCCAGGACACTTTGGTTTGATAACTGCTCACTGGAGCTTGGCTTTGAAAAGTGTTCCTGTCTTGGGAGGAGTTGATGCAGATTATCAAGGAGGAATTAAAGTAATTAATGTAATTAAAGTCACTAAACAATAATGAATAAGGTGTGATTATTCAACCCCATGACAGGGTAGCACAGTTATTGATATTGCAGTTTTAAAAACAATTGTCAAAAAAGGAGATGCACCTCCAAATATCACTGTTGTTGGAGATAAAGGGTTTGAATCCATCAGTCCTAATAATGGAGCCAAAGTGTGGGTCCAGAGGCCAAAAGGCCCTCCTAATCCAGCTGAAGGAACAGCTGTGGGGAAAGACAACACTGTTTGAATCCTGAAACCAAAATCACCAAGAAAAGGGGGCTAAAATCACCCACACAGGCTTAAGATCCACCCATATAGGTTTAAAATCATCCAAAGGGACCTAAAATCCCCACTAAAATGCTTGAAATCACTCAGATCTAAAACCCACCCTAAACCTGCCCAGCTTGGCCTAAAATCACCCAAACGGGCCTAAAATCTCAGGGACTGGGACCGAGACTGGGACCAGAACTGATACCAGAACCAAGACCAGAACCGCTCTCTGGGACAGGCACCATTACTGGGACCGAAACTGAAACCAGCACCAGAACTGGCACTGGGACAAAGACTGAGACTAAGACTGACACTGGGACTTGCTACCGGGAGTGCTCTGGGACCAGGACCAGGACTGGAACTGAGACCAGCACTGGCACCAGGACCTCTCTGGGACCGGGACCAGGATGGAGACTGTCTGGAGCACTGCGGGACTGAGACCAAGACTGGCACTGGAATCAGCACCGAGACTGGCAGCGCTCTGGGACTGAGGCTGGCACAGGGAGCACTCCAGGACCAAGACTGGCACAGGTACTAGCATTAGAACCAGGACAATTCAGAGACCGAGTCTGAGATGAGGACTGAAACCAGAAGCGGCACCAGCACCAAGACTGGCACTGCTCTCGGACTCAAACTGAGACCAGGACCACCACAGCTGGTTGACATTGAGATCAACACCAGGATGAGAGTCAGCACTGGGAGTGCTCCAGGAGCGCCCTGAGACTGAGACTGGGACTGAGACTGACACTGGGAGTGCTCCTGGACAGAGACTGAGACCAAAACTGGGAATGGGATTGGCACCTGGATAGATCCAGGACCTCCGTGTTCACTCTGAAGAGTTTTGGCTATGCCCCTATGCAGGACTGGGAGGGATCCCTGGGCGGGGTGGGACTGCCTCAGTTCACATTGTTCTGGTGCAGCCATCCCAGTCCATATGATCCCAGTCCGCATGATCCCAGTCTGTATGGTCCTGCACGGCACACACTCCAAAAGTCTGGAATTCCAGTTCCCCCTGAGGAAAAGGTGTTCCTGCCCTTGAAGGCAGAGCACTTAAGAAGGGGCTGAAAGCCAAGTCTACTTGCAAGATCTTACAGTGACATTTCACTGCCAGCCTTCAAAACTTCACCGATCGTTGCTGTAGCTCCTGCATTGGGAATTAAATCAGAGCAGGGTGGCATCTGCCCTGACTCAAGGGAGATACTGAGAGAGAAACAGAGCAGGCAAAGAGAGGCAGGAGAGAAAGGAGGACACAAACAAAATCAGCTGTGAAGGTGGCACTCCGGAAACAGAACTGCAACTGACTGAAAATGAATGGGACAGGAATCACTAACTCTGAAAGTTTTATTTACTATCAAATACATCCCACTCACCCAGCCCCATACAATCCCAATCCACCATTCCAAATTTTGATCCCACTTCTCCCAATCTCCTTCCAACCCCTTCTCACCATGGCGGCTTTGGAATCAAGTGAGTTTGGCACACAATTGAGATTTTTGAGGAGGGAACAAGGAATTTTGAGTTGGGATTGAGCCCTTTTGGGGTACAACTGTATGGTTTTCAGTGGGGCTGAGTTGCTATGAGGAGACAGATTGATCCCTCTTGGTTTCTGCAGTGCAAAGAGATGGAGAACACTGCCCAAAATCCTCCCAAAACCCATAAATCCTCAAGATCATGTCCCCAAATCCTAAATTCCCTCTAAAACTGTGAAATGGTGGGACTTTATATATCTTTGATCAGTTTCTTTCTTTTCAAGCCTGTTTTGCCTGTTTTTAAGGGATGAAGATGAATCAGAAGAAAATGAAGGCCAAAACAAAAGGATAACCAGCTAGGTGCCTTCCCAACATGGATCAAAGGGAATGTGGGTCACCAGGGCTCTTCCCAACAAGGGTCCTCCAGTGGGGAATGGAGTTGGAGCAGCATATGAAGCTCTTCCTGAAATTGGGGCACTCACAGGGCTTTCCTTACTGGTGGCTCTGTTGGTGCTTGGTCAAGGCTGAGCTCTGTGAGAAGTTCTTCCCACACTGTGGACTTTCATAGGGCTTCTTCCCAGGGTGGATGCACTGATGGCTGATCAGGGAGGAATTGTGCTTGTAGCCCTTCCTGCAGTCAGGGCAGTGGAAGGGCCTCTCCTTTGTGTGAATCCGTTGGTGGTTGATGAGGGTGGAGTTGTACATGAATCCCTTTCCACAGTCGCGACAGTGGAAGGGCCTCTCCTCTGTGTGAGTCCAACGGTGTACGAGGAGATGTGAGCTGATCCGAAACCCCTTCCCACATTCTGAACACTTGTAGGGCCTCTCCCCAGTGTGGATGACCTGGTGCTGGACCAGGTTGGCACGCTGGCTGAAGCCCTTCCCACATTCCCCACGTTTGTAGGGCCTCTTCCCAGTGTGAATGTTCTGGTGCTGGATCAGGTTGGTACTCTGTCTGAAGCTCTTCCCACATTCCCCACACTCATAGGGCCGCTCCCCAGTGTGGGTCCTCTGGTGGCGGTTCAGGTGCGAGCTCCGGCTGAAGCTCATCCTACATTCCTCACACTCATGGAGCCTCTCCCCAGTGTGGATGCGCCGGTGCCTGACAAGATGGGCATTTTGCCTGAAGCCCTTCCCACAGTCAGGGCAGCGGAAGGGCCTCTCCTCTGTGTGCGTGCGCTGGTGCACAAGGAGACTAGAGCTGAGCTGAAACCTCTTCCTGCACTGATCACACTCATAGGGCCTCTCCCCAGTGTGGACCACCTGGTGACGGATGAGGGCGCAGCTCCGGCTGAAGCTCTTCCCACATTCCCCACACTCATAGGGTTGTTCTCCAGTGTGGATAATCTGGTGGCGGATCAAGCTGGAGCTGACTCCGAAGCTCTTCCCACATACCCCACACTCATACGGCTGTTCCCAAGTGTGGATCCTCTGGTGCTGAATCAGGCTGGAGCTCCGGGTGAAGCTCTTCCCACACTCCAAGCACTTGTGGGGCTTCCCGCCGTCATGAAGCTGCTCATGGACCACCAAGTCCAAGCTCTGGCTCGATCCCTGGCCGCCTTCCTGGCCCAGGTTGGGTCTTTCCTCCTCAGATCCCCGTGATCTGTGTTTGCAGCCTCTCCTTGCGTGTGATCTCCGGGGCTTTTCTTTCCCCTTTGATTCCTGTGCTGTGGAGCTGCTCAAAATGGCCTCTTCCATGAGGTTCTGCCGTGGGGATTTGTCCTCCCTGGCCTCCATCTGCAGCTCCTTCTCTAGGGTAAGAAAGGCAAGGAGAGGATGGGATTTGCCTCTGTGCCACAGGGAAGGGGAAGGAGATCCCCCCAGTGCGTACCCAGCCGGACGGTGTCAGCAGCAGGGTTGTCCTGCAGCCGGGGGCCCTGCTGGGCTGGGAGATGGAGCAGAAGAGAGGGGGAAAGGGGCAGTGACTTCCTCCTCACCTGCCTGGGTGTTCCGTGGCATCTTCCTTGTCCTTGCACCCTCCTTCTCCATCCAGCCAAGGGCTGGGAATGGGAAATCCTGGTTTGGGGAAAAACAAGGGATAAGCATGTCGAGTTTGAACATCCCTCTGCCCAAGTCCATCTGTGGAAGTCACTGGGCATCGGGGGTCCATAGAATCCTCCAGAACACCAAGATTCAGCTCTGAAAACACCTCACAGAAGTTCCCCATCTCTGGTCTCTCCCCTTTGGTCTTTGGGGATTCCCCCCTTTCCCAGCTGCTTGGGGTCGTGCTCATATTGTGGGTCTCCCTTCTCCTCGGTTCCTGTCCTCCTCAGGCTGCTGTGAATCCCACGAATCCAAAAGGTTCTCCTCTCCTCAGTCTCCCCATTTAGGGATGCTGGGGGTTTTTGGGGTCCCAGGGTGCCTTCTCCCCTTATTCTCTGCTTTGGGGTGCAGGAGCTCCAAGGAGTTCCCCCTGCCCCTCTCCAGGCTGTTGAAGGTCCTGTGAATCACGGCACTCCCCCTTTTTTGAGCTCCCCACTTTGGGCTCCTGGGGAACACAGGGCTCTGCTCCTCCAGGCTGCCTCTGCCAGCAGCTGTCACCGGAACCCCTCAATGTCCCCAAAAGGGGCCTTTTCCACTCAGCTGTACAGTTCTTCGTTCTCCAAACATTGCCCCCCAAAAAACCCAACCCACAGAGCCCCCAGAATATCTGGGCCAAGGTCCCCTTTCCCTGTCACCTGCAGGATGGGGGGGTGATGATCCCACAGGTGCAGGGCTGCAAATTCAGGGAGCGCTCGACCTCGTGGTTCCTTCTCCTTTCTTTGATCCTCCTCTTCCTCCCACTCCTCCTCTTCCACCCCTCCTCCTCCTCTTCCCTAAGCTCACCTCCTTCTCCTACTTCCAACCCTCCTCCCCCAGCAGCAGCCACACCCTCGGTGCCCACGGCAGGAGCGGGGATGGAGCCAGGACAGGTTGGGATGGGCAGCGCGGGGCTCTCGGCTGCTCCCACCCGCTGGGGCCGGGGGGAACCTGGCCCGGGCCAAAGGAGAGGCAAACTGGGCCTTGCTGGGGGCTGCAGATCCACACTGGGGCTTGCTGGGGACCCTGCCTGGCCACTGCCAGCCCTTGGGGCTCCTCTTGGGAGATCCAGGAGCGGGGGGATGCAGAGAGGGCTGGGGGATGCCAGGAGTGGCATCACTGGGAGGAACTGTGCTATACTGGGGTAACTGGAAACTTACTGGGGCAGCCGGGAATGACTGGGAATTACTGCAAGCATGCTGAAAGCAACTGGGGTATACTGGGAGTGTCTGTAACCATACTGAGCTGACTGGAACCACACTGGGAACAACGGGGACCATGCTGAGGAGAACTGGGATGACAATGTGGGCAACTGGGAGGGAATGCGGGTGACTGGGTCTGCACTGGTGGCAACTGGGCATGACTGGGACCATGTTGGGAGGGATTGGGATCATCCACAGCATGACTAGGACTATACTAGGGACAACTGGGTGCAACTGGCTTCACACTGGGAGGAACAGGGAGAAACTGGAACCATGCTGGGGGCAACTGGGATCCTACAGGGATCACAGTGGAAGCAGCTGGGCCCATGCTGGGGCAGACTGGGATCATACTTGCAGCAACTGGGACTGCACTAATGGTGACTGGGAGTAGCTGTGATCAAATGGGATCAGGCTGGAAGCAACTCTGGGCATCTGGGAGTGCTGGGAACATGCTGGGACCAACTGGGTTATACTGGGAGAGACTGAAACAATAGTGGGGGTAAATGGGAGCAACTGGAATCATGCTGAGTGATAATGGCAGTAGGTGTGCCTATGTCAAGGTCATACTGGGAGTAAGTACAATAGTACTGAGAGTATGTAAGAGTGACTGGGATCCTACTGGAATCAGACTGGGGGTGACTGGAAAGGTGCTTGCCGTGACTGGAACCATACTGGAGGTGACTGGGAGCAACTAGGACCACACTAGGAGTTATAGAGAGTCACTCTGGGCATGACTAGAATAATACTGGGAGGATCTAGAAGACACTGGAAGCAACTGGGATCATACTAGGAATGACTGGAACCATACTGGCAGTGACTATGGGCACTACTGGGACCACCCTGGGAGCTACTGGGATTACAATGGGTGTGAATGGAACCTGACTGGGGGTTACTGAGAGCTACTGGGTCCATGTTGGGAGGAAATTGTGGACACATTGGGAGCAACTGGGATCAACTGGACTGTACTGGAACCATGCTGAGGGGACTGAGCTCACAACTGGGATCATACTGGAAGCAACTAGGACCACACTTTGGGCAACAAACAAAAACTGGGATCATGCTGAAGGCAACTGGGAATAACTGGAAAAGACTGGGATAATTCTCAGGTAACTAGAGCCTCACTGGGGCAACTTGGAGTGTCTGTAACCATACTAGGGATAACTGGAACAACACTGGGAACAGCAGGGACCATGCTGGGGATGACTTGGACTACTCTACAGAAACTGGAAGTGATTGAATCTACACTGGGGGACACTGGATGTGACAGGGACCATGCTGAGAAGGACTAGGACTATTCTAGGGGCAACTGGGATCATACTTGTAGGAACTGGGAACAACTGGAACTATGCTGGGGGCAACTGGAATCATACTGAGGGTGACTGGAATCATACTGGGATTGACTAGGAGTGGCTGTTGGCAACTGGAATCATGCTGAAAGCTACTGGGAGCATGCTGGGGGTGACTGGGATACACTGGGAGAGACATGGATTTACTGGGAGCATGCTGGGGGTGACTGGGATACACTGGGAGAGACAGGGATTCACTGGGATCATACTGGAGGCTACTGGGGTCACTCTGGCATTGACAGGGAGCAACTGGGATCACACTGGGGGCAACTGACATCAGACTGGGAGTGACTGGAATTATACTGGGATTAGAGTGCGTGTCATTGGACCCTGATTGGGGGTTATTGGGAGCTACCAGGCCCATGCTGGGAGCCAACTGGGGACAAAATTAGAAGAACTGGGAGCAAGTGGGATAAAAACAAGGGCAAGTAAAACAGGAGGTTCACTGAGGTAACTAGAAGTGCCTGGCAATAACTATGAGAAAGTTCAGGGTACCTGGGATATACTGGAAGTGTCTGACACCATAGAAGTAGTGCCTGGGACCAAACTGGGAGTGGCTGAGAATGCTCTAGAGGACCTGGGATCATGCTGGAGGCAAGTGTGAGTGACTGGGGCCATGCTGGGAGAGACAGGGACCATATTGGAATGACTACGACTATGCTAGGGGCAACTGGGAGAACTGGGAACACACGAGATGAAAGTGGGAGCAAGTGAGATCTTGCTAGGAGCAAATTGCATCATCATAGGGAATGACTGGGAGTGACTGGGCTCATAGTGGGAATGTTGCGGAAACTGGAAACGGGGGGAGCAACGAGGGGGCTCATAGTGGGAGCAGCCACTTCCAGCACCAGGAACCCCAAACCCCATTCCCAGCTATCCCACCTGCTGGGGTCCTGGCAATCCCAGGGTCCCCCCGTCTCAGGGTCCTCACTTTGCCCTTCTGGGGCTCTCCTGGGGCTCCTAAGAACCGGTGTCCCCCCGCCGGTGCCGCCGCTCCCACGCGCTCCCCACGTGGCCCCGGCAGAGCTCGGAGGGCCCGGCCAGGAAGCCCAACCCCCCCGCCGGGGCTCTGCCACCACCCACACCGGGACCCCCCAAAAACACCTCCCGGGGACCCCCGATGTCCCCCCGAGGGCCATCCGCAGCTCGGCTTTGGAGCCCTCCCAGCTGCAAACATCCCCCCAAAAAACCGCAAACCCAGCTCCCCCTGCCCAGGCACCTGCAGGATGGGGGACGATGGTCCCGGGGCTGCAGTGAGTTCAGGAACTGCCAGGGCCATGAGATTTCCCCGTTGTCTCTTCCTCTGTTGCTTCCTGCTGCCACTCCACCTCTTCCTCCCTCCCTCCCTCCCTCCCTCCTCTTCCTCCTCCCCCTCCCCCATTTCCAAACCCCAAACTGTGAGGCAAAAGGGGTGGGGTAGAGGGGACACGCGCTCCTATAAGGACCCAGTTTGGCCTAAAATCAGCCAAATGGGATTCAAGTTATCCAACGGGGTCTAAAATCCAACCAAATGGGCCTAAAATTGCCCAAAGTAGTTTGCACAAAATGGCCCAAAATCACCCTGAATTTCCAAAATGGGCTTAAAATCCACCCTGAAAGTATCTGGTTTTGCCTAAAATGACCCGAATGTGTAAAAATCCACCCTAAAATCCACCTGTTTTTTACAAAAATCACCCACATGGACCTAAATTCACCCAAACATGCCTGAAACCAACACAAGACGACCTAAAATCACCTTAAAAAGACTTGATTTGACCTAAAATTAACTAAAGAAGCCAAAAATCTAACTAAATGGGCCCAAAATCACCAAAACAAGGGACCTAAATCACCCACACAGGATTAAAATTCACCCAGTATGGGCATAAAATCAGCCAAAGGGTCCCAAAATCCACACTAAAACTGCCCAGTTTATCCTAAAATCATCCAGACAGGCCTAAACTCTATACAAATGGGCCTAAAATCATCCCAAGGGATCTAAAATCCACTCTAAAACCCACAAGATTTAGCCTAAAAGTCACTCAAAGAGGCCTAAAATCCACACTACAAGGCTTGAAATCACTTCAAAGGATCTGCAACCCACCCTAAACCTGCCCAGTTTGGCCCAAAATCACCCAAATGGGCTGAGATTAGGGGTGAGACTGGGATTGGCACCAGGATCAGCTCCGGGATCGCTCCGGGATCCGCGTGTTTGGCTGCACCCCCGGACAGGACTGAGCTGAGACTGGCAGGGGCCAGGGCTTTCAGGAGGGTTTTTGGGGACACCGGGCTCTTTTGAGCTTCGGGGAATTTTGCTGGGAGTTTAGGGGAAATTATTGGGTTTTTTGAAGATAATTGCAGGGTTTTTGGTGAGTTGAGGAATTTTGAGGGGTTTGGATTCGGGCGGATTTTATTGGCACTTTGCGGGGTTGTTTTCTAGGGGTGTTTGGGAGCTTATTGAAATTTTTTGGGTTTTGTTAAATTTTAGTGGGGTTTACTGTGATTTTGTGGTGATTTTGTTGGAGTCTGGAGTTTTTAATGGTTTTATTAAATTTTTAGGAGGTTTGAGGGCATTTTATGGGAATTTGGGGGGCATTTAGTGGGATTCTTTGACGGTTTGGGTTCATTTGGGATTTTTTTGGTTTTTGGGGAGATTTTGGTGGGTTTTTGTGGGGCTTTTTGGGTGTTGCCAGGATTTCTTTGGATCTTGGGGGAATTTTGTGGGACTTTTTGTGGTTTTGGAAATATTTTTGGGGGGATTTTTGGGGTTTAATTGGAGTTTTGAAAGGTTTGTTGGGATTTCAAGAGATTGTGTGGGCTTTTACTGAAATTCTAGGGTGTTCTAAGGGGATTTTGTGACATTTAATTGGGATTTTGTGGGTTTTATTGGGACTTTTGGGAGTTTTAAGGAGATTTTGGTGCCTCTAAGCCCTTCCCTGCACCCAGGGACAACCATAAAGCCCCCCAACTCAGAAGCCCCCCCCAAACTTCCACTAAAAACAAAATCCTCTAAAAATCCCAATAAATTCTTTGAAAAACCCAGAGAATCCCTCAAAATCTCAGTAAAACCCACCAAAATTCAAAAATACTTCCCAAAATTTCTATAAACCCCCCCAAAACCCCAATATAATCCCCCAAAATCCAAAACCCCCCAAACCCACAAAACCCCCCAAAACCCAGTAATTCTCTCCACAAACCCACTAATTCCTCCTAAACTCCTGACAAAATCCCCCAAAGCCCAAAAAAGCCCCCCCAAAATGCCCAAAAATCCCCACAGAATCCCCCAGACTCACGGGGGCTGTCTTGGATCAAGGGGGCACTGGCTGGAGGAACAGGAGCCACTTCAGGGGGCCCTTGAAGCTTTTTGGGGAGGGGGAACGATGGGAGACCTGCATAAAAACGGGGATTGGGAACCCCTGTTGTGCCCCCTCTGCCCAAAACACCCAGACCCCGGTTCAGGGTGGGCCTGGGACCCCCTGGGACTCCCAAATCTCCCCCAGGACTCCTCCAGGAACCCCAAACCCTTCCAGAGCCCCCCAAGGTTGGCCCAGGACCACCCTGGACCCCTAACCCCTCCCCAGATCCCCCATACCCCCAGAAACCCCTGAGACTCCCAGGAGCCCCCTGAGAGCCCCCAGACCCCAATCAGGCCCAGCCCAGGATGTCCCCGGAGACCCCCCCCACCCAG
>JAWWMS010000105.1:2001671-2013375 GCA_035048045.1 Chlorospingus semifuscus
GGGGTTCTGAGGTGACTCTGGGAGGAATTTGGGGGGTATCTCAGGTGGGTCTGGGGTCAATTTTGGGGGGAACTGGGCGGGTCTGTGGGAAATTTGGGGGGGTTTAGGTGGGTCTGGGGGCACCTAAAGGGGGTGCCAGGGGGTGAAGGGGTCCCAGATGCCCCCTAAAGCCCTCCTGTCCCCACAGAGAAGTCCTGGCCATGGCAGTGCAGGACCCCCGGCCCAACCACACCATCTACATCAACAACCTGAATGAGAAGATCAAGAAGGATGGTGAGAGGGGGCTGGGGGGGTCTGTGAGTGTCACCAGGGGCTCAGGCTGTCCCTTGTGCGTCCCCACTGTCACCGTGATGTCCCCATGTATGTCGCCGTGATGTCCCCATTGCCAGTGTGCTGTCCCCATTGTCACCGTGCTGTCACTCTGTCCCCAGAGCTGAAGAAGTCCCTCTACGCCATTTTCTCGCAGTTTGGGCAGATTTTGGACATTTTGGTGTCTCGCAGTCTCCGCATGCGGGGCCAGGCCTTTGTCATCTTCAAGGAGATGAGCAGCGCCACCAACGCCCTGCGCTCCATGCAGGGCTTCCCCTTCTACGACAAACCCATGGTGAGACAGAGACTGGGGGAAAATTCTGACATTTTGGGAAAAAACTGGAATTCTAGCGAAAAAACACCAAAATCTGACCACAAATATCCCTAAAATCTAACTTATAATCCTTCCAAATTCACCATGAGCACCCTAAAACTTCCTCCTCTATGATACACCCATGGTGAAACAGAAATTCTGTGGAAAAACACTGGAATTTTGGGAAAAAATCCTGGTATTTTGGGAAAAAAACTGAATTTCTGGGAAAATACGCCAAAATCCTTCTGGAAATCTACCAAAAATCCCCTGGGAGCACTCTCAAATCAAACTAGGAATCAAAGCTTCCCCTTCTATGACAAGCCCACAGTGGGACAGAAACTTGATGAAAAAAATCTGACATTCTAGGGAAAAACTGGAATTCTGGGGGAAAAAATGCCAGAATCTGGCCTCAAGTAGTCCCAAAATCCAACCTGTAATCCTCCAAATTCACCCTGACCACCGTAAAGCTTCCCCTTCTATGACAAGTGCATGGTGATACGCAAACCTGAGGGAAAATTGTGACATTTTGGGAAAAAATCCTGGAATTCTGGGGAAAATCCTGAATTCCTGGAGGGAAAAACCCCAAAATGCAGCATCAAATATCCCCAAAATTCAACCAGACCACCCCAAAGCTTCCGATTTTATGGCGAGTTTCTGGTGAGAGACAAATTCTGGGGGGAAATGCTCGAATTATGGGAAAAATCCACAGATTTTGGGGAAAAAAAACGGAATTCTTGGGGGGAAAAAATTAAATCCAGCCTCAAATATCCCCAAAATCCCACCAAAAAAAAAAAAACAAAACCCAAATCCCACTAGGAATGCACCAAAATCAAGCCAGGACCTGCCCCAAAGCTTCCTCTGCTACGGCCAAACCCAGTGAGAACCAAATCCTGGGAGAAACCCCAAAATTCCTGGAAACCCCCTGAAATCTAGCCAGGAATTCCCAAAGCTTTCACTTCTATGGCAAACCTGTGGTGAAACCGCAAATTCAACCTGGAAGCCCCAAAAATCTGTTGGAAACCCCCAAATCCCTCTTGGAGCTCCTCCAAAGTCTCTCTGAATTCCCCTGAATTCCTCAGAAACGCCCAAATCCCTCCTAAATCTTTCTGAATTCCCTCAAAATCCCTCAGAAATTCCTAGATCCCTGCTAGGACTCCTGAAATACTCCCAGATTCCTCTTGGAGCTCCCCCAAACGCCATCTGAAAATCCCAAAATACTTTCTGGAACCTTCCAAAATCCCTCACAACCCCTGAAAATCCCTTGGAAAACCCCAACCCCCCCCTGAAACCTCCTCAAATTCTCCCAAATTCCCTCTTGAAATTCCCTAAAACCCCTCAGAACCCCCTGAAATACCTCAGAAACTCCCTGAATCCCTCCTTGAATCTCTCCCAAGTCCCTCAGAACCCTTGAAAATCCCTCAGAAAACCCCAAAATCCCCCTTGGAAATCCCAAAATCCCTGTTGGCATCTCCCAAATTCCTCTGAATTCTCCCAAAATTCCTTCTTGAACTTCCCAAAATTCCTCAAAAATGTCCCTAATTGCTCTTGGAACTCCCCCATATCCTGTCTGGAACCTCCCCAAATCCCGCAGAATTCCTGAAAATCCCATGGAAAACCCCAGAATCCCTCTTGGAACTCCCCCAAATCCCCTCTAAATTCCCCCAAATTCCTCTGAAATTTGCAAAACTCTTTCTAGGACTTCCCAGAGTTCCTTGAAAAACCCAAAATCTTTCTTGGAACTCCCCCAAATACTTGAGAAAGTCTCAAATCCCTCAGAAAGCCCCAGTTCCTCCCCAGATCCCCCCCAAATCCTCGGGAACACCCCCAAAACCCCCTGGACTGATCCCAAATCTTCTGGAACCACCCCAAAATCCCATGGAACAACCCCAAATCCTCTTTGGAACCTCCAAAAATCCCTTGGAAAGCCCCAAATCTGAGCACCCCTGGGAAAACCCCAAAATTCCTCCCAGAGATGCCCCGAATCCTCTGAAATCCCCCAAATGCCCCAATCCCGGGAATGTGCCGTCCCAGCGCATCCAGTACGCCAAGACAGACTCGGACATCATCGCCAAGATGAAGGGAACGTTCGTGGAGCGGGAGCGGGATCGTGACCGGGAGCGCAAACGGGACAAACGCAAAGCCAAGGGGGGAGAGGCCCCTGGCCCCAAAAAGAGCGGGGCCGGAGCACAGGGGGCAACGCAGGGGGCAGTGCCCGTGAGTGCCAGGGGATTGTTGATCGGAATGGGGTCATTTGTGGGATTTGGGTTATTCGTGGGATTTGGGGTCATTCGTGGGATTTGGTGTTGTTCATGGAATTTGGGTTATTCATGGGATTTGGGGTTAATTTGTGGGATTTGGGGTTGTTCGTGGGATTGGGGTTGTTCATGGGACTTGGGGTCATTCATGGGATTTATGGGATTGTTTTATGGGATTTGGGAGCATTTTTGGGATTGGGGTAATTTGTGGGATTTTGAGATAAGAATCAGGGCACGGGGGGTGATGCCAGTGGGTGCCAGGAGATTTATAGGATCATTTATGGGATTTGGGGTAATTTGTGGATTTTGTGATTGTTGCACAAGGGTTAGTGCCCATGAGTCACAAGGTATTTATGGGATTGTTTTATGGGGTTTGGGGTCATTCATGGGATTTGGGATCATTCATGGCATTTGGGTCATTCATGGGATTTGGGGTCATCTACGGAATTTTGAGATCAGAATCAGGGCACAGGGGGTGGTGCCAGTGGATGCTAGGAGATTTACAGGATCATTTGTGGATTTGGGGTCATTTAAAGGATTTGGGATTGGGAACGGGGCACAGAAGGCAGTGCTCGTGAGTGCCAGGGGGATTTGGGATGGCTTTAGGGGATTTTGGGATTGTTTTATGTAATTTGGCATTGTTCCCAGGGCATTTGGGATCACTACAGGGGGTTTGGGATTGTTTAATGGAATTTTGGGATCATTTTGGGGGTGGTTCCGGGGGATCTGGGATCATTCCATTGGATTTTGGGGTGGATTTATGGGATTTAGGATTGGGGCACAGGGGACAGTGCCTGTGAGTGCCAGGAATTTGGGATTGGTTTAGGGGATTTTGGGATCAGTCCTGGGGGATTTGGAGATGTTTGGGTGGGGATTGGGGATCATTCCTGGGGGATTTGGAATCAGTTGATGGGAATTTGGGGCATTTCTGGGGAATTTTAGGGATGTTTTGGGGAATTTGCGGATGGTTGAGGACGATTTGGGATCATTTTATGGGATTTTGGGGATTGTTTTTAGGAGATTTGGGATTGTTTAATAGGGTTTTGGGATGGTTCCAGGGGATTTTGGAATCGTTCCAGGGGGTTTGGGGAAAGGTTCAGGGAGATTTTGGGATTGTTCCAGAGGATTTTGGGGGATTTGTTGGGATTTGGGATCATTCCAGGGGATTTGGGGGATGGTTCTGGGGGATTTTGGGTAATTTTGGATCATTCTTGGGGATTCTGGGATCATTCCAGGGTATTTGGGATTGTTCCTGGGCATTTGGAGAGGGCATGGGGGGATTTGGATGGGATTTGGGGGGGATTTGAGTTACTGGGGTTCTTTGTGTGCTATTGGGGTTATTTAGGGTAATTTTGGGGTTTTTTGGGGTAATTTTGAGGTTATTTGGTGTAATTATGGGATAATTTGGGGTAATTTTGGGGTTATTCAGGGTAAGTTTGGGATAATTTGGGGTAATTTTTCATAGTTTTGGGAAAATTGGGGGGGGTTTTGGGGCCCATGTGTCTGTAGGGTAATTCAGGGATAATTCCGTGTGAATTTGGCATAATTCTACATTGATTTGAGATTCTCACTGTACTTTGGGGTAACTTTGGTCTGTTGGTGCCTTTGGGATGATTTGGGGTGTGTTGGGGTCTCTCCTCAGGGAATGTGTTTGGGATAATTTTGGGATTCTGTCTGTGCTTTTGGGATGATTTGGGGTGTGTTGGGGTCTCTTCTCAGGGGATGCCGCCACTGGCGCAACCACCCCGGATGCTGCCGCACCTGGGGGGACAACCGCCCTACATCCCCCCACCGGGCATGATTCCAGCCCCAGGAATGGCCCCAAATCCCGGAATTCCCCCAGGAATGGCCCCACAGCCTGGAATGGCGCCGATCCCTACCCCACAGCCCGTGAGTGACCCCAGAACCTGAGTAATTTAGAGGACTTGTGGGAATTTTGGGATGGATTTTGGTGGGATTTTGAGGGAATTTTTGGTGGGGATTTTTTGGGTGGATTTCTTGAGATTTTTGGTAGGATTGCGGGGACGTGGGGGCATTTTTTGGTGGATTTGTGAGGGTTTTGGTGGGATTTTGATGCGGATTTTTGGAATGGATTTGCAGTGGATTTTGTGGCTTTTGGGACAATTTTTGTGCAATATTCTAAGGGGATATTTTGGACGATTTTGAGGGATTTTTTGAGTGGATTTTGTTTATTTTGAGGATTTTGGGTGGAATTTTTTTGCAGATTTTTCTGCATGGATTCTGTGAGATTTTCATGGGGATTTAGTGGGACTTTTTGAAGATTTTTTCCGTGAGATTTAGGGGGATTTTTGGGGTGATTTTTGTGGGATTTTTTGGGGATTTTGAGGGATTTCTGTGGGCTTTGGTGCATTTTTTGTAAGGATTTTTGGCATGAATTTTGTGGTCTTTTGGGTGGAATTTTGGTGAGGTTTTGGTCAGATTTCGAGAGATTTTTTGGGGGGTTATTTAGAGAGATATTTTGGGAGGTTTTGGTGGGATATTGCGCAGATTTTTATGGGAGTTTTTCCAGGATTTTGGTGGATTTTGGGGCAGATTTTTTTTAGTGTGTATACAGTGTGACTTTAGGTAGATTTTGGGCCTGATTTGGGGCAGATTTGGTGCTGATTTTGGGGTTTTTCTCTCATTCACCACAGCTGTCGGAAAACCCCCCAAACCACATCCTGTTCCTGACCAACCTCCCTGAGGAGACCAACGAGCTGATGCTCTCCATGCTCTTCAACCAGTGAGACCTCGGGCAATTCCGGGAATTCTGGGCAGGGTTTGGGGGATTGGGGGTATTCTGGGGCTTGGAGCGGGTGGAGAGAGGTGAGGAGGCCTTTGGGCTGGATTTTTTATTTTTGGCAAGTATCAGGATTTGGGAGGGGAAGTTCTGGATTTTTTGAGTAGGAATTTCTGGGTTTTTGGAGGAATGTTTCCAGATTTTTTGAGGAATGTTTTTTGGTTTTTTAGGGGAGTTGGATTTTTGGGTTTATTTGGGAACGGCTCTGGAGTTTTTGGGGGAAGTTCCACGATTTTTGGGAATGCTTCAGGATTTTTTTTTGGAGAAACTTTCTGGACTGGGGGGGACAGGTTTATGAGTTTTTGGGGGAACATTTCTGTTTTTTCTTAAGAAAGTTTCTAGACTCTGATGAATGTTTCCAGATTTTTGGGGGAACATTTGTGGATTTTGGGAAGAAGTTCCTTGATTTTGGGGAATATTTCAGGATTTTCTGCAGGGAAAGATTCTGGCTTTTTGGGGGGACAGTTATGGATTTTTTGGGGAAAGGTCCTCAATTTTAGAGTTTATTGGGGTTTTTGGGGGCATGTTTCTGGACTTTTTGAGGACCATTTCTCGATTTTTGGGGGAAATGTTTCTAGATGTATTGGGGGACACTCTTTCTGGATTTTTTCAGGGAGGTTTTGGGGGGGGGAATGTTTCTGGATTTTTAGGGAGGTTGGATTTTGAAGGTTTTGAACAATTTTGAGAGGGTTTCTGTGGGATCTTGGAGGTATGTTTCTGGACTTGGTGGAATTTTTTGGGATCTTGTGGGATATTTCTGGATTTTGAGGGGTGTTGGGTTGTTGGAGTTTTGGGGATTTTGGGAATGTTTAAGTGGGATTTGGAGTTGGATTTTTGATTGTTGGGATGTTGAATTTTTGGAAATGTTTTGGAATTTTTGGGGTTGTTGGATTTTTGGGGAGTTGAACACTGAAAGATTTTCAGAGCATTTCCCTGGAATTTTGGGGAAATCCTGCAGGACTTTTGGGGTTCTTGGGGATATTTTGGGACTTTGAGGGACATTCTGAGATTCGCAAACCATTTTGAGAGCGTTTCAGTCAGATTTTGGGGGTAATTTCCCAATACAGGGGGTTTTCCCAAACTCGGGCTCTCCCCCTTGGATTTCTCAGGGATTTCCTCAAATTCTCAGCTCCTCCTGACCCCAACCCCCCATCCCGAATTCCCAGGCCCTGGGAATCCAGGAGCTCCTTCAGGGGCATTTGGTGGCGTTTCTGGAATTTGGGATTTTTTGGGGTATTTTGAGAGGAGTCAGGTGGGGGATGCGTTGGATTTTTGGGGGAATGTTTCTGGAATTTTTGGAGGGAGATGTTTCCAGACTTTGGGGAATGTTAATGGAGTTGGATTTCTGGGTTTTTGGGGAGCATTGCTGGATATTTTTGGGGACATTTCTGGATATTTGGTGCAGCTGGATTTCTGGATCTTTTGAGGGGGAAAAGTCTGGAATTTGAGGGGAAATTCTGGATATTAGGGGAACATTTCTGGACTTTTATGGGGAGTTGGATTTCTGAAACTTTTTTTGAAGTGTTTCTGGACTTTGGTGGGGGTGTAGCCAGATCTTTTGGGGAATATTTCCAAGTTTTTTGGGGGGAACGCTTCTGGATTTTGGGGTGAAATTTTTAGGTTCTTGGGTTTTTTGGGGAATATTTCTGGGTTTTTGAGAGAAGTTTCTGGATGTTTTGGGGAACATGGCTGGATATTTGGGAATGGTGCTGGATTTCTAAGAGAAGCTGTTTCAGGGTTTTTTGGGGGGGTTGCTTCTGGATTTTTGGGGGGTGCATTTCTGAATTTTGTTGGGGAACATTTCTGAATTTTTGGGGAACCATTTCTGGAATATTTTTGGGGGACATTCCCAGATTTTTGGGGAACCTTCCTGAGTTTCTGGGGGAACGTTCCCAAGTTTCTAGGGGAACATTCCGTGGCTTCTGGGGGAACATTGTCAGATTTTCTGGGGAACGTTCCCAGGTTTCTGGGAGAATGGTTGCAGGTTTTTTCAGGCTCTCCTGACCCCACTCCCCATCCCAGGTTCCCAGGGTTCAAGGAGGTGCGCCTGGTGCCCGGGCGCCACGACATCGCCTTCGTGGAGTTCGACACAGAGGTGCAGGCGGGCGCTGCCCGTGAGGCCCTGCAGGGCTTCAAGATCACCCAGAGCAACGCCATGAAGATCTCTTTCGCCAAAAAGTGACCCAAAACACTCCAAACCCCACCAAAATACCCCTAACCCCCCCCAAAAAATGGCCTGAAATACCCTAAGATCCAAAAAAGCGCATCAAAACCTCCCCTAAATACCCAAAACCTGCCCCAAAACACCCCAAAATCCCATAGAAACACCCTAAAATCCCTCAAAACCACCCCAGAACACCCTAAATCCCATAAAACTGCTCCAAAATCCCAGAAAAATACTCCAAAATCCCAGAAAACTGCCCCAGAAAAAGCCTTGGCCCTGCTCCAAACCCCACACACACCCCCTCTCCCTCAGGTAAGTTCAGCTTGGCCCAAATCTTCATTTTTTTAACCCAAATCCTCCTTTTTCCCCCCTCAAATTACTTTTTTTTTCCAGCCCAAATCCTTTGTGCGTCCTCAAATCCCTTTTCCCATCCCAAAATCTCCCTTTTCCACCTCAATTCCCCACCCCAAATCCTGTTTTTTTCACCTCAAATCATTTGTGCATCCCAAATCTCCTTTGTCTACCCCAGATAACCCTTTTCCACCCCAAATCCTTCCCTGCCCACCTGAAATCCCCTTTTCCCACACAAAATCTTCTTTTGTAACTCCAAATCCTCTTTTCCCACCCCAAGTACTTCCCTGCCCACCCTAAATCCTCTTTTTCCACCAAAAATCTTTCCCCATCTTAAATGCCTCAATTCCCACCTCAATCCCCCTTTTCCCCTCCCCACCCTAAATCCCCCTTCCCCCACCCAAAATTCCTTTTTTACCCCAAAATCTCCTTTTTTCATCTTAAATCCTTCTTTTTCCACCCCAAATCCTCTTTTTCCATCCCAAAATCCTTTTCCATCCCAATATTCCCTTTTCCCACCCAAATCTCCTTTTTTCCATCCCAAATCCTTCTTTGTGCATCCCAAATCCTCCTCTCACCCCAAAATCGCCTTTGTCCATCTTAAATGCTCTTCTTTCCTCCCTACATCTTCTCACTCCAAATGCTTCTTCTTTCACCCCAAATGCCCTTCTTCCACCCTGGATCCCCACCCCAAATCCACTTCCTCCACCCCCCAGGGGCTTTTGGGGTTCCCAAGGAGTTTTTGGGGTTTTTCCCAGCATTGTACCCAGGGTCTCTCTGCAGACATTGCACCTGGAGCTGCCCCCACCCCAGATAAGCCCAAATCCCCTTTTCCCACTCCCCCACATGTTTCTGGGGTTCCCAAGGGGGTTTTGGGGTCTTTCCCAGCATTGTACCCAGGGTCTCTCTGCAGACATTGCACCTGGAGCCTTCCAAAATAAACCCCACTGTGCCCCCCAGGGCTGGAGTGGTTTTGGGGCGATGTTGGGGGAGGGGGGCGTGACCCCCGAGACTTCGGGGACTGGGGGGATTTGATCCTGAAATTTGGGGGTTGGAGTGTTTGACACCCCAGGGTTTGGGGGTATTTGACCTGGATTTGGGATTTTGGGGGGCTTTGACCCCAGGATTTGGGGATTAGGGGATTGGACCCCAGATTTTGGGGATGAGGAGGGTTGGATACCCCACATATTTCAAACCCCAGGAGTTGGGGATTGGGGGTTTTAAGCCCAAATTTTGGAGATTGAGGGTGTTTGGCACCTTAGGGTTTGGAGATATTTGACCCCAAACTTTGGGAATTGGAGATGGTGGACACCCCAGATGTTTTAAACCCCAGGATTTGGGGCCGTGGGGATTCAACCCAAACATTTGGGAATTGGGGAGTGTTTGACACCCCGGGATTTGGGGGTTTGATTCTAAAATTTAGGTTTCAGAGTGGAGGGGGGAAGTTGACATCCCAGAATTTGGGTTTAGGGATGTTTGACCTCCCCCCCGGTGTTGGAACCCCCAGGATCTGGGGTCAGGGGCTTGACCCCAGGATTTGGCATGTTTGACCCCAGGATTTGGGGTGTTTGACCCCCTCAGGTTTGTGGTCGGGGTTGAGATCGGAGCCATTCCCTGGAAACAGCGGCGGGATCAGGAAGGGGAGACACCTCAACCCAGTAATGGTTCCCGACCCCGGGGAGAGACCTTGTCCCAATCCCAGAATGGACCCATCCCCATTCCTAGACCCTGTCCCTCTTATGGATCTCTTCCCCACTCCTAGACCCCTCCCCAGTTCCAGATCATTGTGTTAACTATCTCGGAGTGCAAAACACAACATGGAAAGGGGATTGCAGTATTAATCAAAAACAAATGCACCTTTATAGAATGACCACAGCAAATGCGTGAAAGGAATTAGGGAGAGGAAAAGAATAGAAAAGAGGGGAAGAAAGAGAGAGGGAATACAGCTACCAAACGTGGAGAGACACAGTCCTCGTAGTCCAGCCGACGGAGTTTGCCTAGTCATGTTGGCAAGATCTCAAAGTCCTGGTTAACTCAAGATTCTATTATAGTCCATTGCTGAGGGGGGAAACAGATCTTGAAATGGCTGAGGGGGAACAGATACAATCAAGAAGTCTACTGAAATTGCTGAGGGGGAAAAAGGTATTGAAGATGGGTATAGACAGTCCATGTTCTCAGCAGGATAAGTCAGTATCAGCAGTGAGTGGGACCCATTGTTTCAGGACTGCTTTCTATGGGAAACCAGTCTATGTCCAGTGAACACATCTGTAGGCAGCACTTAACAGACATCCTGCTTCAGTCAGGCTAGCACCCCTGGATCAGAATCATAGGGGTCTCAGTCCCAGTCCTTGGTAGGGGAGCTTCAATCTCCATCCCTCAGGGTGGTAGTGGAGCAGATGAAGGATTTTCCACGGGGGGGTGTGGGAATCCATAAAATCAGAGGGTTTTAGGAAGGTTGTAAGAGACAGGCCTCAGATACAGTGGAATTGTGAACAGTGCTAAAGCAGCAGAAAAAAATAATTTTAACTGTAGAGAAGATATGGGAATAAGAACAATAGAGCTGTGTATTAGTATTTGTTTGGCTTTCTAAGTTGCAAAAAGTTTATCTAGCAGATATTAAGAAGGTTAAGCTTATGAATAGTGCTCTGTGCATTGTCTCTTATAAACGGGCATTGTATTCGAAAATAAGCAAGCATTGTTTTAACCAAAGCTACGTGTGCTTATGGTGACTGGATAGAATTACTGTCAATATGCTTTTGCTTTGTGTAATTGGCTAAGAAGGCTATATGGTATGTTGTAACATTAAGTTTTCTAGCCTGCTGCCTGGACAGTGAGCTGTTCGCATCGCTCCATTATCATAATCATGTAATGAGACTGGTGCTGAAAAATAAATGGCTCAATATGCTTTCCCAGCAGCCCCATCCTGTTCGCATCTGTAAATAAACTGCCAGTGTCAGGGGGGCTGCCAAAGTTGCCCCAGCAAGTTCATCTGGCCAAGAGGTGGGAAAATTCCTGGCCTATTTTCGCAAAGTAGGTGCAAGTGTATAGGGCGTGTCGCCCCTTGGCTGGCCCTGCTAGAAGCAGTCACTGTAGACACAGAGGTGAACAATCACTTGGCAGGCCAGAATTCTGCTCAGGGGCCTCAGGATTTTTGGTGTTCATCCACCACTGGCAGGCCAGAATTCCCATCGGGGTCCTCAGGGTCCCGATATCGGTCCTGTGGATGGTCATGAGGCAAATGAGAAGAACTTCAGACTGTCTTTCACATGTATCAAAAAATCTATTTACTGAAATGGTCAAAAAGAATGCATAACATTTAGAATTGAGGGGGAAAAAGAAAACCAAACTCAAACCATTGGAGCAATATCATTCTAGAGAATGCCATGTATCTATCAAAAATACAAAAAAATTCTATTTTCAAATGCGCCTACAAATCACCATTTTGCATCTTTTTTTTTTTTTGTGTTTTAAAGCTCTGGCACTTATCTGATTCCTTTTTGAGCTAGTTCAGC